>KK117776.1:783217-905287 GCA_000611955.2 Stegodyphus mimosarum | reverse complement strand
CCTCCTGCCGTTCGAGTGCCTTGCTGTCAGTTAGCCTGTGTATAATGAACATTAAAGTCTGTTTCACTCTGGTGTCATACAGATGTCGCTGAATATACTTCATACTGTATTTATGCTTCTGAATAATATAGCATGTTGAGGATTATATTATAATGCTAAGAACTCTACAAAAATATGTCATATTCCCAGAGATTGATTATTGTACTATGAGCATTCGGTAAAACGTTCTTTTGCAGCTCTCCAGCGACAACTTTCGTTGTTTTTGCGAACAAAAGACAGGGACCTGAAATATATAATTAATTGCGGGACGATTAAAACTCGGAGTCTTGGGCCTGCCCTGTAACCCAGACGGTAATAGGAGTTGCAAATAATTGCAGTTTCTAGGAATACACGAGGATTCTGGAGAATTCCGATTGAAAATGTTGCTTTAGAATAATAACTGCCAACCAATTCGGTATGATGATAAGTAGACTTAGCTTCCATATCTTCGTGTCATGGTTTGAATCCCGGAGAAAACATGGGCATTTATTAATGTAAGTATCTTTGCAACCTGAAAGCACTTAAAGTCCTGAAGAGAGGTTAGTTGTAAGGGAACAGGAGTATGCGACCTAGATTTTGTCCCCTAGAACGTTTAGTGGGAGCGTTCCCTTGCTTTTCGCCATGATGAATTTGTGGAAATTTTCAGTTTTTTATTCCTTTTTCAATATCTAAGAAAAAAGTGCTAAACTGATTTACAGTTTCTTATCTATGAAACATTTTCTCAAGATTTTGACAGAACTTCAAAAAGTTCACAGAAATTTCTGATTCACCATCTTGAAATTAATGTTTTTAGACCTTAATAGATATTAAAACTAAAAACATAAAACGAAAGTATTAAAAATTTTTCAGAAATGCATTAAAAAATATCAAGTGATATTTATTTGTCAATGAGTTCTCAAATGAAGCACGTGAATCCGAGCCAGTTTCCCTCAGAAAATTCTCCACTAAGGCATCCCTCCCATTAAATAAATAGCCCTCGCATGCTGTGCCGTATTCAGATAGCTTAACCTAACTGCATAAAGCATACGATTACTCCTTGCCTACCTAGGTACTATAATTGAGAGTATAGTTAATTCTTCATTTATATCGCAAAATTGCCAGCCATTTTTATGATTATATAATGAACATATAATAAAGATGTAGGGTAAGTAACGAGCCAACTTCCTTTTCTTACAAATTCTTGAATTTTGCACCATATTTTATTGCATATTTAATATGAAGTAATATTTGTTGCATTTTCCATCGTATAAGAGCTTTCAGACTAAAAATAGTATCTTCCAAAAAGTCTAATCAACTTATATATCAATTATAAAATACACAATGATTTCTTTTTGCCTATACTATTGAAGTAAGTAATTATATTGAATGAAAGTGATTAATTTTATACATTTATCATTTCAAAAAAACGTTGAATAAAACGAATTTTTTACTTATGAAAATTGAAAACAATTAAATTGTGCTATTCTCTGAAAATATTATGAAAGGAAAAAATAATAACGACTTACATGCTGACAAAACAACTTAAAAAATGAATTTCTGAGAGTAAAATCTTTTTTTAATTGATTTATCTCTAAATCATTGGCTTATGTTTAAAGTCAACTGCCATGATTTGAAATTACGATTTTCACTTTTTCATTTTTAGCTTCAAATTGGCTTCACATACCACCTAAAAAATCTTTAAGAAGACACTCTTTAATTCCATTTAAGAGCAAAAACGCGTTGAATACATTGCACAGGGATGCACACCCATTGTGTCGATTCCCTTTTAAAATTTACTATTCCGCAGTTTTTACCCCAAAGGGCGTTAGTCTGGAAGGGCTATTAATTTCATTTTGGCATTTTGCGTCAATTCACTTTCTGCGCTGATTCATTTTTCTAACTGTTACCACCAAATATTACAGCCCCGTATTATATATAAAGAGTCGTTGGTTAGTCGTTGGTTTCAGAGTACATGTAAATCAGAATTAATTTCATTGTTTTATTGTAATTGAAATATAAATAGTTTTTGGCAATTAAAAAGTAATTTCGTAATTCAGTTTTGTCACAATAATTGTCATGTGCATTTCTTTTAATAATAATAAAAATATTATCCTTTAATTATTACATATATATCTTGGATGAAAAAAATAGGCTAAAATTTTAAAAAATATTATTAATTTGAATTATTAGCCCAGAAGCGCCATCAATTTCGTTTTGGCATTTTGCTTTGATTCACTACAAGCGTTGTTTCATTTTTCAAATTGTTGCCAACAAATATCATCACCCTGTATTATATTTAACGAAATTAATTAATGAAGAATTTACATAAAGGTATGTTATGTTTCTTGCATAGTGATAAAACAACGGTACCTAGCCTTCAAATTTTGAATACCGTAATTCTCCTCCGATTATGGGCATCTGGAAGCCCTAATTTGGAATCTGAAATTTGTTTTATTATCTATTTGGTATTTTGTGAGACGTTAACGAATTTTTAATTAACAAATTCAAGGATTTCAAAGCTAGTAATGGCAACACTGTACAGGAAAAACATTTTTATCTTCAGCGCGCGAAACTGTGTACCGGAAATTCTAAAGATGTGCTCTTTTTAAATATTTTCCGATATTGCTGTTGAACTTAATTTTATGGTTTAAGTGCGAAGAACATGATAACTAAAAAATAATGGTAACATAAAATGTTTAAAAAGATGCCTCTTTAGACGTAATTTAAAATCTGAAACCTTTCAGATTATTATTATTATTATTATTATTATTAACAAGGATTTAGAATTGCAAACATGAGTTATTATTTAATCTCCTTATTTCAGGATTTCTGTATGTATTTAAATTGTTTAAACTTTACCACTGAGACCGCTTGCATTGTGCATTTGGTACGTTTTCTCCGTAGCTCGATCAGGTTTCCGAACAGTCTCTTCCAACTAATTAAGCAACATTTATAATGTATTTTTAAAAAAAGTTACAAAAATGCAAATTTTTTATCTTATTTCTTAACGTATTATTAAGAATATTATTTCGAAATTTTAATCGTTCGATTCGGGGTAAGGCTCTGGGCCCAGGCACCCGGTGTGTCTTAAACACGGTCCCATGTCAGCTGCTCTGAGTTGTTGTTGTTGTGAGCTGCTACAGCACAGTCACTTCAAAGTTTTTATAGCCGCGTCTTCTTTTAGATACGTTTTGCTTGCGTTGTTTAAGGTTTATCCTAAGTTTATAACAGTTTATTTTTAAGCTCCTTTCCTATCTCTCCTAATTTCAGCTTACAAGTCCTTACCAGAATGAGTGTTTAGAATCGCTTTAAATGCAAATGAGTAGTAAATTGTATTTAAGTCGAAGTTCCACTGCCTTCGGTAGAGAGAATTAAAATTCGTGAAGCGTCTGCCTTTTTGGATAGCTAACTCTCTAAGCTGTTACTACGCTCGGCCGTATTACGTGCCCTTGATAGCTTTGCTATCTAATTTAATATTAAGGGCCAATTAGTTTAGAATTGTGTTAGATTCGGCTAAATCTCTAGTTAGTCATTAGTTAAGTTCTTACTTCTTGCACTTTTAAGCCCAAGTGGAGGCTTTGTTGTACGCTCTGAGAAAGGGACCATTTGTAAAGCTTTATTTTGAGCAATAAAGGGTAATTAACCCTTCTTGAGTTTACGTCTCTGTTTCTGAACTTAAGCTATTATTCGCTTAGCTGTTTACTAGGTTCCTCAACATTTAGTTATTATATAAAAAGAGAGGATCTCTAATTGTGTTTAATGTTCTTAGTTAGAAACTTGAAATATAACTACTGATTACACTCTCTGATACTTAACCCCTTATTTATTTGTTGGTTTTATTTTGTTTCGTTATGTCCCATCTTATTGGTTTTTATGCCTTTGCAACTTGATTTACTATTGTAGTTTTTATGCTCATTTAGTTTGTTTTTCTAACTTTTTATGTAACTCGGGATTGGAGCCTGGCTTCCCGGGAGCGTTATGTTATTGATACGCGTTTGTGTTGGTTTTTTGAGTGCAGCCGTGTCTCTGGAAGCTGTCGTTTGTGGTGAGATGTGGGGCGCAGCCCTTTCAGTCATAAGACGGGCTTCGCTCGTCAGGCGGGCCGGACTGCGCCCTAAATTAACAAATTAACTCTATGATACTGTGAACACCTGTTCGATTATTTCTGTGGAAAGTTTCAGAATTCTGAAGTGTTCCTTTTGACAAAATAAATTTTATTAACCTATTATCGGACATGTGTACATTCAATCCATTGCCAAAAAGTACGCACGTAACAGAATTTTACATGGAATTATAACTAATAAAGGCTTTCTTGGCTCAGAAATGCTCTATTTCTTTCTTTCTTGTTTAGTTTCATTCATAATGCAGCTTGCATCCACATTCTTGATATTTCCATTTAATAAATACGATTCACTGCGTTTTAATTTATCTATCGTAGACCTGTTTTAACTTTCTCTTATACTGAATATATGTTTTGTATTCGGGAGATATGAAGAAAAGTTTCTTTAATTGAATATAAGGTGTTTTCTTCCTCCTTCTCCCATACCTTCGCAATAGCACACTCGGTGAGTATTCGAGAGTTCCAGGTTCCAGTCCCGGCGAGGGCACTGCACATTTTCCCCATTTCCAGCTGTAGAGACATTAGGTTATTACGAAGAAGGAGAGGTGAAAAATAAGCAACGCCTTCGCCGGGAATCGAACCACAGACCTCTCGGTTACGCGTCAAGCATTCAGACCACTACACCACGAAGGCATGCGAAGAAGGCGAGACAAATACCTTATACAGCTTGAAAATAACCTAATGATTCTACATGAGTAAGACAAATAACTCAAACTCCAAGCACTGCTGTAGTGATTTAATTCCCTAAGAAGGCCCTCAGAGACTCAGGAGCTGCCCTTTCAAGATAGTGGAGGGCGTGAGACGTGTACCTGCTTACCTTTGTTAGACACCAGTTGTCCCCGTTCTCGGTCATCTGTCATCTGTAGTGATTTAAAGGTGATATTCTATATTACCTGCGTTATTAGAGATGAATTTCCACCATTATTGAACTCAACATTCAAATACCTTTTGGAAAACTCTAGGAATGTGCACTTCATGGCCTTCCATTTGTGGTTTTTTTCGGCGCTAGTTTTGCTTTCTTTGAACTCCTTCAATCATCTGTGTGCCATATCTTTTATCAATAATATCATCTCTATAAAATTTCCTGCAACATTCTGCGCAAGTCACAATCCGAAACAGATTGTATTTTTGTCAGGAACTCAAAGATGATGTTTTAGCATTATTCGTAAAACTATTATTTATTTGCATGGATGAAAATGGCTATTACATATTTGTTAAGAAGATTAACAGCATGATGGGTTTATACTAGTTACGATTTTGTATTTAGTTTGCTATTTTACTAGAATTGTAATTGGTAAATTGTTTACTTTCCCCGTGCAATGCTGCGCGCGACGAGTTTTAAGAGAAAGAAAGCTACGCGGAAAAAGTAAAAATACAGGAGTATGCGCATTTACCATTTTAACAAATAGATATCTCGTAATTGTACTGTTTTTCTATCCAAACAAAATCGAGAAAATACCAGAATGCTCTCGTGCTTCGTTAAAAAGCTTATAAAAGCTGGATTAAAACATCTCAGTTCAGTTGTTTTAAGCGAACTGTAGTTGTTTACTTAGGCCAATTATTGATTGTAGCGAATTCGCAGTGTGATCTGAGTAGCTCCCTCTGTATTTTGAATTTGAGTTCTGTTTATATTTTAGTATTTTGGCAAAATTTCAGCATTTTGTCTTATTTTTTGGGATAAGAATAAATTTTATTAACCTTTTATCGATTGTGCATTCAATCCATTACGAACCCGTACGCACGCAACACTATCTGTTAAAAATAACAAAACACTATATTGACTGTTGTAGTACTCTTCCTACAGCTCTTAAACTAATTTCGTTATAAGTGTTACAGTTAGTATGAGAAAAGTAGTATTGCCTCTAATTTCGTCAGTTAATTGGAAGATATTTGAAATTAAGTACATTAAGAGTAAGTTCCCATTATGAAATCTGTACAATATATATATATATATATTACATTTAGAGCTGTTTAAGAGATGGTGAACGGTAATTGTTAAACATAAAAGAATATCATTCAGTTCACCATAAAAGAATTAGCATACATCATAATGTTTTTATTTAAACTATCAGAATGCTATATGGTTGTAACTTTTTTAATAAAACCTGCTTTTATGCTTATAAAAGTAATATTTTGGTATAGCTGGTTTCATTTCAGTACAACTAAAACACTGCTACTTTTATTATCCCAAAACCAGCAACATATTTGAAAAAAATTCTAACATTAGATCTGCTGGAAATCTTTTAATATTTATTTTTTCCCAAAAGCTTGTTGGTCGGAGGCCTATTAATTGACATTTTTTCACCAGCTGCTATTGACCAAATTCTTATTAACTGTCATTTCTTAAAAATACATGGTGGATTTTGCTTTTTCGATGAACTTTTGTTTTATAACAGGAATGATGTTAATAAAAATCTGATGTGGACACCATGTGACTTCCTTGTATGGAATATTAAATTATACGCATTTTTTGCTGCATTTCATTTAAACTTATTTCCTCGAATTTCGTTAGACATATTTCTCATTCAATTTATTCAATTCCCACTTAAGGCAAAAATACATAAAACCACAAAATATCTTCATTAAAAATTGAAAAATATAGAAAAAATAAAGCACCAAATACAGTTAAAACAATTTAAAAAACAATTTTTATAATTAGAGTTTCTACGCAATAACAAGTAATTCGACCAGCGGGCAAGAAGGCAGATTTTTCGGTGTACAAAATTAAAAGTTTCCTTTTGGTCTCACTCGGCAAAAAGGCACTGAAGGTGCAGAAAGACTTTATTCACTATTCTGCTAAGTTTCAAATGTAAACAAATATGACTGCTATGGTAAAACAAATCAGGCTTAGTCGCACTTAAACAACTTTTAAATCGTTGATAATTCTAAAACCATTGCCTCCAGATTAACTAAAACCGGAAGAAAAGAATAACATACTACAATCATTTTAAAGCAAAAAATGCACAACTCGCCAACACATAAGATTAACCACTGAGCCGAGTAACAGAATAAGTATATATATATACATCCGGGGCGGCCGATTGCGAACGTTATGCGAGATATATACGTACGTACAGATACCACGAAAAAAATCTCCTGAATACATTTTAAATCAGTTTTATAATTCGTTTGAGGGAAAAAAGTCCTTTAAACTGTCCTTAAGTACAGAAGTCAGGCAAGAATATCGTTAAATTGCATTCAGTAGAGGTCAAAAAGGATATCTTCTTTTAAATATGATGTAAAGACATTAAATGTTTTTGAAGCAGGAATATTGAAAAATGAGCAACGCCTTCGCCGGGAATGGAACCACGGACCTCTCGGTTACGCGTCGAGCGTGCTGACCACTACACCACGAAGGCATGCGAAGAAGGCGGGAGAAATACCTTATATACTCCCCTTTTAAAGGGCGACTGGGGTTTTGGGGATCCAATCGCCAAATCCCGGTGGTGGAGAATCACCATCCACCGCCCTTTTTGTTCGAGCGCCAGTTGCAGAGGATTTCTGAAGCAGGAAAGGGAAGAAATGAGCAATACCTTCGCCTCGAATCGAACCACGGACCTCTCGGTTACGCGTCGAGCGGGTTGACAACTACACCATGAAGGTATGCGAAGAAGGCGAGAGAAATACCTTATAACGATACCCGGAATTTTTCGTGATTATAATACTTCGTACAAGGAAGTAAAAATAAGTATGGGGGGGGGGGGTATGTTAATATGATTTCCTCAGAGATTAAACCTAATGTGTGGTAAAATAAGATTTTTTTAAAATTTATGCTAATCTTTGGAAAGACAAAAGTGAAAAAATAAATAAAGCAAATGAATAAAGGAAGGAACGCATTTCGCCAAATGAAAGTTTTAAAATATGATGTAAATTCTAGATGGCATAGTTAATGTGGGAAAGTAATACGCAATGAGACCTCTGGAAGATGACTATCCTTGCGTCCAGAGGATTTGGGCGTTCTGTAGAGGGTTCGCCTTAGAGAGGCAATGTTCAACACCCATATGTCGATATTTATTTATGTCCGAAGAAGTGTTCACCACATTCAGAGATGTCTTCTTATAGAGGTGGTCAGGATGAGAAGTTTCATTGCCTTATTTAACCTCCACTAGGCTAATAATAATAATAAACTTCAATGAGTATTAGAGTTGGGAAAGATTTATTTATAGTACTCTTAGTATTTATAGCAAAATAACGTTTCACAGATGCTTTTTGGCTTAGTATCTCACAGAAGCTGTAAATATAAATATTCAGGTCAAAAGAACATCTAATACATCTAATCTACGAAATATCATGCCATTAGTTTAGCTTATTTTCAGGGAAGATATCATGATACACTAAGTTTATTTCGTGTTCTGAGAAGCAATGAACTATTTAGTAAACAAGCCTTTCCGAGCACTTAACTTTAAGTGAGCAGAAAATCAATTTTTCTGAGAGGAAAATCGAAAGTAGAAAGAAGAAAAGAGCATCGTTTTGTGAAAATAAGTCAAGCGATAAATGCAAAATTTTTGCACAAGTACACAGCGAGCAATCAAAAGCAATTACAATGCAAATGCAAAAAGGAACAAAATATTTTACATAAATAAGGTATAGCGAAACCACGAAATTGTAGCCTTTGAGAAGATGGGTCTCATAAGACCTGATAAGATTATCTTAATATGATGTTTAAGATTACAATCAGAAATAAATTAGATATAATCTGATATTAAAGAACTTCGAAGAAGTTACTTTCATTACATCCCGTTCTCTGGCATAGAATCTTTCATTAAATTTGTTAATATGGTCCTTTACGATGTCAGTTTTTAGATCTCTGTAGATAAGTGAATTTCTCACATTGAAATGAGCATTCGCTGCCTTCCGAGGGATTTCGGGCTGCACTACCTGCAGTTTGAAGATATCTGTACCCAGTGTTGAGACCCAGGCAAGTGACGCATAGTAAAGTATATACTTGATGATGATTAAGTAAATTTGATGCTTTCGATTGAATAAAAGTCCACACTATTTTTCTAAGAACGCATGGATGTGGTTTGCAGTACGTTGGCCTTACTTGCAACATGGCTGATATTGACGGACCCGATAAGCTGTCGATTTAAAATTAGTTTCAGGTAATTGACTTAAAGATTTATTACATTTTGTCTGATCTTTCATCTCCATAAGAAGAAGCTGGAATTTCGAGACGTTTATACTTATTCTTCATATCCTGCGCTAATTTCAATGTCGAATAAATATTCCGGAAGTTTGGAAATGGCTTGCTCAGGCGGATTGAACTCATTGCTATCGCTGTGTCATTGCATAACACGTCAGTATTGAATCGTGGTTTAACTTTTCTTCGGAAAAATTCGACACATAGAAGAGCTATAGTATGGGTCCAAGGCAAGAGCCTTGGGGCCCACCTAAATTCGCTGTTTTGATCATGGAATATTTTCTTCTTGGCTGACACAGAAAGTCCTATCTGAGATGAAGGAATTGATGAGAAGAACAATTTCTCTTTGTAAGTTCATCTTGAGTAACTTGTAAATCAACCCCTTATGCCAGATGCAGTCGAAAGAAGAGGAGTTTCTGGAAGCCGTACTGGTTGGAAGGGCGCAGCTGAAGATATGGCTTCCTTATTTTAAGTATAACAAATTAGAAAATTTTGCTGAGGACAAACAGCTGGCAAATAAGGATGTAATTTTCGATTTTTTAATTGTTCAATCCTGGTTTGGTAAGCAGAAAAATCTTAGTGTACTTAGGCGCTCACAAAAATTATTTAACATAAAGCTCATTTTGTAATATAGCTGATGAACATTTATTATAACTTGATGCATACCAAAAAATTAGAAACCGAATGATTGTTTACTCATCATTTATCTATGTGCAACTAAAAGCATTCTTCGTGTATAATAATTCTTGGACCATCATGACTTAAATTATTGCGTTATTACAAAAATTGTTTTAGAATACGTTTTAGAACTTGCCGAAATAGTTCTTCAGAGTAAAAGACACCAGCAGTATCGTTAAACTGTGTTAATAACATCTACATCACCTAGTTGAAAAACTCATGGAGATTCATTCTCAATACGTTAATTTTCGATTCTTATAAGACAGCATACGTTTTCATATCATTTGGGGCAAATTTTAAAAATTCATATATCTAAGCTAAAAAATTTTGCCTCTGCTGCATAGAATAGATTTTAAACTAAGAGATTACCGTATTTCCAATATCTGAGCTGTTTTCTTAACAATCTTCAATAATGCTGGGGTGAATCATGGGTCGGTAGAATTCTCTGCTTTTAAACAAACTCAGTTTTATAGGTACAACAACAGTAATCTATCTAAATGTTAGGAAGGTGAAGAGATGGTGCTTATTTTTCAGTGATCGACTTTTGGTTTCGTATAATCTAAATTCTTCTTGATATGATGACGAGTTCGCTAGAATATTCCTAAAAATCCACTAATCATTCGGTATCGGGGATATCAAAGTCAGGCACATTTGCCTTATCTAAACTGACCCGAGAAAATCCGAACGAAAATACTTTGCCATCAAGATGGAGGGCTTAGCAGACATAGTAATCTTCAAGAAAATATTATATTTTGAGTCTAGCTTCTTTTGTTTCGTTATTTTGCTTGCCCTTCTCTACTCATTAGTTACTACTCATCCAAAGCACCCTACTTCTCTATTAATCCAAAGCACCCTTGTCTACTCATTAGTTTTCTTGCCATGTGCGTTGCAAGTATCAAATCATACAGTACACTCATCAGTAACAAACAGCTCTTCCCGACGCCCGGTGGAATGGATATTTCAAGAATTATGCCTTTTTAGTTCATAAGCTTTTACACCAATGCTTAGAGTTTAAGCAAATTTTTCTTTCTGAAAGATTTAGACTTTTAGATGGAAGGTTAGCTTTTTTGAGAACCGTAAATGAAAAGGTGCTCTTCCCTCATCTTCTGGGATGATAATATGCAGATATTTATCGTTTTGGTAAATGAAGTACCGAAAGACATTTATTCCTTTCTGATTCGGACGAATATTTCATGCCATAGTCTCCAACAATGCATTTCTAGTAGTATTGTGAATATTTGTAGGAAAACAGCAGAAGTGTTCAGTGGAGAATGGTCTGCATTTTTAATACCATAGGGTTCGCCAGTTATCAAGTCTCCAAATTGGATAGTACAGTAACAATCCGGAAATTTATATATAAAGTATTATCAATAAGAAAACATCCCAAAAAGTAATTAATAGATCGCCTTTAAGGAAGAAACGTCTCTTCCTTTTTGTTGAACAGACTGAGCAGCTTTTTAATGTTTAATTTTATAAAAATGTTTATTCATGTATTTTATATTTATTTTTTAAAATCCTGGACTTACATGAACATAATTCACTTAGATTTATTTTTGCTACATTTCTTCTTCATTGTGAATCGCTTTATTTGCAATGTAAATTTAAGAATCTTACCATGACGTTAAGCTAAAAAATACCTGTATTCATTTCTTTTGAAAATACAACTGGCCGAAATAAAGGACGAATTTTTAAGGTATAAATATTAACTATACTTTTGCCCTACAGAATGCTTAGAATTCTGCGGTTAAAAATCAAGAAAAAGAAGGACTGAAGTAATAAAAATATTTTAATTGTAAAAAAGTGGATTTATCGATTACATTATTCACAATTTTACGTGTAACAATGAAATGAAACGTATTTGTTCAAGAAACTGAAAAAATTCCTTGTTGGAACAAAGAGAAATAATGCCTTTTCTGAAAATATTTCGAGGTATTAAAGCAATTTACAGATAAAAATAACTTTAATGGAATGAACCGTATGACGTAACATCAAAAGCAACACTTGAAGATGAAAAATGACTTAATTGTGACATTTATAAAAAAAGCCCATAAAGTTAACTGACAGAAAAACAGATATAATGAACAATACTTACTGAATTTATGCGTTGGCTTGTTCTCATCATATACGAGAATTATGGTAGAAAACTGAAGTACGAATAATAAAGATTTTTTTCTGTGGTTCTTAAGGTAGATGTTACATCTTCGGTTGAAAAATATTGAAGCAATAAGTAAGCAACAAATGAATAACAAATTAACAAAAGAACTGCATTTAATTTTCTCCTGATCCTGATCAGTATAATCAGAGATTTATTCAAACTAATCTCTGGGCCATGCAAAAATGTACTACTTGAGAGAATCATTAATATCAGTAAGAATAATTACCAATACTGGACTCAAAAGAATACACAGGAACTGCATCAGTGGTTTCTCCATAAACAATGCCAAAATGGCAGTAGGGTACGGGATTCCAGTCATATTTCTTTAAAACTAAGGTGGGCAAAAATAGTTACTATGAAAATACTCAATAGCCCACTGGTATTTAGAGTCAGAATGTTTCATCATGATGCGATAAATTCTTGTCAGTAAGAGTTGTTTCGCCAGGATGGAGTAACTGCTCACGGAGTTAGCATCTTTGTTTTTTCACATTATATTTCACATTACATTACATTTACATTGTTACATTACATTGTTGTCTACATTGTTGATTTTACAAGTCCGTACGTACTGTTCTTGCTTTCAATATAAGCACCCTTCGGAGGTTATTTCCAGGGCGACTGTTATTGCATTATATGGACAAAAATTGGCCAATCCTATCTCCTGGTTTAATCATGTTTACATATTTCTTTTGGGTTATTTCTTACATGATTTGAGTTTTGTTTCTCATATAATTCTTTGGGTTATTTCTCATATGATTTAAGTTTTGTGTGTGCACAAATGTGTACAAAATGCCTCCACATATCACTGATGAGTTGAAAGACAGAAGTAGGAAGTGTATGCAGTAGATTCCTAAGCCAAATGGTTCAGTGTATAATGCCTTGACAACCTTGGCTTCAAGGTGGTCACTTTCCTTATATGATTTTTAAACGAGATGATAACATAGCTTTAGTAATAAATATATGCGAGAAAATATGATATTTTCATTTGCCTTTGCTAGACTGTTTCTTTTCAAACACTGTCAGCTATTTCCAACTCTTTATTTATCTCTCTCTCATTATTTTATCATATTTAGGAAGGAATACGTCCCATTGTAAGGTAAAGGCTAGTGAGTTTTAAATATAGAAGCTTCAGAATATCTCAATCTAATGAAATATCCCAAACACAGAAACCTATTTCAATTCTTTTTGGTTTTGTTTTTGCTGACAGCGAGTTTAGTTCTTTTAGATAATGAGTTATAAAAACCTCTTCAAAATATGTGAATAATAAAGTATATTTTAATCGCTTTAAAGGAAACAAACATTAATCTTTTCTCTCAAAGATCAGAAATATGAAAATAAACTTTGTAAGGATCATTTTAATTTTCTAATAGTTGTTTTTAATTTTGAAACCCTTTCCTTTAAATTCTCGTTTTTCGCCTACAAATCCCTTCCAGAATGACATTTCAGTATGGCGTATTATGTAAATGAAATAGAACGAGTATTTCATGGAAAGTTCCGTCACTTTCGTAGAAGAACTTGAAAGTTCTCAGCAGAGCATGTTCTCCTTCGGACCACGTCGTTGCCTTAGGCCTATCTTACTACGTTCGGCCGCAGTCTTACGTGCCTGTTAGTATTCGCCGGTGAGGCTTAATTACGGACCAACTCGGTTAGTTACTTTTGAACAGCTTCGCCTAAAGTTTAGCTAGTTAAAATTAGTTTAGTTCCTTATTTTCTTCTTAAGTTAAAGCCCAAGTGGACGATTTTCTTTAAGCCCGAGAGAGGCCGTCAGTAACATTTCTTTGAGTGAATAAAGGAGTATTTTAGCCCTTCTTTGGACTTATAGTTGTAAGAAGACTAGCGAATAATCGCTAGACATTTCACTAAAGTTCTAATAGCCAAGGACACGTAAATTAATTGGAAATTTATAGCTTCTCTCTTTAAAAATGAATACCATATTAAACAATGGAATGAGTTATTCTTTAATCAAGATGTTTGTAATCTCCAGCCTGAAAGACGATACTTAAAAATGTAGTTTAAATGTAACTCAAGCCTTCACTTCTTAAAAAAGGTTATTTTCTTGCTCTTAATTACCATCCAAACTTTAACCGATCTAAACTTCTCTTTCCGCCTCTCAACACTACAAATCAGTAGCTTAAACTAAACTTAAAGCTAACGCAAGTAATATCAGTATAACTAAACGGTTCTTAATTCCCGGCTGCATTCACAGTAATTTAAGTTTTCGATTTAAAATATTATTTCAGTATCAATTCAAAATGTTCAGTATTAGCAAATGTTCACAAACTCAACATCAAACACAATTCTGAATGAATTCTCTCTAAAGGAACGTAAATAACAAATCTTAAATTTCATTATTGATTTCAAATAATTAAACAATGGAATATCCCTTATAAATTCCTATCCTAAATGCGGAACGTACAAAGGAAACATTAATCAATTGCATCAGATTTGCAATAAATCATGGCAATTCCAATAATAGCTTTAACGTTTCTTTTATTTTATTTTTAAATTCTTAATTTTTTTCTTATTGTTAGCAATGAAGGAACTAAAATGGAAGAACCATCTTTATTTCAAGAGCAAGTAAACTTTAAATCTGATAGAAGTTAAGATCCAGTTTTACTTTTTAGAAATTCTTTGGACTGACAGAATGTGGAAAGCTTTGCAAATGAAACATTCCAACAAAAGAGCAAAGATTATTTTAAATTTGTTTCGACAGATTTGATGTATTACCATACCTAATATCACCCTAACACACCTTTTCCTCAGCTTCAATTTTTTTGAGTTAGCATGAAAAAATATTTTTAGCCCGTTTAATTCCTAAAAAATAGTAAAATTAGCCTTTAAAATTCTTTATACATTTTCGGACATCATTTTAAGCAGTTTCTGTTCCCCAAAGCGTAGAAGAATTAAATAGTTTCATTTTATTGAAAAGGATTTTTCAGTTTTCAGTAACGTAGCCTAATTCTGTGAGTGCAAAATTCTTTTTCTTTTATATTTTGCACTACTTATTGCCTTAAATTCGTGTTTTCGCAGGATTTGACGTTTGATATATTGAAGCAATCTGATGTGCACACCACATAACTTCCTTGTGTGGTCTATTAAAATTATACGCATTTTCTGCTGCATTTCATTTAAACTTATTTCCTAGGATTTCATTACAGATATATTTCTCATTCAATTAATTCAGTTTTCTCTTCCCGGCAAAACAAAAATACATAACACATCTTCATTAAAAGTTGTAAAATACTGAAAAACATAAAACACTGAATAAAACAGTTAAAACAATTTTAACCAATTTTTACAATTAAAATTAGAGTTTCTACACAAAAACAAGCAATTCGGCCAGCGTGCAAGAAGGCGCAGTTTTCGATTCACAAAACTGAAAGTTTATTTTTGGTTCCACTCGGCAAAAAGACACTGAAGGTACAGAAACTGACTTAATTCACTATTTACTGTTTCAAATGTAAACAAATGACGGTTCGTTAGGCTAAACTCGCTTTTTAAAGTTTTAAATTATTGATAATTCCAACAATTATTGCATGCAAATTAATTAAAGGCCTAAAACCCGCTTAATTCAATCACTTTTAAAGCAAAAAGTGCACAATGTACCAACATATATGAATAAAAATGTTACGCTCAGCGAGCCAGGTAACAGAGGGGGAATATATAAGACTGATGTAGCCGATTGCAACGAAAAACGGATATGCACAACTATATGTTACAGCAGCCTTGTACTCAAAATTTCAATGTTCTACTGCTATTCGTTCTTGAGTTATACGAGATGCATACATATGTAGACGTCAGGAAAAAAATCTCTTCTGAATCCATTTAAATCCATTTTACAATCCTTTTTGAAAAAACAGTCCTTAAATCTCTTCGTACGTACAGATGTCACGCAAAACATCGTTTAAATGATTTCGAGAGCGGTTGAAATGGATATTTTCGTCGAAATATGATATCCGAAAATTTTCTCGATTATAATATTTCCCATACTTCGAACAAAGAAGTAAGCCGATTGACCGTTTCGTACAGATATAAAAACTTGTTATTAAAGTACAAAATCATTCATCAAAATTCGACATAATATGTTTTATTTATTCGAGAACAACGTTATAACAAAAAATAACGTTATTTCCACGTTTGCAAACTAGTATCTTCCCTAAAATAAAAATGCCTGCATTTTAATGGATAGATTTAATCACATTTTAACATCACCTATGTTCAAAAAAATCTCTTTGATCAATATTATAAACATAATTAATAATTAAAACTAAATATATTTTTATTTCAAAAGACTTATTACTCGCAATCCTTTAATTTATCATATCTTTAAAATAAGCCTTCTCTTAAAAGAATTTTAATAAAAAAATAATTAACTTATAAGGTATTTACTTATAAGGTAGAACCTTGAAAATAATGCAGCTTTACGAGTACAAAAAACTGTAGGACTGTTCTCCAACTGGAAATTTTATCCTGTCGTCGATCCAAGGAATATTTCGAGCTAAAGTTCGTGTAGTTCTCTCACTTTCTTAATCCTAGTTAGTGTATAAGGTATTTCTGACGCCTTCTTAGCATGTCTTCGTGGTGTAGTGGTCAGCACGCTCGTCGCATAACCGAGAGGTCCGTGGTTCGATTACCGGCGAAGGCGTTGCAATTTTTCATGTCTCCTGCTTCGAAATAACTTAATGTCTCTACACTGGCCCCCAAACTAAAAAGGTGGTAGATGTTGACTCTCCACCACAGCATTTGGCGATTGTGTCCCCAAAACCCCAGTCACCTTTTAAAAAGGGGGAGTATATAAGGTATTTCTGCAACCTTTGTGGTACAGTGGTCAACACTCTAGACACGTAACCGAGAGGTCCGTGTTACGATTCCCGGCGAAGGCATTGCTCATTTTTCATTCTTCTGCTTCCAAAAATCCTAATGACTTTACAAATTATTGAAAAAATTGTAATAAACATTTCAAGGTAAAATTTCATCCAGGTACGGCAGTTTCCAAGGGATTTGCATTAAATATAGCAGCTACAGACGATGTAACTTTAAACTGATAAAAAAAAAGAAAATTCTACTTTTACAATAAAATATTTCGAAACATATTCGGAAAATAAAGCGCATTTTCAACCTTCTCCATATTTCCTAACACTGGAAAAAATTACATAAACTTCTTAATACGCGTCTCATCAAAAAGAAACAAAAGGTAAGCCCACTAGAGTAAAATTAAACAAAGAAAGAAAGTTACTATTGTTTAAAAAGAATGACGACAGAATTTTTTGCCATCTGTGCTCATTGTTGCTTTTACTGCGTCAATTTCTTTCACCACATTATTAATGCCTTTCTTCGTATCTGGTTCTAAAAACAAAGAGCATATTTTTAGGAAAAAAGAAAACAATCACAAAACTCTTGTTATTAATATAGTTGTCCTTGAAATCTAAAAGCATTGTATGGAATCTTGTTTATTTGGTGTTTGTAGAAGAATTTCTAACTTATTTTTGGCCTTTGAACGTTTGCTTTTGTAATGTACTTCATATTTTCACTTTCTATCACAACATCAAGGGTAAATTAAACGAGAATTTTAACAAAATACAAAATTGAATAAAGTGCCGCTTTTGAATCGTTCTCCAAAATGATTTTTCTGTAGCTCACCAAATTTCAAAGTTTTGATGGATGGATGAGCATGAAACATAAGGAACAACGTAATACCATTATAAGTTTTGTACACAAGGTAAATCGTTTCCTTTGTCTAATGGGGAAAGGAAATTTTCAAAGATAAATGAGCTTTTAATCTTTATAAAGAATGGTAAAAAATAATATGCATTATTTCCATCCATGATATTATTAAGAAAAATTAATAGAGAATGAGAGAAATCACAAAAATGCAGATATAGCCAACTGCCAGTCGGTAAGAATAATTCTTGGGACGACATCAACGGTTAGCTCAAAATCGTGGTTTGTTGGAGGGCAGTTAAAAAAAGGAAAAAAAAGACAAAGCAAGTTAGTTGTACAATTTTGGGAAAGGTTAGAAAAATAAACCGAAGCGTTAAAAAAACACATTTTGAGAAAAAGGTTAAAAAAAATTTTTTTTTAATCTGAAAGTTTCAGATTTTACATTACGCCCAAAGGGGCATTTTTTTAACTTTTTGTGTGTTACCTTTATTTATTAAATATCATGTTCTTCGCACTTGAACCACAAAATTCAATTCAACAGCAATATCGCAAAATAATTTTAAAATAAGCATATCTTTAGAATTTCAGATACACAGTCTCACGTGCTGGAGATAAAAACGTTTTTTGCCGTACAGTGTTGCCATTCCTCGCTTTGAAATCGTTGAGTTTGTTAAACAAAAAATTCTTTAATGTCTGACAAAATATGAAAGATAATAAAACAAATTCCAAATTAGAGCTTCGAGATGCCCCTATTAGGTGGAGGATTACTTTATTCAAAATTAGATGGCTCTAGGCAGGGCCGTTTTTAGGTCATTGGCTGCCCACGTACATTCCTAATATTGCCGCTGCCAAATTTAAAAAAATTCCTCAATGATTAATAACATTTTTATTTCATATCATTAAGTACTTACGTATGACAAATTGTACAAAAAGTACTTATATTTGACAAGTATCTACAAAGAATTTAATTAATTTAACATATTTAGGCATGGTATCGCCAGAGTCCGACCGTCCCTGATTTTGGCCACCCGCGTACTTTTACGCGCTGCACTTCCGCTAGGAACGGCCTTGGCTCTAGGTACCGCTGTTTTACCACAATGCAAGAAACATACATACATTTGTGTAGATTCTTCGTTGTTTAATTTCTTTACATATAATACAGGGCTGTAATATTTGGTGGCAACAGTTTGAAAAGTGAATCGACTCAAAATGCCAAAACGAAATTAATAGCCCTTTTGGGCAAACGCCCTTTGGGCTAAAAAGAAATCTGAAAGCTTTCATATTTTATATTACGCGCAAAGGGGCGTTTTTTTTTGTTACCTTTATCTGTTATACCATTCTTCGCACTTAAACAACCTAAAATTCAATTCAACAGAAATATCACAAAATATTTAAAAATTTCATATCTTTAGAATTCCAAATAGACTATCTCGCACACTAGAGATAAAAATGTTATTTTTCGTTCAGTGATGCTATTCCTCGCTTTGAAATTGTTGAATTTGTTAATCAAAAATTAGTTAATGTTTTACGAAATATGAAATAGATAATAAAACAAATTCGAAACTCAAAATTTGAGCTTCCACTGCTCATGTTCGGATGGAGTATACATACATTTATATAAATTCTTCATTATTTAATTTCCTTAAATATAATGCAAGGCTCTAATATTTTGTGGCAATAATTTAAAAAGTGATACCGCATTTATAGTGAACTGACGCAAAATGTCGTTTCGAGATTTTAATAGCCGTTCTAGGCTAACGCTCCTTTGGGCTAAAAATCTCAATGGCCCATGCTATAATTAACACAAAAATACTATTAAAAATTGCGTGTATATTTTAGTATTTTAATCTGGAGAGTAAGTTTACTTGAGTTTATTTGGTTGCGTGTATTAAAGCAGTTTCCAAAATAAAAAGAATGCACTGTAAATAATGGAAGAGTAAATATAATTAGAAACGAAAACCTAAAATACAAGTAGCATTAAAGAAAAATATTTACAAGAGAAATTAAACAAAGTCATTGATTTAAAAGTCGCTTAAAAGAGTCAGTTTAATTTTTTGTTTGTTTGTTTTGGGAGGTAGCGTGTGTGTATATGGTTCGGATTGTGTATACAGTTAGATTACGTAATCTTGAGGATAAAAACAGCTCCCTGTATTATGATATTATCTGTCGTCACTGTTGTTATCCAACGCATTTTTCTTTTTCTTTCCTCCATTTTCGTACCCAGTTTTAATTTATTGGAAAATTCTGCAAATTTTCTGTCACATAAGTTCTTACTTAGGAAATGATAAATCATTGATTCTCACAAGAAATTTACTTTTTTTAGATAATTTAAACATTTAGTGTCAAATTTAGTTATGTTATCCATTAATAATTATTTACTGCAATTTTGCAGTAGTTTTATCGTAATTTTTTTATTAATTTCCGTATCTTCATCTTTTTCTTAAATTTTAATTTATAAATATTGTATTGAATCGATAATTTATATGTAGCTTAGACTTTCCTGTTCTCTTTTCTCTATGCTACTTTAAAAAATAAAGAAGCAGTTGATATTATTTTCGAGTTCAATCCATTGAGTTTGACATTTCAATCCAAATTTTAAAAAAAATCAAAAACTTATTTAACATTTCATTCAAATGAAACATTTTAAACTTTAAAATTTTCCACAAACAATACTGTAAATAATTTCATATTTTAAAATTAATACTGTTTTGACAAAATCAAAACAAACGGTCATACTAACCTAGAACAAATTATCAGAGTTTCAGCGTTCAAACACTCGGCTGTAAGTGAGCCGCAGTTCTTCGAACTTTGTATAATGTGAGGCTTGATATCATATTAAATTATTTAATTATGAAACGAAACAAGTGCCTAAGTTATCTTCGGGGAACTCCAACTAAAATCAAGCCTGGATTAGAATTGCTTTATTAAACTATTACAAAACTTAAAAAGCATTTAAATCCAGTAATATAAAAGAAATTAAATCAATTTCTACTTAGGTTAACAAAGAAAAATTTTATTTTAGTTACTTTTTATTAACATTATTAACATTTGTTCGTTTCTAATTTATGAAGCTGATGGTGGTCTATAATTTCTTATTCTATCCACCTCTTGTAATGCTTCATTATTGCAAAAAATCTTTCCAGTGAGTTTCGAGCAGTTCAGTTCATCAATTAATATTCCATCTAATGATTTCAAGCGAATCAAGGCGACATATGCTTCACCTGCTGGCGAAGAGTTTTCGTAGGAAGCTTTTCTTGGCGCTTACGTTTTTCTTTCTCTAATAGTCGCTTACGTTGTGTTATAGTTTCTTTTTGCATTCTCCGTTCGTGGAGCAAGGGACATTTTAAAGAGTTATATTTTAAGCATATGTTATTATCACTTTAACATAGAAATACGGAGAGAATATGAATTTTTTTCGCTACATAATGGAACATTACATCCGTTTCATCCAACTCTATAAAACTACAATTCTTTAATTCCATACACTTTAAAAATCTTTAGATCTTTGTCTTACTGTTGCCACTTACTTTTGTTAAATATTACAATCCTATTTATCACAGCCATCACAGTATCATTTATAAGTTGTTATAAAATTAATTTTTACGACACGTAGGAATTCCTAATAAACGGTCATTATTTGTAAGTCTTATAAGATATTTAATAAAAACAGCATATCTTTAGTTCCGATAAACAGGAACAAATAAGTAGGAATTGACTTTAATATGTGAAAAACTGTATTATCATCAAGTGTCATCCACTATAAGTTTTAAAAAATGTATTTGAACTTGAGTGGATGAATAAAACGTATTTTATTAACGATTGGAAATTACAACAAGATATAGGGAGAGTGTAAGCTAATAGTGGTAATTTAGTAATAATAAGAAAAATCGCATTAAAATGTTTGTCTTGCAGATTGACTGGAATTTGAAAAACAATGTAGCATCTATCAATATATATCCTCATTGTTGCTAAAAGGAAATTTGTTGCTATCTTGTTAAAGTTATCCAAAGAAGCTTAAGAAGTTGGTCTACTCACCAACATTCGGAAGATTTTTCAATCCGCTCTGGCACCAGAACTGCTATTCCATGTTCCACCCGGGTTTTTATCACCTCTAGCTTCAAAAAGCAAAACAGTTTTCGAACAAAACGACAACTTGCTTCTTTCACTTTTCGCTCAAAACGTTTGGTTGTTTACATAGTGTTCGGTGACTAAGAAACGCAGAAGGAATGACCAACAGAGTTGGGCTTCGCCGCAGTCTCCATATTTGGAGGCTGAGGTATTCATATCCAGACGCGTGTTATCTTTTACCATTTATTTTTGAGTTCCTTGGGAAGGGAGTAGGGAAGAAATATAGGCTCAAGAAATGAAAATTACGATGACTGCTCTGGAGGAAGTCTGAGAAAGTTGCAAAAACCACCAAGGAAAGAGAGAGGAGTTAGTTCGCATACCACCTCTAAAACTTCCTCACCTAAAACTTCCTCAAAAGCTAGAATTGGAACTCCAGTAGCCATGGTAAGTTTTACTTCATTTCCTTGCACCTTTATCAAATGTTTTTATTTAGTTTTGTTTCTAAGAAAGCTATACCTTTTCAAATAAATAATAATTTTATTAAATAAAATATCCCAGATTTGGTAGAACTTTAAATGATGTTTCTGATGATCGTTATTTCAAAACTCCATATTAAGATATCAAACACATGTAAGTGTTGTAATACTATTAAACCACTTTTAGGGATTTTCAGCTAATTTGCGAAAAATTAGTTAAATTGTTTTACTGGTAAATTGGTGTTTTTCCAATAATTTGGTAAATAACGGATATCAATATGATCTGTGCATATGTTCTTAATTCTTCCGCTGATATTTAAAAAAAACTCTGATAAATTTAAAATCTGATATATAGGCAATCATCTAACATATTTTTTTGATACAATATTACCGTTACAAACGATAAAACTTGATGCTCAAATACTTTACTCTCAACATTTATCGCTGAGTTTACACTGAAATTCATGCTGAATGAATTAGCATATTAAAGCATTGTTTTTAATAATTAAGAATGCCTTGAAACATCGGATAAAAAAAAGATGAATTACTTTTTCTTATATTCTGCTATGTCTTTTTGACCTGACATTGGAATGACGAAGATTTCAGAATTTTGAAAAATCCCGTCCTAATATATATCAAATAGTTATATACCATGAGGAATTACTTAACTTTGATAAATAAGTAAATGAAGTTTTAAAAAAAAGAAATTTGAATGCTTTCTGCAGAAAAACTATATTATTATATGATTTCCTAATGACTACCAGACAATAAGTATGACACCTCAGGGAGCTTTATCAGGGCTGACTTCGTTTGATTAATTAAATTTTTAATTAGGTGGCAACAGTTTCGACAAATCATGTTTTTTACGTGGAGTTTCTGAATGATATTACTTAATTGTATATTAGTAGGGAAGTAATTTCTCAATGTTTTCGTCGTAAAGATCTACATACAAATATTCTCACCAATAGCCAAGTGGTTAAGACCATTGAATGCTGATAATTCGATCCGGGTTTGAATCCTACATACAACGGTATTTCTCACGGTTTTTACCACGTATAACGAGTTCGAGTAACGTTCGTGTAACGAATTCGAATCAGTTTCCCTTAGAATGCCTTCCTCGTGGGCATTCTTTCTGTTAGGGAATCAGCTCTCATACGCTCTGGCATATTCAAATAACCTAATTTAACTATGTATGCAAATCTAGTTCACTTATTAGCATATCACAAATTAAATTACATTGTTTTTATACACATGCTATTTGATGTTTAGAATATAATTTTTCATCTCTATGAAATCTGTTGTGCTTGGTAAGTTTTGAATATAAACAATTTTGTGCTATTTATTCTTATATTTTCATTGAATCTTTGGAAAGAAAGAGCATCCGTAAATTATCTTTAATCCAATTTTAAAAGGTAATTTAAAACATTATCGAAAACTCGTAAATTTGCAGTTTCTAATCACAATAATTATATAAGAAGTCTATTCCTTCAAGAAATCAAACACGGTAATTTTAGTCCGGATTTCGTTAACGTTTGGAACTTCGTCACTGTAAAAGTAGATAAGTATTTTAATCCACATTTCTAAAAATTTTGTTCAATTTGCAATATTCCTATTCTAAAATCCCGTGTAGTTCTGAATAATCACTGATTAAAATAATTATAATAAAAAGTCTTTTTATAAAAATCAATCACATGATCAGAAAATAAGCCTTACAAGAATTCGAGAACTAACTACAAGAGAATTTAATTCTTTTAAAATATTTTCATGTGTTTAATTCGCAGTTTTTAATAAATTTTAATTTAATTAAAGTATTTTCCCATAAGCCAACTATTTTCTTCTTAAGTCAGATAGAATGAAAATGGCAATTTTTTAAATAAAAACGGAACATTTTTAGTCCAAAGGGATAATTTGCACAAGATTATTATTAATTTCCTTTTGGCATTTTGTGTGGATTCAGTAAAAGCGTTGTTTCACTTTTCAAATTGTTGCCATCCAATATTATCGCCCTGTATTATATTTAAAGAAATTAAATAATGAAGAATCTGCATAAATGTATGTATGTTTCTCGCATTGGGATAAAACAAAGGTACCTAGAGCCATCCAATCTTGAATACTGAAAGTTTCCACCCGAATATGGGCATCTGAAAGCCCAAATTTGGAATATGTTTTATATAGATTTCATACTTTGTAAAGCTTTAACGAATTTTTGCTTAACAAGCTCAAGGATTTCAAAGCCAATGGCAATGTTGTACAGAAAAGAACATTTTTATCTTCAGCGCGCTAGACTGTGTGTCAGAAATTGTAAACATACTCTCTTTTAAATATTTTGTGATATTGCTGTTGAATTCAATTTTATGGTTTAAGTGCGAAGAGCATGACATTTAATAAATAAAGGTAACGCACAAAATGTTATAAAAAAAAACCCTTTGAGCGCAATATAAAATCTGAAAGCTTTCAGATTTTTTTATGGTTTTATTTTTTTTTCCAATTAGTATCTTCAGCGTATGCGGTTTTTAAACAAAACAAAATAGAAAAGAAAGAAAAAAAAGATAAAACGTTCTTCTTCGCTCCCCTAAGGGCTTCATAAATGATTATACATATTACTCATTTGGATGGGGGAAAAAAAGACATGACAGCCAGATTAGAACAAAATTTAAAGATAAATAAAATCGTAAGAGTAATGGGAATTTAACGCTGTTATTTAGACTAGGTGTATAAGAAGCTATTCCAGCTTTTCAAATAAAATCTCAGAACAGCAGATTTAAGGTACTATGGATAACTCTGACCTTTTGCCAACAAGGTCTGGCTATTTACTCCAGAGCGCGAGATTCTGTATTGGAGATTCTAAAGACATACTCAATTTAAAATTATCTTGCGATATTGCTCTTGAACTGCATTTTATGGTTTAAGTGCAAAGAACATGATATTTAATAAATAAAGGTAACAGATAAAATGTTAAAAAACGCCCCTTTGGGCATAATATAAAATCTGAAAGCTTTCAGTTTTTTTTTTAATTATTTATTTTTTTTTAGACGTGTCAAATAGAGCCCCATTAATCTACCCTCGCTAAATAGTCAAACAGGGAGTTGATTGTATGTTTAAATTTTATATTGTTGAAGCTATCACTTGTAAATTCAGTATATAAATACCATCCTTTTAATAAAAATAATTCATTAATAATGAGTCAAAAATATTTAAAGACGGGATTCCTAATATTTATGTTAGTATAAATTTCTTTATATTTCATCCATTAACCTATCATCACTTGTAATAACAGGAAATTTAATTTGCATGATTCATATATTCCGAAAAAACTGAGAAACGAGGCACCAAATATTCCACTCAGCCAGACATAATTGAGGAAATGTATGGCGCCAAACGACGTTTTTCTCTGGAACACTTAATTAACTTCAAAAGTTTCGCTTTGCTTCCACCAACCATATTTCTTACTTAATAAAGATTTAATAGCTATTCTCGCAATGACCACAGTTTGAATGATAAAAGGGTTCTGATGATAACTACTTGTTATCTCGTGACAAATCGAAAACGGGGTTTTTTCAAACACTAAATTCTGAAAATGCTGTTATAAATTTTCGAAAGTACTTTTCGAAATTCTCTAAATACGCATACGCTGTTTTTGTAAGATTTTATTTAACTCACTCATAATGTTTGTCGCTATGGTCAAAAGTTTGCAGTTAAGTTTTAAACTAAATTAATAAGCTATCAATTTAAATTAAATAATTCAATTTAAATTAAATAAGCTATCAATCTCATATTTTGTACCCATGCTGTTTAAGAAAGATAATGCAATGTGGCGCAGCAAGCTTTCCAAAATTCTATTTAGATCTTTTTAGTCCAAAGAGGCTTTGTCTCTAAAGGACTATTGTTTTCGTTTTGCGATTTTGCGTCAAATTACTCTTGATGCCCATTTCGCTTTTCGAATTGTTGCCACCCAGTATTATCGCCCTGTATTATATTTGAAGAAATTAAATAATGAAGAATCTGCATAAAGATATGTATGTTTCTCGCATTGTGATAAAACAACGGTACCTAGAGCCATCGAATTTTAAATGGCGTAATCCTACTGTAAATATGGTCATCTAAAAGCCCAAATTTGAAATTTGGAATTTGTTTTATTGACGATTTCCTATTTTGTAAAACTTAAACGAATTTTTGATTAACAAACTCGAGGATTTCAAAGCGAGCAATAGCAACGTTGCATAGAAAAAAAAAACATTTTTATCTCCAGAGCGTGAGACTGTGCATCGGAAATTCTAAAGATATGCTCAATTAAAAATTATTTTGCGATATTGCTCTTGAACTGAATTTTATGGTTTAAGTGCGAAGAACTTGATATTTAATAAATAAACGTAGCACATAAAATGTTAAAAAAAACGCCCTTTTGGATGTAATTTAAAAACTGAAAGCTTTCAGATTTTTTTTATTTAATGTTGAAACGATTTTTAGCACATATTTTTTTAGCAAACAAGCTAAAAATCTGAGCTCACCAGTGGCTGAACGGTAAATTCGCTGAACGCTGATAGTTCGACTTGGGCTCGATACCAGGAAAGTGAGTTGGCTGCATGGGCGACTTCGTGGTTTACCCCATATGCAACATGAATATGAGCCAATTTCCCTTAGTAAGTCCTCCAAGAAGACATCCCTTTCGTTAAGCAGATCATTTCGCGTGCTCTACCGTAATCAAATAAACCAAACTAAAAATGTCATATTTCTACTGTTTGCACCCTCGGATAGAAGAGAAAAGAATTTTGAATGATGTTTATAAGGATTGTATATATATATATGTGTGTGTGTGTGTGTAAAATATAAAATATGAAATAAAATTATTAAATTTAATTGCAATCAACTGGCAATAGACCTTTAAATTCATAAATTTTAATTAAACGCATTCCTGTTTCAACGTTACACTTTGCACCATTTTTCATCACTCTGTAGCATGTTACATCACTCTTTTCCTGCAATTTCTCTGCACTGCTAAAATTTTAGCCCAATCTCTGCTCAGAATTAACACAAAGACTTCCGACTATAAATACGACCGCAGCTGGTACGCATTACTTTTTCCTCGCCTGCTGCTGCGTGGATAAACCAAATTTCTCCCTTCGCCTTCTTTCTCTATAGTCTAAAAAAAATTGCGTGTGTATTTAAAAATTTCGGGAAGCAGATTGCCTCCAATATGCTACGCTAGTGAATATGATGTCTGAACAAGGTAATCGTCAAGTAATAAAGATATGTTGTGCTTAGCCAAAGATTTTTATGATTTTTCTAAGTGCGCATGACATCTATTACACCGTCTGCATTGTGCATCTTATCAATTACCACTATAACTAAAAGGGAAACACTACTGCGAACCTCTAAATACAGCACTGTGCACAGTATATATAACATGAAGAAACACGCTTCGCAAATTTTAATCATTTATAGTTAGACACCAGCTCCTTATTTAAGCTCACGTAATTTTATATTTTTCCTGAAAGGTGACGGAAAATAGCAGCACAGGAAAGATTTAACATCTGAAAATAGCATGTTAATTGAAATAAATGATGCAAGTGTCCAGGTAATCTATATAATGTTGCACTAAGTTTCTAAAATGATATCCTGTTACTCAAAGTAGTGTTATAGAAAGAAAAACCTAGATTAAATTTCAAAAAGTAGCAAAGCTAGACATTATGATACATATTGTTAACGAAATGCCTAGCTGCGGTAAGATAGCTTCCCCGCAAAGCGGGTTTAGGCTTGCCAGAAAATGATAAGGAAAGCAGGATTGCCAGATTTGGTGCGAAGCCGCTCATTTGGCGACGTTTGGGGATATGCCGCAGGCGGAGCGAGAACATTCTAGATCGAATTCTTACCGGTTTACCCCACAATGTTCTCGAAGGCAGGTCAAAAGCTATATAAACCCTGCCTGTATGTGGAGTAGCAATGTATCATGAATTTTATCATGAAGAGTATCTTGAGTGTGTTGAGCTCCGAGAGCGATCGACCGAGTCGGGAGCTATATTTAGTGTTTTGCCGTGAAGCTCTCTTGACCATTATAGCCTGATAGCCGCAAGACTGTGTTGCTGGTTGTTTCAACTTGTTTATCGTAATTTTTCAACGATTGAAAACGTGTCTTTCGAACTCTCCTGTGAAATACTGGCGAATAAATTGTGTTTTGATTCTTCGTCAAGTGTTGTCGTTGATCACTCCAAATTCACGAACCTGTAGAACGCAACAATATGTTTAATAGAAATATCAATAGGTCATGGAATATATTACAACGCTCAATTCTCCCTCAAAACTGGGGTGGAAGCAGAAATTCAGCCTCCTTCAAGCTCTGGCAAACATTCTTCCATGAAATTCATGGACAACACAAAAACAACAACAACAACGATGCTCAACATTTGTGAAGAAGAGATAGCAACTAACGTGCAGTGATTAACGTTAAAACCCTCAAACAGCGATGCCGTATATATACGGCTCAGAATATTTTTTGTGATGTTTATAAGAACGTATATATACGTGCATCTTGAAATATGTTCAAAACATTAAGGCAATATATTAAAAGTGTACAAATACAGGTATAAAGTACCAGGGATATGTTGGCATTAAAATAAAGAAAATAGCTCTTTCTCATGGCAGTTTTCAGAAATTTGGGCTTTCTTAGGGAAACCCCACGCCAGTCAGAGGGTTAACGACAGCATTTCTCAGATTTTATATCTGAGAAACTAGGTGACGAAACTTCATGTCAGTAAGAGACGCATAATGAAAGTCAGGAAAGTTTAACAGCCGCAACTAGATTTTCCAAAAGCCGTGTGTCCATATTTACATAGGTCTAAAAGCAGTGAAACTTTCAAATGGAAAAAAAGTCTGATTCTAAGCAATCATTCAATGACAGTTTGCCTTCATCATGTGAAGATTTATTAGAAATATCATCAGAAATTCCCTAGCTTCCAACTGCCATAAATTTTCTACCATTTCGGACTTCGAATCAACTTCTAAATTATTTTTAACTTGTATCAAATTCTGTATGTATGATATTAAATGTTTTTGGTGCATTACATCCTTTTCTGCTCCGCTCACTGATCACTGAAAATTTAGTTTCTGTCACAAATAATGATTCACAAATCCAGCACACTCTTCCTGTAAAGCATATCACAAGCGTCTATCCATCCATTCGTAAAGCACCTGGAAGCAAATCTAACTTTTAAAAATTTTCTTTAGATGGATAGAATCAATTATATATTTTTATTTTTTTTATGTTTTTGAATAGCATTATGAAATCTCTTAACTAACAAATAATGGAGTAAAACAATTACTTTTGGACATAAATCAGTTATGTTTACTGATTACTTTGCAAAAAGAAATGAAGTAAATTAATTACTTTCTTTTTGCTACTGAGTTGCTTTAGTTTATCATATTTCATAGTCGTGAGTTATTTGCACAAGAGCCGCACCACTCGCCTCCGAGAGCTGCGCTTTGGCCACCCCTGTTTAGAACATGCCTTGAAGATTAAAATGGCTAAATATGATGACCAGGAACTCATTGAGTTTTTCCCTTCCAGAAAATACCAGCAGCAGTTTAACGTCAGAATATCTCTGGGCAATAACATGATTCGGTACCGGGCGGCTGGACTTTTATACAGTGATGCTGCCCTCACAAGCGTGTGATCAGACTTTAATACAAAGGAAATATGTGGTAAACTAAAGCTACTCAACTTTCAAAAGAAAGGAAGACAATCTGTCATTAGATGATTTTTCAAAAAAAAGACATTTCTTTTCATCTGAAACTTGTTTCAAAGCTTTGAAAATGATGCAACATGGACCTGTGGCTTTTGGAAAATCTTGTTAGGGTTCTCTAACTGTTTTGAATTCCTTTTACTGACATGAAGACTATCCGTCCCTGTCATATAATTTCACAGCATTTTTATGAAGTTATCAAATTCTAATTTATGTGAGCTCACCGAACCTCAGTTTCTAAGGTAAAGACGATTGTTCAGATTTCTTACCATCAATTACAATGCATAAATCTATCAAATGATAAACGGTCATCATTATATAATATTTTATGAAACTTGTGTATAGATATAATATTTACTTAAACTTAGTTATCTACATTTCAGTCAAAGAAGACAAAGGGTGAAAACACGAAGAAGACCGCTCGAAGAGCAACCTCCAATGTATTCGCCATGTTTGAGCAGAATCAGATAGCCGAATTCAAAGAGGTAACTATCCACTTTGAAAAATTTTAATAGCGAAGTTCCCTTTTGAAAAGCTTTATTCATTTTGTTCCTAGAGATTTTAATGTGGGTTTTTTAAACAAATGGTAAATATAGAGCATTTTTTAAGAAAAGGAAATGATAGCACTAATATTCTATATCCGAAGAATGTAAGCGTATTTAATAAACCAAAGTCACAATATAAATATCCGTAAAAAATTATAAATTGATTGTAAAACGTAAACAGTATGTGTAGGTACTTTAATGCTAATATCCGTAAAATTTAGGGAGGCATTAGAATAGAATGGATGAGGAAATGCATATATCAAACAAATCATGTCGAGCAAACAAAAATTATCCTCGTGAAGGTATTCCTAATGTCATATTTTGGTCTGTATTAATTTGGATCAGATATCTTTCATTCTAGCAGTTTATGAATTAGAGAAAAATAAAGGCAACTCTCCATTTAGACTGGGAAATATATGGAAAGAAAAATTCACCATCATCAGGAAGAAGTTTTTTAAATGTATACCATTTCAATAACAAAGAAATTCCAAAACATAAATTTTCCTGACATTTTAAGTAAACAAAAATTATATCTTCGAAAATTACGAGTAGTAGATGAACGATAAAATTATAATAAAGGTACAATAAAACTTATGTTTTACGTACAGTTTCTATTGAAAACTGCAACAGAAGTCAATAAATAAATAACAGTAAAACTGACACAAGTAAATAAGCAAAGCAACGAAAAATCACAATGTTCCGCTTGAAAGAAAACTGCTTTGTTTTAAAGCGATTTAGATCATTTCTAAACTGAATTTTAAAATGCATCTTTCAATTACATTAAAGCATACTTTTGTCAGTATTTTCAAATCTAATTTTTCACAGGCAGATGTAGCTGTATACAACAGAAATCAAATAATCTCATGAATTTTACATAAAAAGGCGTAAAGCATAATATTATTAATTACCGCAAAATACTTCTTATCTATTTTGAATTACTGGACATTCCACAAAAACTTAATTTATTAAAAATGATTGTACTTATCTTCCTATGAAATAATTTTAATATTGCAGGATTAGGAAGATTAAATTGTGCGCTTGTTTCAAAATGACTTACTCAACATTTGTATGAACCGATTTGTTTTATGCTGCACTAAGTATGTGATTAAATGTTGTTTTTTTGTTCAGCGGGTCTATTTAACAAGCTATCTTCAAACATTCAATTGGACTGTACGCATACTATTTTCTTAGAACCATGAAATATCTAAATTCCTTTCGTTAACCGCTGTAGGAAACTTTTAAGCAATCATCTCTCTTTTTTTCTGTGTGAACTACTATTAGAGAAGGAAGAGCAATAACATCAAAATTATACTGAAAATATGTGATCATCCAAAATCATATTAGCGAAATACTATCGCTTTGGGTGGCTCTGCTGTTACAGAATAATTACCACTACTACGTCGATGATACCAAGTTTCTTTGAAAGATGCATCACTTTTTGACAGCCAGTCGCAATGAAAATATTACATGGTTTATCCAAAATATTCAACAGAATCTAGACAAATTATGCTAGTGTGGCTGTTTGTTATTATTATGCCGTTTTTAACATACCGATTATCCAACCTATGTTGGAAATATCAAGTTTCTTTGAAGGATACCCCTTTTTATCAGTCTTTGATAAGGAAAGTATTGCTTGATTCGACCAAAATGTTCTGCAAAACATAAATAAATTATTCTCCAGGTATGTCTGTTTGTCATTACGATGCCACTTTTATTATACCAGTTATCACTATTATGTTGGGGATACCAAGATTCTTCCAACGACGAACCCTTTTGTCAGTTCGTGATAAGAAAAATATTGCTTGATTTGTCCAAAATGTTCAACAAAACCCAATGAAATGAATCCTCGTGGGGCTCTTTATCATTACCATTTACCAGTTTTATTATACCAGTTATCACTACTATGTTGGCAATATCAAATTTCTTTAAATGATAAACCCTCTTTTTATGTATGTCTCTTGTCATTACCATGCCACTTTTATCGTACTAGTTATCATTCTTGTGTTGGCGATACCAAGATTCTTCGAACTACGATCCCTTTTTGTCAGTTCGTGGTGAGAAAAATATTGTTTGATTTGTCCAAAATGTTGAAAAAAAACCAATGAAATGAATCCTCGTAGGGCTCTTTGTCATTAACATTTACCAACTTTATTATACCAGTTATAACTACTATGTTGGCAATATTAAAATTGAATGATAAACACTCTTTTTATGTCTTTGGTAAGGAACGTATTGCTTGATTTGATCAAAATGTTCAGCAAAACATAAATAAATTATTCTCCTGGTATATCTCTTTGTCATTACGATGCCACTTTTATCGTACCGGTTATCATTACTATGTTGGCGATACCAAGATTCTTCGAACTACGATCCCTTTTTGTCAGTTCGTGGTGAGAAAAATATTGTTTGATTTGTCCAAAATGTTCAACAAAACCTAAAGAAATTATCCTGGTGGGGTTCTTTGTCATCACTATTTACCAGTTTTAACACACCAATTACCACTATTATGTTGGCGATATCAAGTTTCTTTAAAGGATAAACCTCTTTATTAGTCCGTGGTAAAGAAATGTATTGCTTAGTTTGTCTAAAATGTTTAAAAAAATCTAAAGAAAAGACGTGTGACGTCCTGGTGTGGCTCTTTGTCTTTATCATGCAAATTTTAACAGACTAATTATCACTGCTATGTCGATGATGTCAAGTTTCATTGAAAAGTTATAACTCAGTGGTAATGAAACATAGTGCGCGTTCTGTCCAAAATTATTCACCAGAGCCTGCTGAAGATCTCAATCAAATCCAGGGAAGGATGGAATGGTTACATGTTAACTCCAAGCTACCTTTGATACTTTTTATCAGCTGATCAGATATGGAAAATGATTCCTGGTTAAAATTTAAATGGGAATATTTTCGTCTTGAAAAATTGAAAAATATTGCAGCAAACAAAGTGGGCCAGTTTATACAAACCAAATTGTTTGCTGCAGATATCCTCCAAAATATTCGATTGCATTATTTGGATTTAAAACTAGGAATTATTTATCATAAAAATAGTCCTTTAGTGAAGTGTTCCTTCGGTATACAGTCTTAATATATTTAGAGTGCTGCCATTTATCGAAATAGATACTGATTCCGAATAATTTAGCACAGTTTTTCTGTTGAAAGTTGCCTGTTATGGAGTTTCCAAGATTACTACTCTAGAGTTAGTAACTTTTTAATCTCTTGCTCATTGAATTATTTTCTCCTTTATCCTAGGCGTTTCAATTAATCGATTCCAACAAGGATGGACTTATCGACAAAAACGACCTTAGAGCTACATTTGATTCCCTAGGTAAGAAGTTCTTTTTCCTTCTCTTGATTACGTTTATAAAATTATGTACAAATAGTAAATTTTGAAAAATGTCATAGGATGCCTTAATAAGCTTATCCGATTCATGATTGCCAAGAAAACGTATACTGTATTTGCACAGTTATGCTACATTATAGCTTACTCAGATCCTAACTTTAGTTATAATTTGCTCACTTAGTTGTAATACTGAAGGATTACTAAGATTGGGAACACTTTTGCCGGAATTCGAACCACAGGTTTTGTAAGCGCTAATTGGATTCCAATTAGCACTTGGAACTTTAATAATCACTTGTAACTTAGTACTTGGAACATTAAGTAATTGGACTCCAATTAGCACTTGAAATCAGCTTCCAAGTGCTACAAACACTTAAACAGCGACGGCACATGTGCACACATACACACACACAGAGGGAAATGCTATGCTTCCTTACATTCTGTCTTACTTATGGGAAGACTGGGCAAGGGGCATCGAAGAAACTTGGGTGGTTATGAATTATACCCAACACAATTTAGTTCGGATAACACCATAGAGACTTTCTGGACTTTTAAAAACTGGAGAAATGTGTGAAATTAGCTGTGACCTATGCTACTTACACCACAAGAGTACGCATGGGGCAATGGGATGATTAAAATCAAAGATTTTATTTGCTTTTTCTCGTAGCTTTACAAAAACTAGATTATTTACAACAAAATCAGTTGCTGTTCTCACAACCAACTGAAAGTTTAAATTTGATTTTAGAAAACACAAAGTTTTCTAGTGACGCTTTCTAATTCAGTCACTAATTCCTTCGAATGTAGAAGAACACAAGGATGCTGAGGAAATTAATATTGAAGAACGTATCTTTTATTGGTTAATCTTGTTTCAATTTCTGTTTTCTTCCCTTAATGGATCTTCTTACAGATGATTAATCTAAATGAGAATCAAACACAAGAAAGAAATAACTTAAACAAACTGGTTATTTAAAATTAATACTTTACAACAGTTCTTGCTTATCAGAGCTATATTGAGCTGTTGACTATCAAAAATTACAGCAATTCTAAAATATATAACTTATTCAATTTTTTCTAGGAAGATTAGTAAGTGAAACTGATCTCAACAACATGCTTGCTGAAGCTCCTGGACCTATTAATTTCACCATGTTCCTTACTATTTTTGGAGAAAGGATATCAGGTATACAAAATGTGCCAGTTATAATTTTTTATACATGATGGTGCTGCTTAGTCATAACCGATTATTTATCCTTTTCACTTTATTTATTAACCATCTTATTAAGCTATCAAAAAACATTTTGTGATGTCGGATGAAAACTATTCTAAAAACCATAAACTAAAATACTTTGTCTTTCAACTTTCAGAAAATTAATAAATGAGGGAAGGATATAAGTAGTATTTCGAAATAATTAGTTTTTTTTATGATATTTGAACGACTAATAATATCATTGCAAATGTGCTCCCAATTTAGTGAATTCATATCGCTCAAATTTAATTAATTACAAAAGGGTGTTATAAAATACCCAACAAGAACAATCTCTTTGAACAAATCACTTTTGAATAAATTTTATGAAAGATACTGTTCCCCATAATTTGTTTAAAATTTGAATTATCTGTATTATTTTGAGTACTTTTTCTAATTACATAAAACCCCCACATACGTTTTTTAACTTAAATATTAGAATAACAAGAATTATTCTACGTAATTTTAACTGGTAGGTTCAACGCCTGCTTAGAATATCAGATTATTAAATGAATAAGTTTAAATTAAATTCTAGTTTTTCGTTGACTTCGTAGCAAATGCTTAGTACATTTCGAAAGGAGACAGATATGCTCTCTTTCAGTGAGGACTAAATATTTTCTTTCTGCGCTTAAGTAACTATCATTCTTCCTAAATATTCCAGACACATATCGCTATCTATTAAGCAGAATCCAAATGGGACTATTGAGGTTCCTATATTTTTTAATGTTTTGTAACCTACAGAAGAAGGAAGCAGTTTTCAACTTTAAACACAAATACTCAATTTATGATTAGCATAGATTATAGTATATAATCCACAAAGTCCACAAAAGTCAATACCGGGCTTCTTTTACTTTCAAAATCGTTGCTTGTAGCTATACACTCCTAGCTACAAAAACGTTTTAAATGGCGCAAGTACTCATGTTTTGGCATTTTTAAATTTAGAGTGAAAACATTTGTAACAGTTACTAAATCTAGCATTTTATACAGTTCCCCCGATCCTTATACTCATATTTATGCAACTACTAACGGAAGTACCCGATGCCAGTTAAGTTCGATTGCGAGTAATGCATCTAACAACAGAGAGAACGCTACCGCTGTAATCCTTCTCTAATAACGATGCAAAAAGTACGAATCATAGTCATACATTTTTCAGTCTGCTGAGATATGGAACCCACATAAAAAAATTTCGATAGAAAAATAAGCTAATTCTCTCTCATTATATCAGCAACAATGGCACGCAGTTTTTAATGATTTTCGTCTTTCTAATTAAATGACCGTGAAAGCTCAAGTTCCATCCAATATTTCACCTATATTCAATTTTAGTCGATTAAACGTGGCAAAAAAATTATCATAATTGATCAGAAATCAATAACGTGAACAAACACACAAACAGACATTCTTCTCAAAATGTGCAGATTTGTAAAACTTAGAAATTTTTTATTAACAAACTCTACGATTTGAAAGCGAGTAGTGCCAACACTTTTCGAAATAAACCATTTTTATCTCCAACGCGTCGAGACTGTTGCCACTCAGAAAAATAAAAGCGAAAATCAGTGTTTTCAGTGTTTTTAATTAATATCTCGGCTGATTTAAATCATACGAAGATGGGAACAGTCGAAATGGCTTCTCACGAGTTTGTGGAATCATGAATAATGTATTTAATGTTTGGCAATGCTATTTTTATTTCATTGTAAAACTTAGAAATTTTTATCAGCAAACTCAACAAACGATTTGAAAGGTAGCAATGGCAACACTTCTCGAAATAAAGCAGATTTTTATCTCCAGCGGGCGAGACTGTTGCTACTCGGAAAAATAAGGGCGAAAATTAACGTTTTCAGAGTTTCTAGTTAAAATCTCTGATTTTTTTTTTTTTTTTTAGCCCAAAGGTCGTCAAATGTGTATTATATTTAAAGAAATTAAATAATGAAGAATCCGCATAAATGGAAGCGAGCAGAGCAACACTTTACGAAATAAAGCATTTTTATCTCCAACGCGCGAGACTGTTGCCACTCGGAAAAATGAGTGCGAAAATTACTGCTTTCAGAGTTTTTATTTAATATCTCGGCTGATTAAAGTCGTGCGAAGATGGGAATGGCCGAAATGGCTTGCCATGAATTTTTGGAATCGCGAATAATGTATTTAATGTTTGGCAATGCTGTTTTTATTCGTCGTAAAACGTAGGAATTTTTTATTAACAAACTCTAGGATTTGAAAGCGAGCCGTGGCAACAAATTTCGAAATAAAGCAGATCTTCATCTTCAGCTTGCGAGACTGTTGCCACTCGGAAAAATGAGAGCGAAAAATTATCGTTTTTCCGAGTTTTTAATTAATATCTCTGATTTTAGTTTTTTTTTTTCCGGAAAAAAGTGGACGTCAAACTTTTTCAGGACCCAAAAAAGAATTGCAGAAAGTTTGGTGACGATAGCTATAGTAATGACTGAGTTATTGGAGGACAACTAAACACGCAGACTTTCTTCTTTATATACATAGATTATACACATCATAAAAAGCAGAATATAAAAACTGTAACTGCCGTAAGACAAAAAAAAATTTATATTCTGGGACGTACACAAATTGAAGAGAGAAGTGTTGCTATTGGTTTTTAAATAAAATAAAATACCATTTCAAGAAAACATTTCTAATGTTAATAGATTAAATGACGAGTATTTCTCTGCATATTATCGTTAAAAGTATTGATCAGTATAACTTTTTTCAAGCAAAAGTTCTGATTCCCGGAATCTTACAGAATTCGTGTTCTAGAAAATACTGGCAAGCTTCATTACTGTCCTACTGTCGCCTCGCAGCGTTACTTACGTTAAATTAAAAGTTAAAATTATTCCAATTTCAATGAATTTTCTATATGATGTTTGATTATTATTTTAAAATAATAAAACTGCATAAGAACTTCAATGACGTACTTCTATCACTTAAATTTAAATGGTTTGTCCGAAAACTCCTTCGGTATACTAGTTGTAACAAAATTATAATTTAAAGAACATACTAGCAAATCACAAAAGAATATCACTGAATGGCAAATTTATTTACTACGTGCACCGCCATCGGGCACTACCCTGAAAGAGAGGGATGCCCCGTGGAAGACATTTTAAAGAAAACTAGCTGTTATCTACGTTACACATACTCTATCCCAGACCGACTTACCAGTGTTCAACAGCTTTTACGCTCAACTCTAAATTATCTATCAATCGATCCGTCAATCCAGGTTGAAAATGACATCCGAAATGGCATATTTTAAAATTAAAGTGCCTCATTCAACACTTTTTTACTTCCTTGTATGAAGTAAAGGAAGAATTGTAATCACAAAAAATTCCAGGTACCATATTTCAACGAAAATATCCATTTTAACCGCTATCAAATGGAGTTTAACTATATTTTTGCGTGACATCTGTACGTAAGGACAGAATAAAAGTCTCTATTTCCCCAAATGAATTATAAAACTGATTTATAATGGATTCAGAAGAGATTTTTTTCATGGTATCTGTACGAATGTACGTATGTATGTATGTATCTCGCATAACTCAAAAGCGAGTATCCTCAGAACGTTGAAATTTTGTATATAGGACTGCTATATTCGTATATAGGACTGCTTCGTAATCGTATATAGTCCGTATATATATATATATATATATTGTTATATTCGGACTACTGTAGTAGCATGTAGTTGTGCCTCTCTCCTTTTGGTTACAATCGGCCGCACCAAAAGTATATAAATATATGCATATATATATACCCACTCTGTTACTCGGCTCAATGAAATTCAGTTTTTAATTCTTATATATTGGTACACTGCACATTTTTTACTTTAAAAATGATTGAATTATGTTGTTTTTATCTTCCGATTAAGGTTTTTATGCCTTTAGTAAATCTGCATGCAATATTTGTAGAATTATCAGTAACTTAAAAGTTGTTTAAGTGCGGCTAACCCTAATTTTTTTAGCCATAGCAGCCATATTTGTTTACATTTGAAACTTAACAGAATAGTGGATTTGTTGCCAATCTAGAGAAACTAAGCTTCGCAAAAACAGGGTAACACCTTCTTTTACTATGGCGAAATAAATCATGCCTAATCCATGCTGGAATTTATTCGAGAAATTAAGTATTTAAGACTTACTTCGTAATTTTTGATACAGATATTTTGAGTTTATTTTTTTTCTTAGCTTGTCGCGAAGTGAGAACTGAATTAATTGAATGATAAATATTGAATCGTCTGCGAAAAACTGTTTCTTTCTTTCTTTCTTTTTAGATTTATTATAGTATTTGAATAGAATATGTGGCAACGATTAGATAATTGTTTAGATGATGTAATTTATATATAGTTTTTGTGCATTCTGAGTTATAAAATTAATGAGATGCAACGGTGTAAAGTGAGCCTAGCGCCAGAGTGTCGCTATGGTAACTAAACACTGTGAATTTTGAAGAGTGCATTTATTCTGTTGTGGTTTATGCGATATCAGCGAATTAGATTTAATTTTAATCTGATAAGTTTAAATGAAACGCAGGAAAAAATGCTTATAATTTAATATTCCGTACAAGGAAGTCATGTGGTGTACACATCAGATTTCTTTTTAGGTGAGTATAACAGTCTCCTAAATACACTGACTACCAATAAGTATTTGGACACCTGTGATAGAAAAGAAAAACTAACTTTATTCAAAATCAGTAGTTGGTAGAGCCTCCACGAGAGGTAATTACAGCGTGGACCCTCCGAGGCACACTTTCCACAAGTCTTTGTATGATAGCTAGTGGTATTTTCTTCCAGTCGGCTTGCAGAAGACATAGAGGTTCCTTCACCGATTTTGCACGCGTAGTGCACCCCTGAATTCGGCAATGCAACTCGTCCCAGAGGTTCTCGATAGGGTTCAGGTCTGGACTCTGGGCAGGCCAGTCCATTCGATGAACCCCATTGGCACCATACCAAGCCTTGATTAACGTCGACACATGACAACTGCCATTGAACTTACCATGAATGGGGACCAAGGGTCCCAGCCCATACCAGGAGAAACACCCCCAGACCATAATTCCACCTCCGCCGAACTTGACTGTTGGCACAATGCATTCTGGCAGGAGACGTTCTCCAGGTAAACGCCAGACCCAGACCCTGCCATCCGAACGGTAAAGGGTGAACCTTAATTCGTCACTCCAAAGAACCCGTTTCCACTGATCTACGGTCCAATTTCGATGTGCTTTGCACCACATTAACCGAGCAGCGCGGTTGGACTTTGTGATCAAAGGCTTATGGGCAGCAGCACGACCATGAAAATCAAGCAGATGTGCTTCCTTACGGATGGTATTCATTGAAACAATACTCCGGGATGCCTGTTGAAACTCCTCGCGGATGAGGGCCATCGGTTGGGTGCGGTTCTTCCGAATTTCTCTGGACAGCACTCGTCGGTCTCTATCTCCCATTTTTTCGTTGGTCTGCCGACTCGGGGCACATTCCGACAATCACCGCTCACCTTCCACTTCTTTAATCGCATAGGCCACTTTCGATTTTGGGTACTTCAGATCGCTAGATATGTCCCTTAAGGATCGGCCGCATTTGTGATACCCGATAATTATACCTTTCTCGAAATCAGAGAGCTCCGAACTGCGAGGCATCTTGCATGCGACTAAAGCCGATGCTGTTTCCTACACGATATATACCGGTGGAGTCCGTGACGTACCATAGGACCGCAGATATCGTCATTTGCATAGGTGTCCAAATACTTATTGGTAGTCAGTGTATAAGTATAGAAACTGAGGGAACGTATAAATACTTAGATTTCGTATTTTATGCATTTTTTAAATTTAAGTATGTGGAAATGTGAACCTTTTAAATCTTTAAAAAATGTGTGTCATTTAAAACATTTCTGTAATTGGAAGTATATATCTAAGACCAACGCTTGCAAAAGTAAAGTCCGGGTAAAGACTTTTGTGGACACGGCGTGTACAAATTTTAGACGCAGTCTTTTTTCAAAATACTTGTTTCTAAGCGACAAAGCTACATTCTTATTTCGTAGTACAGCTTTGGCGTATATCTAATTGTTGAAAAGTGAGCGCCTAATTTTATCCTGCAGCATCCGTTTCCTCTTCAAACTTTAGTTGATTCGTAAGAAACCTCCTTCAGTCCAAAAACCAGAAGTATTCATAGCTTAATAAAATATACTAAGAAAAATCCAAAATTAAAGCAAGACATTAGGCGTCTGAATTAATAAAACTGATCATTCAAGAAGCAAGAAGAGAATTTGTTTTTTTTTTCATTCGCGAACAAAGCCAAACTCAATTTTGATTTTCTGTGTTTGTAAAATTCTAGTTAAAATGCATCTCACTCATCTAAGTGAAATTTATTGTTAAGTAAACTAATATATTGATTAAAAATTATGTAGAAAAAGATATCAAACTTTAAACCACATTCACTTTTTTAATAGCATAAACTCAACAGCTGTGTTGAAAACTGTAGTAATTGGTTTCAGCAGATCTTTTTTTTAAAATCTAGGCACAGACCAAGAGGAAGTAATCAAGAAAGCGTTCAAAACTTTTGACCCTGATGGCAGCGGAAAGATCAGCGAAAAGAAGTAAGTACCATTTCTTTCTTACTCTTTCTCTGGGCACTACGCAGTGTGAATCATCGCCAGCTGTAATACGACAAAACACGCGTCAAACTGACGCTCTGACCAATAAAATTCTGCGAACGAATCGATGGGACATAATGGGACCTCCATTTGAAATGAGTTTTCTCACATGGTGCGATGTGTCATCCGGCAGATATTTCTAACTTCCAGAGAGAAAAGGAAGCTAATCAGAATCTTTTAAAGAGCTGCGAATTTCAAATTAATTCCTTTGATGTATTTATTTATTTTTGTCGTTGACTGCTTTTGCATCTTACACTATCGAGGATAAAATTATAGCAGTACTCGTTGTATCGTAGATAAATTATAACAATACTCATTTTTATAACTACAGCTAAGTGGAATCTCAGTATTTGTAAATCCAGAATAGCCACTACTTTGAAAATGTGAATCAAGGTTATAAACATGCTTCTTTAAATAATTAGCCCAAATGGGCGGCCCAGAAGGGCTATAAGTCTCAAAACGGCATTTTGCGTCGAATACCTTTTCAAATTGTTGCCACCAAATATTATCGTCCTGCATAATATTTAAAGGAACTAGTCATCGGAACCTAGAGTCATCAAATGTTGAATAACCTAGTCCTCCACCCGAACATGGACACCTGGAGGCCCGGATTTGAGATTTCAAATTTGTTATATTGTCTATATCATATTTTGTGAAACTTTATCGAACTTTTGACTAAAAAACTCAGCAATATCAAAGCGAGCGGTGACAACACTGCGGGGAATAAAACATTTTTATTTCCAGCACGCGAGACTTTCTATTGGAAATTCTAACGATATGCTGTTTCTAAATATTTTTAGCACAATATGGCGTTAGCCTAAATGCTGTTGAAATGTGTGTTTGCCTGTAAATTAAAAAAATGCCTAATAGAGTGTAATATAAAATCTGAAAGCTTTCTGTAATTTGTTCTAAATCTTTAATGATATAACTCTTTAAGAGAGTTGCGTCTTAAAATCAGATACCACTCTACTATTGTTTACAGACAATCAATAAATTGCTAAGCTGAAGAAAACTTGATAATTTTATGATGCTGATAATAATACCAAATTTGCCAAATGCACTTTTTAAATCTTTAGCATTCGAAGCTACACATCTTTGAGAATTAAGACGTATTATTCGTGTCAGTTTTTTCCATTGTAGTAATTCTACGTTATTTAACGGTTCTATAAGATAGGGAAACCAGTATAACAGAGCCTTGAAATTAATGCAGCTTGACGAGTAAAGAAAACTGTAGGACTGTTCTCCAACTGGAAATTTTATCCTGTCGTCGATCAAAAGAATACCTCGAGCTGTAGTTCGCGTAGTTCTCTGACTTTCTTAATCCTACTTAGTGTATAAGGTATTTCTCCCGCTTTCTTAGCATGCCTTCGTGGTGTAGTAGTCAGCCCGCTCGGCGCGTATTCGAGAGGTCCGTGGTTCGAGTCCCGGCTAGGGCATTGCTCATTTTTTATCTCTCTTGCTTTCAAAAAGTACCTAATTACTCTACAAATGGTGCCCGAACTGAAAAAGATGGTGGATGGTGATTCTCTACCACAGGGATTTGGCGATTGGGTCCCCTAATCCCCAGTCGCCCTTTAAAAGGGAGAGCATAAGATATTTTTTCCGCCTTCTTCGGATGCCTTAGTAGTGTAGTGGTCAGCACACTCGACGCGTATTCGAGAGGTTCGTGGTTCGAGTCCCGGTGAGGGCATTGCTCATTTTTCATCTCTCTTGCTTTCAAAAAAAAAACCTAATGATTCTACAAATGGTGCCCGAACTAAAAAAGGTGGTGGATGATCATTCTCCACCCCCGGGATTTGGGGACTGGATCCCCAGCCGCCCTTTAAAAGGGGGAGTCTATAAGGTATTCCTCTCGCCTTCTTATCATGCCTTCGTGGTGTAGTGGTCAGCACGATCGGCGCGTATTCGAGAGGCTCGTGGTTCGAGCATTGCTGATTTTTCACATTTCCTGCTTTCAAAAAGTATCTAATGACTCTACAAGTATAGCTGCTATTCGCATCTTCTATCGAAAAGCAAAAGAGAATCCTCTCAAAGAGAATATTTAATTTTTGCTTTTGTCAACTTTCATTCTAACTCCTCGTGTTCCACAAAGTATACCACGAGGCTTACACAAGTAAATTAAAGTACTAACAAAATAAACAAACAAAAGTACAATAGCACTGCAAAGGGGGGAATTATAAAAAAGTAAGTAAAAGAAAAAATAAAGTAAAACTAAAAATAGAAAACTCAATAATCCATAACAAAAATAAAATGCCGAAAAGCAGAAATTGTGTCTTTAGTCCTAAAATTTTCAGAAAAAATTGATGGTAAAGATACAGACAGGTGTTTCCAAGTTGCCTGAAGTATCTTCCGCTGCTGGTGATAATGAAAGCACTCAAGAAGGATATGCTTAGCATCTTCATCGTCGCTACCGCAGCTGCACAAAGCATGTCTTTAAATAGCTCTTAAAATTACCATGCCCAATCAAAAATTAAGTTACTTTAAAATCTGTTAAAAACTGATCAACTTTTATCCTGTCAAAAATTGAAGGAAAAAAAGTCCTTTCGGTCCCTCGTGCTTTTGGTAAGGCCATGTATTTTCTTATCTAAATACAGATAACATTACTTCTATAAAAGCACTTACAGTGAGAAACAGGAAAAAGGAGATTTAAATCAATGTGAAGTTTCGTGGCTTGCTTTGCTAGAGCACCAGAGATCGTTTATTTCCAAAATTTACATTGTCCACGAACGTAAGACTGGTAAGACTGGTAATTTAACCTGCTACCTTTCGGCATAAGCAGGGTTTAATGGAACTTCTAAATTTATTAATTTTACCAACCACTCGACCTCTTCAAGAAGACTTGCCGACCTCGCCAGCAAAGTCCTTTATTTTAAACAAAAGATAATACATAAATAATAAAATACAATAATTAAATCTTCTTGATTTATAAATAACAATTTTCATCAAAACAATAATAATATAACATAATTAATTTCATACAAATTTCAATTTTTACATATTTTACATAGATTATCAGAACTTATGATAATTAATACAATCTCTAAATTATAATTTACAGAGACTACACTGAAGTCATAAACATATAATCTTTTACATAAATTCAAATTTCTTCAGAGACAAGAGTTTTTTTTTTTTTAAGAGAGCCTTAAACTCTTCTTATAATTTATTAAGACCCATAATTAGTCCTTCTAATTAATAGATCATACTGTCTTCTCAGACAAGAACAATTTTTTTTATCCAAACTTGAGTGTCTGACATCCAATCCAAGTTTATATTTGCTATTTGCTATTGCACAATTTATACATACTGGACTATTTTTACAGTCCCAGTGACTATGTCCTTTCTGAGCACAATTTGCACATATTTGATCTTTAGTACATTTTTTATGAAAATGTCCAAATTCTTGACATTTGAAGCATCTTACTATATTCAGATACTCTCTGACGTTTATACGGGACCATTTAAAATTAATTTTACCTTGATTTATAACAAATTTAAATTTTTGGGGTTGAACCTCAGCAACCCAATGAATTTTGTTATTCTTTCCTTTTATTTTGAATAGTGGATTAAAACCACCATCTTCAAACGTAACATTTTGTTTTATTACTGATTCTTCCAGTTCATCCTTTCCAGTTTCAAAATCAAGATTATAAAAAATAATCTTAGGATTTTTCTTTTTCGGAGCTTTAGCTTCTAGATCCTCTTTTACCAGAACATTCGTCTTTATCTCTTCTTCAAGTATATCAATTTCATCATTATTTGAACATTCAATAGCAAGACCACCATTATTGATCTTTTTTACATTTTTGATCCCTATTTTTAAGTTTACGGGATCTATAGTCTCAACTATTTTTATCTTTACTTCTTCAGATGAAACACCCTTAGTTTTAGGGTATATCAATGTAACATATTCTTTATTTTTTCCTTTTTAGGAATAGATCTTTTATCTATCCTTTGTTCCTTAATAATTTCTGCATACGTTTCTTCCACTACTTGTGGTTTTTCCAAAACTTCTAACCTTCCCTTGAGGTTTTCAATTTCCAATGCTTGTAATGTAATAAAATTAAATAACAATTCTTGCGTCTTTAAGATTTTTTTACGTAAATGAACAGTAACTCTTGAAGCCTCTGCAAGATTTATCTCAAGATCACCTATAAGTGATCTAGCTTCCTCAATACAATCACTTTGAATTAGTGTCTCTGTCTGCACATCTTGATCCATTTTGATTCAAATTCAATCGGGACCCTGAGGTTTCCCCGATTGAACCTGGGGTTTGGATTTCGACCACCTCCCTTGGGAGGAGGAGCCCTCAGACCACGTCAAGGTACTAAACCCTGGGAAGTTCTTATATTGGCTATGAAATACAAAATTACAATTTTCTCAATTTCACTTTTTTCAAAAACACTCTTTTTCTCACAAATAAGCCAATACTTCCCCTGAGGGGTCCACGAACGTAAGCAAAATGAATATCAATATCTTGCAAGATCTTAATAATACCCTGAATTTCAACAGTAAGTTTCTCTAAAATACTCATTTTCTTTAGCAATTGTGTGAAGAAAGAAATATATTAAAACGCGCATTGATCTCAAACTACTACAGGACTTCTGAATCTAATTCACAGCAAGATTTAAGCATGGCAATTCAGCCTGAAAAACAGAGTACTTATCACTAATTCTGTACTGTTTGAAGTTTGTTTCTTGTTTATCTTCATAAACAACAAAAGCAAGGCCAACCTTATCATCCATGTTACTTCCATCTGTAAAATAAATTAATTGGTACGCTTCAAGAACAGCACCTGAATAGCCAACAACTGGTAGAGGTTTCCTGTTGCACCATCACAATATTTCTCAAATTTTCAATAACTGTGAGTGGAATACCAACGACAACAAAAAAGGCTTCATAACTCATAGCTCTGCAGCCATGAACAATTCTTAAAAGAAATCTTCTTTGAATTTTCCTTAGAAGCTTACAGTTTACCTTTTCGAAAATGGAAAATCGCAGTTAGTGATGTGTTGCTTGAAAGGTTTTCCGAAGTAGTTAAGCTCTAAAGTCCTTTTGTGTTGCCTAGATTATGTAGTATTTGATACCACATCCGATTATGATTATTTTCTACACAGACTTTTAGTCTCTATCGATGTTCTAGCTTTAAAGAACTTTCCAAAAGAGGTCCGCTTCTTGATGAGCTGAATGATCATCACGTAAATAGCACTTGTTCGTAATCAGATTTTTTTACATTTAATGATAAAAATATTATAATATTATCCAGTGGATTTATTCCGTATCCATTCTGAGGGCTTCGCAAGCCGCCAGAAAAATATATTGCTGAACGATTTTAGTTAGCCTACTTCAATGATGCCTTACATCGGAAATTTCAAATCTTACAATTCAAAAAATAGTTTCATGACGAAACCAATATTTAAAATAAAGGGACTCGTGTAAGCTCAGAAACATTGAAAGGAAAATTAGGTTGCTGTGCTTTATTTAACTATGGCAAAGCACTCTAGGGTTATCTGCCTAGAGGGAGGGATACTTTCGTAAAGGATTTTCAACGAGAAACTGGCTCATACACACATTACACATGGATAAAACCACGAAAACGCCTATGCAGCCAGCCCAGTCTCCGGAATTCGAACCTCGTACCGGACTACAGAGACTTCACCGCTAGGCCGCTGGCAGGCCGAAAGGAAAATTATGTACTTTTTGCTCGGTGCATTTAGTGTTATGTTTGTGATTGCTATGTGTAATTTTACCAAGATGCGTGTTCCCCTTTTAAAAGTTTTTTTATAGAATGTACCACAATTCTTAATACACTCATTAATCAAATATCTTATTACAAAAAGCAATTTAGAAAATAACCTGTTCGCACAATCAGTTTTTAGAAGAATGAGCCGCTTAGTTAACTACACAGAAAAAATAGACACCTCTTACTTTCGCGAACTATCAGCAAGGTACACTTTTTTAACTATCTCTTAGATAAATTTATTTTGAGGTTCCCCCAGAGCACTTTTCAGTTCGCTCACTGTATCAGGACTTAGTGTTCTGTGCATCATTTTTGGAAACATAAGTACAGTCTGTAATCGGTTCTTAACCTCAAGTTTTCAGGCCTGAACTGGAACAGGGAGCGGAAGGTACGCTATGTTCTGATGTAACTGCTGGGATGGATAATAACTGCACGTGAAGGGATTTGAAATCCTCTTTTATTAAATCACTATTAATTTACAAACTTCCCAATTCGGGAGAGATACAGAAAGTAAAAGACCACACTTGGGTCGAACTTAACAATCAAATAAATTTAAAACTAAACCTAAAATAGAAATTAAATCAAACTTTGCTTCGCAGAGCAATTCGCGGAAGTTGGCCTCTACCCGAAAGGGTGCGTAGCAAGATATACTAAATACTAACGCACTTCAAATTGTTTTACAATGCAATCACGTAGTAAGCACTATGGCTTATAAATTTAAACTGCTAGCTGGTCAGGCGAACGTTGAGCGGCGTGACCGTGATCTGAGGCTAAGCTCTCACACACCGAGAGGTTTCTACCTCTGGCTTAAATAGTACTTGGCTGTACTTCAAAATTAGCATAAGCTGAAACCGCGCGCTTCTTCTGACGGTAAGTTGAAGCAGAGAGGAGATAGACAGATTTAACTTAAAATAAAACTTGGTTAGTTTAACTAAAACCTTACAAATTTCCCGCCAGAATTGCGATAGTTAAACTACTTTGGTCCAAACGGACCATGTTGAAACTCGCAATTCTAAAATAGTCAAAATTTAACTGTTCTAAACTTAGGCCAACTCTTACAAGGCAATATATGTTTGTGTAAAATACAGACGAAATTTTCTGGAACAACAATCTTCAACATTTTTTTTTTCAAGTCTTATTCTTCAAACAGTCTTACTCCTTCCAGCAAAATCTGGAAGGAAAACAACTTTAGTATGACATAATAACAGAATAATTCTAAGTGGTACAAATCCTTATATTTTTTTTTCTGTGTAATTTTGCACACACACATTATCATTCAAGCACAATTAAATTCTTCCCCCGTATGCTCTCTCACCGGTGTTGGATGTAAAGCAAACCGCCATTGCGGGTTTTTATGTGTTCGGGGGTGTTCAACTCTTCCACCTACAATCGACTAACATTAGTTAGAACTTGACATACGAGACCTGAAAAAAACGCCCTATAACCAGCTAATCCTAAGGTTCTCACTAGCTTTATGTCTAACACTTTAAGTGTATTTGGTGGAGAGCCTAATTAACACTTGCATTCTAAAATAGTCAATCTTTAACTTTTCATGCATACAAATTCGCAGTTTGCACACAACATTCACATTAATATTGCACTTAACGTGCATTGCTAGCATAATATTATTTGTTACATTTCATAACACATTAACAATTTCATAGCAATCCTGAAATGCAAATAGAGGTTAAATTTCTAAGCTTACAGAAATATAGGTTAAATTTCTAAGCTTACAGCAAGTGCTTCCTATTCCTTTCTCAAGGTACTTTCTTGAAATATCAAATTACATTGAATTAATAGTCTACAGACTAAATCGTGTTTTTCAATTTTCCGAATTTTCATTCTAGACATTTTACAAGTCTTTAGACAAAGCGTCATACAAAATCATTTAGTTAACATATTCTTTTCAGCAATTCATTGCTTTTACAGAATTAATCTATTTACAAAATTAAGTAATTTTAAATCTTTAAGAATTACAATTTCTTTTAACAAAACATTTTACTTTCCATATGAGAACTTATCGCTCACTTGGCGTAAAAGTCAACCTCGCTTGAGGTAAAATCAGTCCTGCAACTTGCAGTATACTCAAAAATTAACTAAACTTTTGAATACGAAATTGTACTTATCTTATTATGATCGTCCATCCTTTTCTTGGCCCAATCTTTAAAACTTGAGTAAGTTGTGGCCTGGTTCAGTTTCCTCGTTTTTCGTTGTTCTTTCGGAGCCTGCTCGTCTCTTTTTCTTTTGAAATTCCGTCGTTGTATCCTCGGCAATTTCCTTTGTAGAGGAGGTTGCTCCGCTGGACGTTTGGTGGACTGGGCCCTTCTCTCCTGGGCCCTTGCTCGTTGCTTGTCCTGGTTCCTGCTGTATTCGGGAAGTTGATTCTCAGGCTGCAATCGACGTTTCTTGCTTCTCAGGCACCTGTCCGATGATTCCACAGTTCTTTTGGATACATTGGGCTTCCCTTGCCCATTCTGCTTTCTTCTCTTGGTGCGCTCGTAATTCCGTTCGTAGATTTGTTCACCTGCATCGTGAGACTTTCTTTTGAAACCACCTTTTTGGTTCTTATTTCTTTGTTGGGGGGGAGCTTTCTTCTTCTGACATTTCGATGCCGTTGTAGCTGGTTCCTGCTGTTTTTGCTGACGTATATCTTCCTGGCTAGTCGATTGCCTCGGATCCTGAAACGAATCTTTAAATACAGCCATTTTGCTGCGATTATAGAACGGTTTTATTTGGTCCACATTCGCTTTGAGCGTTTGACCATCATTTCTTTTTAATATAACCACTGCCCCCGTAATTTGTTCAATTGTGAACGGGCCTTCAAAACGCGGAAAAAATTTCCCCACCTTTTCCTCTGGGGCATTTGACAAGTTGTGTTTAATCTTCAACACTTCATCTCCCACATTGTACTTGACCTCTCTTCTTTTTAGGTCATAGTACAATTTCTGTTTTCTTTGGGCCATTTCTATATTTTCCGTCGCTTCCCGTATTAACTTTTGTATATCACTCATTTTAAATTCTTCTGCCCTTTCCTGTACAAAGAACAGTTTATCTAGGGGGGTCAAGATCTTTCTTCCTAAGAAGAGTTCAGCGGGTGTTTTTTGTGTAGTATCGTGTTTGGCGGTCCTAAGTGCAAATGCAAATTCATTTATATGGCTATCCCAGGTAGAGTGATAGTTTTTCACATAACTACGAATTATTTTCACTACATTTCTATTCACCCGTTCCGCTATGTTTGACTGCGGACGATACGGGACCATCTTTAGATGACGTATGCCCAGTTTTGCACACATTTCCTCAAACATTTTACTAACAAACTGAGGACCATTGTCTGAAATAACTTTTAGGGGCGCCCCGTATTTTAAAATATACTTATTTAGAATTGAATCTACTACAATTTTTGCAGACGCGCGTTTTAACGGAATTAACTCTAACCATTTGCTAAAATGATCCACTATAACTAAAAGATATCGGCTTTTATTAACTTTACTTCGAGGGTAAGGTCCAAGTAAATCGATGCCTATTATTTGATTTGGGAATTCTGATTTAATACTATTTAGGAACCCGGCCGGGCGGAAATTAACATAATTATTTAATTGACATGTTGGGCACGACTGGACATACGCCCTAGTAAACTTTTGCAGTTCTGGAAAGAAAACTGCCTCGCGAACTCTCTGAACAGTTTTTCTTATACCTAAATGAGCCGAAATGGCACAATCATGCAACTCTTCTAATACATTCAACCTCATGCTAGCTGGGATAACCGGTCTATATTCATGATTCTCATTAGTAGCTTTCGTATAGAATAACAGTCCGTCAATTAATTCGTAATTTTCGGCCCTATTTCTTATCGGCACAATATCCGGATGATTGAAATTCTCAGGGTCGGCCAAATAATTGTATATATTTTTGAACTCCGGATCTTTTTTGAGTTCGGCTATTACTGTTTCACGAGAATCTAATACTTTGGATGTTAACATGGCTATCTTAATTACACTTCCATTTTCATCTAAGTTAATTCTGCTTAAAGCATCTGCCACAACATTTTCCTTTCCCGGCGTATGTTTAATTATTAGGTTATATTCCTGTAATTTGAGAGCCCACCTTATTAATCTGGGTGATAAATTTTTTCCAGAATAGAGTCTAGTGACCGCCGCGTGGTCGGTATATACAGTTACTGGAGAACTTCCAAAGAACACACGAAATTTCTGTACTGATGCTAACACTGCGAGAGTTTCTCTCTCTGTTGCGGAATAGTTTCTTTGGGTTTCATTTAATGTTCGGCTGAAAAAAGCCACGGGCTGACCATTTTGGGAAAGCACTGCACCAATCGCGAAATCTGAAGCGTCCGCTGAAATCTCTAATCCTTTATCCCCTTCTGGAAATTTTAAGACGGGAGCTTGAGTCAATGCGTCTTTCAATTTTTGAAACGCCAAGTTGGCTTCTGCTGACCACGAAAACCTAGCTTTTTTTCTTTTCAACTTTAGCAGTGGCTCAGCTATTTTTGCAAAGTCTTTAATGAAAGCCCGGTAATATGAACACATCCCGAGAAACGACGATAATTTCTTCGCTGTTTTAGGAACAGGATAATTTCTAATGGCTACTATTTTTGACTGATCCGTTTCGATTCCCTTTTGGGAAATTTTAAATCCTAAATAACGTAACTCTTTTGCGGCAAATTTACATTTAGACGCATTTATCTTTAAACCAGCTTCGTTTAACAATGAAAATACTTTTCTTAAATCTTGTAAGTGTTGTTCTAGAGTACTACTCGTAATTATAATATCGTCTAAATATATGAAAGTGCTTTTACCAAGGACTGGTCTTAAGACGATGTCCATACATCTTTGGAACGTTGCCGGCGCGCCGGATAATCCGAACGGCATTCTAAGAAATGCGTACGTACCAGATTTCGTTATGAACGCGGTTTTGTGTACGTCCTCGGGTTTTACCCCAATCTGAAAATAGCCACTCGTGAGATCTAATGTAGTCATGTATTTTGTAGACGAAATATTTCGAATAATTTCTTCAATTATCGGCAACGGATATACAGGATATTTTGTAACTGAATTTAACTTGCGATAATCTATAGCAAAACGCCACCGCTTCGGGTGCGTAATCGGGTAATCATTATTTTTCTTACACAGGACAACGGGGCTAGCATAACTGCTAGAAATTGGCGTGATGATTTTATTCTTTAACATCTCTTTAATATGATGTTCAATTATTTCTTCTTTTGTCCTATCATATCTATATGGCTTTTGCCTAACTGGCTGAGCGTCCCCCGTGTCAATGTCGTGGTTCACCACCTGCGTAAAGCCTGGTACATCACTAAATAAATTCGCAAAGTGACTTACCAGACCTTGGATTTTCTCTTTTTCCTCTGCTTGTAAATGTTCCAAGTCCAGCTGCGGGGGCTTATCATTCTTCGCTTCAATTGGCTTCATATTTAATGTTAGTTCTCCCCCCTTGAAATCAATTTTTGCTTCTGCCAAACTAAAAAAGTCCACACCTAGAATAATACAAGTCTGCAGGTTACGCACAATATAAAACAGGATTCTTACCTGTTCGTTGTTGATACGCACGAACAATGGTACTTTTCCTAAACAGCTACATTTTTCTCCTTGGGCCGCTATGACATCCGTGTCTCTTGCACTAAAAATTCTGTAACGTCGAAAGTGCTTCTTAAAGAATCTTTCCGATACGAAGCTGCTTTGGGCTCCTGTATCCAAGAGGGCTGTCGCCGGTATGTTGTTGATTAGAACTTCAATCTTCGGCAAACTCAAATTCTTAACGACCACGGTGTTTAAATTGATTTTGGAAGGGTTTTGCGCTGCTTCGGACTTCTTCACCTTCCTCGAAGAAATCCCTCTTAGTTTAAATTCTTTTTCTTCTGGTTGCCCTCGGAATCTTTGCTTGTTCTTCTATTAAATTCCCTTCGTTCGCCGCTCGCTTTAGGAGACACATCTTTCTTCGGCCATTGCTTCGCCTTATTCCCGTAACTTTGATTTTGCTTTTGCTGCGGTCTTGGCGAACTCCACTGACTTCTTCGCTCAAATTGGCGTCGTCGTTCGTTGTCGGCTGTTCTTCGGCTTTCAAATTGTACCGCGAGCTCAAATAATCTGTCTAATGTTGTTGGATTTCTTAGTTCGATGAAATCTTGAACTTGGGGCAGTAGCCTAGGAAGTATAACTTGAATAATTTCAGGATCCGGGCGACTTCCATACAAAAGCTTGAAAACTTGAATTTTCCTCAAAATAAAATTAGACAAATCTTCTATTCTTTCTTGGTATCGGCTAAACAGTTCAGCTTCCAATCTGGCTCGATCTCGCACCACGGGAAATGCTTTCACTAGAGAATTCTTGAAATTTTCATACGTGTATGTGGGGCTTCCTGGTTCCCCCAAGAGATTCTTTCCGATGCACTTGAACCAACTTAGCGCTTGGCCCTTCAAAGCGCTGGTAGCAAGAGCGACTTTCTGAAATTCGTGGACTGGATATAGCATGAAGTGGGAGTCTAGCTTTTCCAGGAAATTGATTACGGCTGTCTTGCCGTCAAAACTTGCCGCTGGCTTCATGGCTGCTCGCATGGTTTGTACGATGTAGCCGAATCCTTCTATGCCAGGAGGTGCTATCTCAGGATTCTGGACAGGTACAGCAGGTGTCTCAGGTTCGTCTTCTTGTTGTTGAGGCCATCCTCTTCTTTTTGTGCGGGCGCCACTATCAGGACTTAGCATTCTGTGTGTATTCTTTGAGAACATGGTAAATTCTGTAAAGGGTTCTTATCCTTACGTTCTAAGTCCTGAACTGGAACAGGGAGCGGAAGGTACGCTATGTTCTGATGTAACTGCTGGGATGGATAATAACTGCACGTGAAGGGATTTGAAATCCTCTTTTATTAAATCACTATTAATTTACAAACTTCCCAATTCGGGAGAGATACAGAAAGTAAAAGACCACACTTGGGTCGAACTTAACAATCAAATAAATTTAAAACTAAACCTAAAATAGAAATTAAATCAAACTTTGCTTCGCAGAGCAATTCGCGGAAGTTGGCCTCTACCCGAAAGGGTGCGTAGCAAAATATACTAAATACTAACGCACTTCAAATTGTTTTACAATGCAATCACGTAGTAAGCACTAAGGCTTATAAATTTAAACTGCTAGCTGGTCAGGCGAACGTTGAGCGGCGTGACCGTGATCTGAGGCTAAGCTCTCACACACCGAGAGGTTTCTATCTCTGGCTTAAATAGTATTTGGCTGTACTTCAAAATTAGCATAAGCTGAAACCGCGCGCTTCTTCTGATGGGAAGTTGAAGCAGAGAGGAGATAGACAGATTTAACTTAAAATAAAACTTGGTTAGTTAAACTAAAACCTTACAACTGTAGTAGGTTTATAGATAGATCATTTGTAAATATTCAGAATGAATTAATTCCGAATACTGAATAAACTGTTTCTTAAGTAGTGTATATGCCAGTAATGCTGAGTCTTAAAAATACTTCAAGTGCTTCTATTGATCTATTTTTTACGTTTATTTTATTAGTTTTAAATTTAAAGTTTTCCTTTTGTCTTTCAGATTACGCAAAGCTCTCATTACCTGGGGAGAGAAATTACAGAATTCGGAAGTAAGAAGAAGTACATTTGTAACAATATTAATTTACTTTGCGATTTGTTTATATCAATGATTATTCTTTTTTATAACTGTAACCATGAATATCAGAATTCGGAAAATGCAACTTACATGTAGAATCTTTCATAAACCAAAATGGAGGACGCGAGGAAACAAGCACCGTTAATCGATTTGATAAAAAATTCTTGGCAGAAACCTAAAAACGATATTTAGAGTAACATATTTGCATATAATAAAAGGAGAAATGATATAATAAGAACATAGACTTTATAAAATAAAAAACAGCATTATCTGCAGCGCAGTTTCAAAGATCGTAAAATCAACAACCATAACTTTGGTACTATTCCTACTAAATGTTTTTAGAATCCTATAGAAAAAAATTCAATGATGAACTTCTTTAAGAACTCTTTAGAATTATGGCCAGGTTTTTTATAAACTAGATCTTCTGCAGAGTTCGATAAAATTTTAGATATAGTTTCCAGCAGTTATATACACGTAGATATTCTTATAAAGACTTTTGCTGGGATTCTATAAAAATCTGTGCAGAGTTTTTAAAGGTCCCACGTAAAGAATCTAAAGTACGATGTGTGTAGAATCAACTAATAAATTCTACTGAAAATTCTACTGAAAGTATCAAATCTAGTTCATAGAAAATTGGATTACAATTCTAAAGAATCAGGCTTCCTTGGAATAACTTTCTACAAAAAATCCTATAAACGCTTTTGAGTATATAAAAACATTATAAAATAAACAAAATTTTCTTTTGGGATTAAAACATAAATTAAATTTTCGTTTTTAATAGAATTTTTTTAATAGCATCCCTTCGAATTTTTGATCAGACGTGATTTTTTTTCCTAATAAAAAATTTTAACATTCGTTTCGACTTCAAAAATATTTAAATAATATATATACGTTCTAAATAATAATTAAGTTAAATTAAAATTAAAAAACCATTTCTGTTATTAGGAGCGCAGGTGCGATAATTAAAAACATTAATTTCAGGAATTAAAATTTTATAATTAAAAGCATGAATGTAATTAGTTTTATCACTTTTAATTAATTTTATAACATAAATTGATTTTACACGTCTACAAACTAATATAATTTTTGTATTATACAAATGATGTTTACACATTTTTAAAACGATTTAGCGGGGATGTTTAATTAAAATTTAAAATGTAAACAGTAATGTTTTGAATGCCCAAATTTTTAAGTGACCTTAATTTAAAGACGCTACACATGAACATCCATGCCTGCTTCGGGATTTGAACCGGAAGACATGGCTAATGTCAACTGCCATCACTAACTATCGTACCGATCAGAGCGGTGGCTTAAATAATTAACAGCTTTAAACTCTGATACTTATTAACAGTACGTATCTAATAGTTAGTTTATAAGGTATTTCTCCCGCCTTCTTCGCATGCCTTCGTGGTGTAGTGGTCAGCACGCTCGACGCGTAACCGAGAGGTCCGTGGTTCGATTCTCTGCGAAGGCGTTGCTCATTTTTCATCTGTAGTTTTCAATGTTCTGAAGTTTGATTCAATGAAGATACAACTACTCCATATTTCAGTATCTGTTAACAGTATGTCTGTAGTAGTTAGTTAAAGGAAATCTACGGAGAAGCAATTGCACTGAAGGTAACTATACTGGTATTTGTTACACTGGTATGACTGGAGTTAGCTAAAAAAAACCCTACAAAGGAGCAACTTCTCTGAACTCCAGTCAACCTCTTGTATCTTTTAATAATACTTCTGTAATGTTCTTTTGCTCTGTAATTCTGTTCTTCTTTTCCAAACGGTTCTGTGAAGGGCTGTATTAGACTCCAGTTTAGTATAAAACTCCAATATTAGTTAATAGTTACGTCGGTAGTAGTCAGCTTGCTGAAGACGATTCTATGAAAAAGCAACTAGTGACATTTGAAGAAGGGTCCTGAATATGATAAGTAGAATTCAAGAGAAAACATTGACTATCATTTAATCCAGTAATTTTCAGACTTCAGATTCAAGAATTTCAAGATTCAGCAGATTCAAGAAATTTGTAGAACTCTGCGTACTTTTTTTTTCATTATTTTAGATGTTTGTCGTTATTATAGATATTTTGCTGCTCAAGAGGTATAAAACATTCTTTCGAATTTTGATTTCGACTTACTGACCTTTTATAGGAATAATATGAAACCGCAGACATAGTTTGAGGGCCAATGTTATTCAGAGAATTATTGGTTAAAGAACATGATAAAAATTTTGGTTTTTAAAAAATGGTTCTGGTTACGTAAAGTTACCGTAATTATCAAATTATCGTTTCTTCCATAAGCGCAGAAAAATTTTGCATTAAAAAGAAATTTAATTCAAATACCTGTTATGTCTTTTCATTTCTTAAAGAATGAGTAAACAGATACTTGTTACTAGGAATAACAGTTTTTAAGAAATACTTCAGCTGAAGTTTTTGATAAAAACTTCAAATAAGCAGACTAAATTTTTCACTTGTTATTCTCTTATATATAAATAAGTCTATCACAGAATTTCATGGCGCGAAAGATAATTATGTAATTTATGCATTTTTCTGCAAAAGCTATTCTCATGCAAATGTTTGAAGGATTAAATTTCTTTTTTATGCTTTACAGGTAGATGAAGCCTTCAAGGAAGCTCCCATTGACAGAGATGGAATGATAGATATCGGCACTTACGTCAAAATCATCTGCGGAACTGCTGTGGAAGAGGAATGAAGCTGCAAAATTCTCACCCAAAACCAATAAAATAATTTACTTAAGAATCATTGATTCTACCTTTGTATGAAGTTTACATTCTGTTTTCGTGCACTAAGACCATAACTCTTTATTTCGGTTCTGCTTTGGATAAACCAAATAAACAGCTAATAAAATATTCAATACAGTTAAAAATTAAATAATGTAATACCATTACAAACTCAGAGACAAATAATCTTCCTGCTTTAAAAGCGTAAGCAATATTTGCTGTCTGAAAATTTATTCCTATTTAAAAAATAATGCTAAATGTTAAGCCAACACAGGATTAATACCACGAAGTCCACGATTAACTCTAACTCCCGATTAATCCGAGGGTAGTTAAAAAAATAAGAAAGAAGAATAACCTGTATTATAATTCACAGAAAAATACTGTTAACAGTTTATTTATATTTTCCAGCAGTTTAATCTGAAAAAGAATTTTATTTGGTTTCAAATCAGTATTCGAAACAAAAAGAACCTGCGGTAAGTAATGGAAGAACAAGCACTATTATAAATGTAGAAATTAAGTTCTAAATGGCATTAAAAAAACATTATTTACAGGAGTAGTTGATCAATATTATTGAGTTTAATTTGAGTAAAATAGTCTGTTAGAATATTTATTTTTTTTATTGCACAATCTTTATAAAGTATTTCCTTCCTCCTTTCTGCATGCCTTCGTGTTGTGACGGTAGAACACTCTGCGCCTATTCGAGAGGTCCAAGTTCGAGTCCCGGAGAGGGCATTGCACATTTTTCACGTCTGCTGCTTCCAAAAAATAAATTATCCTAATGACTCTATATTAACGTCCGAACTAAAAAAAGGCGGTGGATGAGGATTCTTCATCCCCAGGATTTGACATTTGGATTCCCTAATCCCCAATCGCCTTTTAAAAGGGAGAGTATGTAAGGTTGTTTTCACCCTCCTTTCTACATGCCTTCGTGGTGCAACGGTAACACACTCGGTGCGTATTCGAGAGGTCCAGGCTCGTGTCCCGGCGTGGGCATTGCTCATTTTTCATGTCTCCTGCTTCAAAATAGCCTAGTGACTCTACATATTTATACATTTCGAAGTAAACTGCGCCAAAAACAAAAAGAGACAGTTCTATATCTCCCGTTCTACTGGACCGATTGACGAAATTCAAGTTGCGTTTTTCGTGTCTCGAAAGCTCGACTAGTATATATATTAGACTTATACATAACATTGTTTTAATATAAGTATTCTGACACAAAATCGAGATATTCTGACACAAAATCGGACTTTTCTGAAATGACATGGCAATCTTTTCCCATATTTCGATTCTATGATTCGGATTATGCTTAAATATTAAATTTTATAAAATTAGGTGGGAAATTTACAGAGAAATTAAAAAATTTACGTTGAAGAATTTTTTTAAATTTGCGCCAAGAATAATTCACTTGGCGAACTCCTTAATATATGGCAACCTATTTTCCTCTCCTTCTTTACATGGTGCATGAGCGGGGAAAAAGTCACATCCTTCCCATTTTCAAATAATTTTAACAAAGTGCGTAAACCACATTTGACGTTATTATCACTTTCAACAGATATGCCAAATTTTAAAACCCGCCAATATATAAATTCACGTATATCTTCGAAAATTTTGAATAAAAAACTCACATCAACTTTAAGATAATGGTAAAACTTTTGTAGATTATAATTCAAAATATTTTTCCAAAAATTTATAAAAATTATTTCAAGATAAATCATAAAAAATGTGGGGATTTTATTTGGAATGAACCTAAATTTCGAAGAGTGCAAGGAAGAACCAAATAAGTTTAATGAAAAAAAAAGAGAGATTTTAATAAATATATGCCAAATTCAATTAACATTGAGGAGCTAAAATTTTGAGAGCTAATTTTTTAAAAACTACTCGTGTGATTCTTTACAAAACTGGACAGTTTGGCATAATTTGAGCCATAAAATCGAGATATGGAAAAAAATTGGTATGTCATTTCAGAAAAGTCTAATTTTGTGCCAAAATGTCTATATTAGAACAATGATATACATAATTCTAATACATATCTTAAATCGTGCTTTCGATATATGAAAAACGCAATTTGAATTTCGTCAATCGGTCCAATTGAACGGGAGATATAGAGCTGTCCCTTTTTTTGGCAATGTACATGCAATTAATTGATATACTGTTATGAATAAAATCAATTCTCATATACTACGACGTTATCAACTAGAACAGCTGCAATTTTCTGTGGACACGCATTTTTTGCCGTGGATAGCTTCGTTTATGCTGATGGTTTGTGTTAGTGCGTTTTCTATTCTTTCATAGTAAACAAACTTAATTTTTTAAAGACAAAGTAAGTTCGCCTTGGTTCTAAAATTAACCCTTCCGCGACACCGAAAATTGTTGTCAGTATTCTACTAATGAATTTGACGGGTTGATACTTCGTACTCTTAACATTATCAGATTCTTAAGACTCTCCTTCAGTACATTTAATTGCCTTTGTCTCTTTAGTGTGCTGTGTTTATATACTATTACTTTTTATCTCAGCTTTTCGAATCAGTCTCGTTCATCAATTGCCATGTATTCAGATCTAGTGGGAGAGTGAAATTTCTGTTCACACTCCTGAAAGTCGTTCATCATCCGAAATGTTCATAAACCAAACTTATTTTCACCATAGGGTTCAATGTAAAATAGATTAATCCTCTCTGGATAACAGATAATTGCTTGTATAAACTTTTAACAGCACTTGTGGCACCTTAGTGTCACTAGATTCGAGAGTGCGTGGGTTATTGATACCACTACAGCTAGCTCTGTGGATTCTGTTTATTAGATGTCATTGATTTTCTTTCCGGAGTTATTGAGAGGGAAGTGATAATTCAAGATTCCTGCAGCCAAAATTTCAATAACATTAAATTTAATGAATCTCTACTGGAGAATTAACATAAAAATACAGTCTACTTAACTCTGCTAAAATTCACCCTTCAGTTTTAGTCCACAATTAAACGTGCTAAGCTTTGAACTGTAGCTAACCGTTTTGGACAGAACTTCAAAATCAGTATACTGCGCAGGATTGCACAACAATATTCAGCAGCAACAATTTGCTAGCGGTTCCTCGTCAAACTTACTCCGCCACACATAGTTCTAGATTCGGACTGACGTTCTTCAGACAGCAGCCAACTTCAGACAAGTTGAGACATCAGACAACTTCTCCGTTCCAATTAACTCATTTATACCCCTACTCTCGTTTCAAAAAATCTACATAGCTGTCTAGAGGAAACAAGTTACATAACTACGACAGGAATGATAGAAAAGATGCAAATTAAAAAGCTAACTTGTTAGTTAAAATATAAACTAAATTGTCATACGCTTCGTTATAGGCTCATAACACAAAGTCAATGAAAATCATTAGTTTTAAGACAAAAAAGATGAACAGAATATGAAGCAGATAGAAGAGGAGGAAAACTTAATTTAATTTTACCATTTTGTGGGAAGGAGAATAGACGGGAATATAAAGGCAGAGTGAGGGAGAAGAGAAAGAGAAGGAACGTTGTTTGGACGAACAATCAGGTATCTGTTTTTCTAAGACATCTTCTTTTATCTGTTCTTCGCCTCTTAACACAGAATTCCGCTTGAAACTCTTTGGGCTTCTGTTTCACTCAAAATTTGTGCTACTGGCTAGGATCAGTACCTAGGCAGCTTTGGCCAATGGGGTATACAAATTAGGAACCTTGTGGCTCTGAAGGCCCCGGAAAGATCACTTATTGGTCGGCTCGTGTGTCTGGCAGGTCCTAGAGCTGTGGGCTTTAGTAGCTTCGGGCAGCGTCTCGGGTTTTTCCTGGGGTGGCATCCCGGGTATGCAGGGTAATGTCCCTCTGCAACGAGCAGCACGAGCGACTGACAGGTAGTAAATCATAGACAACGATCGATGTCGCAAAAGCAAAAGTACGAGTTCAAGGTACGAGGGCAAGGGTTGAACCCCTGTGCCTAGTTCGGCCAGGCGAGGGAACTCTTAGTATCATTACGTTGATGGAAAGAGGAAGCCCATAATTATGTTATGTTATCAGAAGGGTATTGCTCCATGAAAGCTTTGCACCTTATCTAATTTTGTACAAATTTCGAAAAAAAAAAGAAAGAAATCGGATCTTCCTTTCTTTCCTCATCTTTTGAAGACATTTTCTCCACAGTTGCTTTTGTTGGTGCCTCTGAAGTTGTTCCAGTTCTTTCTAGTTGAGTTTATCTTTATAGTCCACTACTAACTAACTACTCTACGTCTTTATTGTTAACTTTCAAGTAACAGTTTTGCCTAGAAACTCGGTATCATAGATCATAAGAAAGTCCTTATGGCAAAGCCCTCAGCCTGCAACATCAGTCTAGCCATAATTTTATCCACACAGTGTCTTAGTCCTGTAAATCGTGTACTGTCATGCATTGTTGATAAGAATTAAATAACATATAATATAAAAATGACTTTTCTAGAAATCTTTGAGTGTTAATTCTGTATACTTTACCTCAAAACATCTTTGAAAATCATTTGTTACTGACTTGATTGTTTGTCCTCCGATACGCTTTTGGTTCTGATAGTTTATTCGTAAACCAAATTGTTCGTTAACAGAAGCGTTTGTGATCCGAGCCTATGCTGTATTATGTTTTCCTATAAACCAGGTGAATATACGTATAGAAAGCATATCTGAATCTACCTATTACTTGTATCTTTTGATAAGGGAAAAATCTTGTCTCTCATATTAGGTAAAGTTTAGGTGACAGTTAAATAAATGCTATCAATAGAGTTAACAATAACAAACCTATATCCAAACCTCTACTTAATAATTCACCTAAAGTCATGTCAATCTCAATTGGGGCAAATAGCCTACAGCATTATATACACTATAATGTGGGTTGTAAGGGGGCGGGGAAATGGCATTTTCATACTTAACGATGCATTTAAAAATTGAGGAAATACATAATATTGTAGTTTTCTTAAAAAAATAGGGAGAACATAAACATCTAGTGTAACCAACTAATCAAACTTCTCCCTTCTTCGCAACATTCTTTTCAAGTAGTTTGCTAGCAAATAAACATAATAAACCCACTGATTTATATAAATTTTTCGGTTGTATAAACTTCGGCTAAACCTTTATGTTCTGCAAGATTTTTTTAAAATTTTTCAAGTAGCGTTTCTAGTCGCAAAATAATTTTAGTCCGAAGGGGCAATTTGCCCTGAAGGACTATTAATTTCATTTTAACATTTTGGGTTTAAAACTATAAACGGCGAATTACTTTTCAAATTGTTGCCACCATATATTAAAACCCTGTATTATATTTAAAGAAAAAAAATAATGAAGAAGCTGCATGAATATATGTATGTTTCTCGCACTGTGAAAAAACAACGGTACCTAGACATCAAATTTTGAATAACTTAGTTCTCCACTCGAATATGAGCATCTTTAAGCCCAGATTTGGAATTTGTTTTATTATCCATTTCATATTTGGTAAAACTTCAGCGGATTTCTGATTAACAAACTCAGCGATTTCAAAGCGTTTCATTAACATTAACATCGCGTATATCTTCAAGTACGGATATTTTATGTGCGAGGTTTCTTTAATTTCTTACTGGTACTATGTTGATAGCGTAGCAACGCAATGATGTTATAATGTCTAAAGGTGTTTTGCGTCGAATGACTTTGCATGTTTGTAACACTTTTCAAATCCCGTTTTGAATCCCCCGTGGAAAAAAAAGCCCTTTGAGGGTAAAATAAGATCTGAAAGCTTTCAGATTTTATTTTATTTTATTTTTTCTCCCAAAGGAGCCAAAGGGCTATTAGTCTCAAAACGGCATTTTGCTTTGTTTCACTATCTGCATTCATTCACTTTTCAAACTGTTGCCACCAAATATTATTGCCCTGTATTATATTTAAAGAAACTAAATAATAAAGAATCTGCATAAATGCATGAATGTTTCTCTCATTGTGGTATCAAGAGCCATGAATTTTAAATAATGTAATCCTCCAACCGAACATGGTTACTTGAAAGCCAGAATTTTGAATTTTGAATTTCTTTTATTATCTATTTCAAATTTTGTAAAACTTTAACGAATTTTTTGATTAACAGATTCAACGATTTCAAAGTGAGGAATGGCAAACACTGTACGAAAAAGCATTTTTATCTCCAGCGCGCGTGACTGTGCATCGGAAATTCTAAAATTGTTCTGTTCTAAAAAATTCTAAAATCTATTCTGTTGAATTGAATTTTCTGTAGTTTAAGTGCAAAAAACCTGATATTTACTAAATAAAGTAGCACACAAAACGTTAAAAAAACGCTCTTGGGGGCGTAATATAAAATTTGAAAGCTTTCGTACTTTTTTAGTCCAAAGGGGCTTTGTCCCTGAAGGACTATTGTTTTCGTTTGCGATTTTGCGTTGAATCACTATAAACGGCTGTATCACTTTTCAAATTGTTGCCACTAAATGTTGCCGCCCTGTATTATATTTAAAGAAATTAAATAATGAAGAATCTGGATAAATGTATGTATATTTTTCCAAATGTGGTAAAGGAACGGTACCTAAAGCCATTCAGTTTTGAATAGCGTACGTTTCCACCCGAATAGGCGCATCTGGAAGCCCAAATTTGAAATTTGTAATTTGTTTTATTATCTTTTTCATATTTTGTAAACCTTTAACGAATTTTTAATGAACAAACTCAACGACTTAAAAGCGAGCAATAGCAACACTCTACCGTACGGGGGGAGACCTTTTTTTCTTCATCGCGCGGAACTGTATATCTGAAATTCTAAAGATATACTCTTTTTTAAATTATTTTGCGATATTTCTGTTGAACTGAATTTTGTGGTTTAAGTGCGAAGAACATGATATTTAATAAATAAAGATAACACACAAAACGCTAAAAAAAGGTCCCTTTGGACCTAATTTAAAATCTGAAACCTTTCAGACTTTTTTTTTAACGGTAACCGTTATGGTACACTATTTGATACTCTTCGAAATACTTTCGCTTGATTCATAATACATAATGTTTCATTGACACTTTCGAGAACTCTTATCTCCTCACGTGGGACTCCTGATCTATTAGTATCGTTTATTACCTTATCTTTAGATGATGTGGGCGTTTTACTTCCCTGTGCTAAATACTGATCAATTGCTAAACAATGAGTTAGGTGAAACGGTTATCAAAATTTTAAAGTAGAATCTATCGTAAAAAATTGAAATCAAGCAATTTCTGTAGTTTTAACTGATATCTCCTCTTTATCTATTTGCTTGTAGTAAAGATTGTTTCTAAGATCTTTTTGCTCAAACACAAACATGCGATAGATATCAAATTGCAGTCGTACTGTACTGAAATTTGTTTTATTTACATTCCATTTAGAGGTCAGTTCAACAAAATGTAGTTGAAAGTTTGTTTTCTTATAAAAACCGTTGATAAAATCGATTCATTGCTAAAATTTCCGATAAAAGTGTTACATCGAGATAAAAAAAGTTAATCACGGAAACTGAAATTTTCTTCCATGATGTAAGTGTTTATAAAGAAAGAGCTGTATTGTTAACATAAACGTCTGCAGCTTTTGATTCTGAAGGCGAAAATATTGCCAATGTACTGCGTAGATACACTGCGAGAAAAAAAGAAAAAAAAAAGGAGAAAAGGAAAACAAAAATCTGAAAGGTTTCAGATTTTAAATTACCAAGAGGAGTTTTTTTTTTTTTTTTTACGTTTTGTGTGTTACCTTTATTTATTAAATATCATGTTCTTCGCACTTAAACCATAAAATTCAGTTAAAGAACAATATCGCAAAATAATTTTAAAATGAGCATATCTTTAGAATTTTCTATATAGAGTCTCGTGCGCTGGATATAAAAAAAGGTGTTGTTGTTTTTTTTCCCCCGTACAATGTTGCCATTGCTCGCTTTGAAATCATTCAGTTTGTTAATCAAAAATTCGTTGAAGTGTTAGAAAATATTAAATCGAAAAACCGTTTTAAGTCCCTTTCTTTCAGTTTAAAATTCTAATTTCTTCTCTTCTACTTCTTTGCCACCCTCCCCCCAATTACCAAAACAGGTGATTAGTGAGTTTTATGCAGTTTTTCCCCCAATTACCAGAATAACTGATCAGTGAAACTTTGTAGTCCACATTTCTTTAAAAAAAAAAAATCTGAAATGTTTCAGATTTTAAATTACGTCCAAAGGGACGTTTATTTAACATTTTGTGTGTTACCTTTAGTTGTTAAATACCATGTTCTTCGCACTTAAACCATAAAATTCAGTTCAACAGCAATATCGCAAAATAATTTTAAATTGAGCATATCTTTAGAAATTTCGGTACACGCTCTCACGCGCTGGAGATAAAAATGTTTTTCTGTACAACGTTGGTATTGCTGGCTCTGAAATCTTTGAGTTTGTTAATGAAAAATTCGTTAAAGTTTTAGAGAATATTGTTACGAATTTCACATTTATTTGGCTATTTATTTAGAACTGTAATTAAAATTCCTTTTTATTTTCCCGTGCAACGCACGCAGACGATTTTTGAAGAGAAAGCTACGTCAAAAAAAAAAAAAATAATAATAATAACATGCATACATTTATGCAGATTTTTCATTTTTTAAAATTTAATGCAGAGCGATAACATTTAGTGGCAACAATTTGAAAAGTGATACGCCGTTTTTGTGTTTCCGACACAAAATCGCAAAACGAAAGTAATAGTCTTTCGGGACTAAATCCCTTCCTTAATAATAAAACAAATTTCAAATTCCAGATTGGGGCTTCCACATGCCCATATTCTATGGAAGATTACATTATATAAATTTTGATGACTCTAGGTACCGTCGTTTTATCACAGTGCGAGAAACATACATACATTCATGCAGACTCTTCATTATTTAATTTCTTTAAATATAATACAGGGCTCTAATATTTGGTGGCAACAATTTGAAAAGCGATTCGCCGTTTATAGTTTTCAACACAAGATGCCAAACCGAAATTAATAGTCCTTCAGAGCAGATTGCCCCTTTGGACTAAAAAAGGGACAGTTCTATATCTCCCATTCTACTGGGCCGGTTGACGAAATTCAAATTGTGTTATTCATGTCTCGAAAGCGCGACTTAGAGTATATATTAGATTCATATATTGACACAAAATCGGACTTTTTCTGAAATAACATACCGTTTTTTTCCATATTTCAATTTTACAACTCAAATTAAATTTTGTAAATTTTAGTGTGAAATTTATCAAGAAATTTAAAAAACTTTTCTTGGAGCAATGTTTTCAGTTTGCGCCAAGAATAATTCACTTGGCAAACATCTTAATATATGGCAACATATTTTCCTTTACCTTTTTACATTGTGCATGAGCGGAAAAAAAGTCACATCGGGAAATAATGTCACAAATACTTTCAAATAATTTAACGGAATAACGGATTTAATAGATTTATTAATAATAAAACGGGGAAAAAGTCACAAATACTTTCAAATAATTTTAACGAAGTGCCTAAACCACATCTGATGTTATTATGGCTTTCAACAAATACACCAAATTTCAAAACGTGCCAATATATAAATTCCCGTATAGCTTCCCTCTTAATTTTTTGAAGGTATGCTTAGAAACACATCTACTTTAAGATGATGGTAAAAATTTTATAGACCATAATTAAAACGTTTTTTCCAAAAATTTATAAAAATTATTTAAAAATACAAGTTTTAAAATTAAATCATAAAAAATGGGTGAATTTTATTTTTAATGAACCTAAATTTCCAAGTGTGAAAAGATGAATCAAGTAACTTTAATAAAAATAAGAGATGTTAAATAGTATATATCAAATTCAATTAACACTGAGGAGCTAAAACTTTGAGACCTAATTTTTTAAAACTACTGATGTGATTTTTACAAAACTTGACAGTTAGGCATAATTTGAATCATAGAATCAAAATATTGTTACGTATTTCATATTTATTTGGCTATTTATTTAGAATTGTAATTAAAATTGCTTTAATTTCCCGTGCAAAGCAGACGATTTTCAAGAGAAAGCTAAGTCGGAAAAATAAAAATAAAAGAACGCGTGCATTTAATATTTAATAAATAAATATCTCGTAATTACTGTTGCCATCCAGGAAAATCGAGATTGTTATAGTGATAATTAAAAAGCTTATAAAAGCCGAATTGAAATACCTCATCTCAGTTGTAGTTGTAGCTATTTAAAGCGAACTGCTGTTTGTTTATCTAATGCTGTAGCGATTTCGCTGTGAGATAGAATTAGTTTATCTGTTTTAAATTGAGTTTTGCTAAACGTTTGAGATATTGTGATAGTGTGCGAATATCTCTGAAGAAATATTTCAGCATTTTGATTTATTTCTTGTGGAAAGAATTAATTTTGTTAACTTTTTTAGCGTCTTGTGCATTCAATCCATAACGAATCCGTACGCACGCAACAATGTGGAAAACAATTGGCCTCTCATTTCAGAAAAAATCCGATTTTGTGTCAGATTACCTATATTAGAACAATGCCTATATATAAATCTAATACATATCCTTAGTCGCGCTTTCGAGACATGAAAATTGCAATTTGAATTTCGTCAATTGGCCCAGTAAAACGAGAGAAATAGAACTGTCCCCCCCCTTTTTTTTCGCAGCGTATTTAACTTTTTGAGGGCAGTGTTCTTCAACATGGCCTTTTCGTATACTCATTCCATCACAGAATCTGCTAATGAGAACATGATCTGTTATCACCTGCAGGTGTTCTCATCCTTTTTGCATTTACAGTATAAATTTTGCTTTAGTCTCATGGTTTGTGATAGTGATATTTCCATCGTCTCTCAGTAAAGAAACTTTTCAAAGAAAGCCTGGCTATTCTGTAGCTATCAGTCGAGTTGGTCTGTCAACCCGACTAATCTCGATTTGACTTTAATATCATAAGAAACAAAGATGTAATAAATTCGCAGCCTATATAAATAAAAAAGTAAGATATCTACAATATAGCTGAATCTTCCAAAATTGGAAGACAATGAACCCACTTCAAGATTTAAAGATGAAGGGGTAATAACCATAATAACCATGGTACTTTAAACTGATCAATAAGGAGAAATACAGGGAGTGGGTATAGGCCAAAAAAGGACCTTCTTTTAACAATATAACTGTCGTTACATATCTTTCCAGTTTCTATGTCTGCTTGTCCCATAGTCGAAAAGTCGAAGTCTTCTGCTTTGTGTGAATTATGAGAATGAGAGACTTGAGAAATGCAAGAGTGTGTTTCATTACATACAAATATTGTTTTCCATCTTACAGGCTTTTTCGACAGTCAAAATGTGTTTCAAATCTCCAGTAAGCCTGCAAACGCTTTCGCAATTAAATGCCTTATTGTCATGCAATCAACAACCTCTGAAGGATGTTTCCGTTTGTGTTACTTTCATGAAAGCAAAATCGTCTGTAATGTTCCTTCGCTAACTGAAAAAACATTCCTATGTCACAGAAAGATCATTATTCTTGTCAAAGAGAAGCTCGAGAAGGAAAAAGCGTGTAATGGCTCAGGTATTCCACGAGTAATCATTATTTTTATTTTTAAGTATTTTACATTTTTGCGTGTGTTTCATTATTTTGCAAAATTAACTTTAACGTTTCGTTAATATCTGGTTGTAATGAAAGTTTTCCGCTAAAAAATGTTCTTAATAAACTTTAAAAAACATGAAAATAGTACCTTTCGTGTGCTGATAGTAATCACCACTCAAATCTATGATTTTCTACCAACATTTTAGTAACTTTACAAAGCGTTCGGCCCAGATACTTGGTGGCGGCGAGTTCAAAAACAGATTAACCTCATTTCGGACGTCCTGTGCAGAATGGAAGGTAGCACCAGCAAGATGTAGTTTCAAATGTAAACAAATATGGCAAGATTCAAATGTAAATAAATATGGCTGTTATAGTAAAAAATTAGGTTTAGCAACTTTAAACAACTTTAAAGTGCTGATAATTCTACAACTATTGCATGCAGATTAATTAAAGGCATAAAAACTTTAACCGGAAGTAAGAACAACATAATTCAATCATTTTTAAAGCAAAAAATGCGCTATTTACCAATATATAAGAATAAAAAAGCGAAGTCATTGAGCCGAGTAACAGAGTGGGTCTATGTATATATTTATATACTTTTGCTGCTGCCGATTGGAACCAAAAAAGGGGGTACACAACTACATGTTAAAGCAGCCCTATATACAAAATTTCAACGCTCTGAGGCTACTCGTTTTTTGAGTTATGCGAGATAAATACGTACATACGTACGTACGTACAGACGCTACGAAAAAATCTCTTCTGAATCCCTTTTAAATCAGTTTTGTAATAATTTGTTTGGGGAAAAAGAATCCTTTATACAAGGTCCTTCGTACAAGGGAGTAAAAAACTATGCTCACGGAGCCGAGTAACAGAGGGAGTACATATGTATGTGTGTGTGTGTACTTTTGGTGCGACCATTGCAACAAAAAAAGGTGCGCAACTACTTGTTATAGCAATCCCATATACAAAATTTCAACGTTCTGAGGTTACACTTTTTTTTTCGTTATGCGAGATGCATACGTGCATGCGTACGTACAGACGTCATGAATAAATCTCTTCTGAATCCATTTTAAATCAATTTTGTAATCCTTTTTGGGAGAAAAAAAGAGTCCTTTATTCTGTCCTTACGTACAGATGTCACACAAAAACATCGTTAAATTGCATTCGATAGCGGTCAAAATGGATATTTTCGTTGAAGTCTTATATCCGGAATTTTTCGTGATTAAAATACTTTCTTTACTTTGTACAAGAAAGTACAAAAATGGTTCATATCCGCCTTGTTGAGTTTACCATCGACTTAATACGAAGACGATAACTTATCGGTACCCATTCCCTCGGATTGCATATTTTCATCATATTTTAAAAAGCATAAATATTTCTCTGAAACTGATTTTTTTTCAAAGCTTATTTTCAAGTTCCAGTGGCAGAACAAGACAAATGTAAAACAGCTGTAATCATTCTTTCAGTTTGTTAGAATTTAATCTAAGGAGTTTCGGTTTAAAAAATGCTCCTGCAATATTCCAACGATTTATTCACAACGTCTTTAGAGGATTCGAATTCGTTTTTCCCTATTTAGACGGTATATTGATTGCATCTAGTACTCATGAAGAACACGAAAATCATCCTAAATTAGTTTTCAACAGATTAAAAATTTTGGTTAAGAACAAGTATTTAAAAACGTATGTTCATAGTTCAATAAAAAGAGTTTTTACGATTCCTAATTACACCTCAGGGTTCCCGTCTTTTGCCAGAAAGAGTTCAAGCTATTGCCAACTACAAATGACCAGGAAAAATTCATCCACTTAGAACTTTGTTTGTAATACTTAATCTTTATCGTCGCTGCTTGAAAGATGCAGCGAAGACTCAAATATTTTTACATGAATATAGACAGAGGCAAATGTAAAGTTAAATGAACTGAAGAAGCTAAAAAACAGTTTGGAAGTCCAAGAATGTCCTGGTAAAGACTACACTGCTGTCTTTTCCTAATTCTGAACTACCTTTGGAGTTATTTACAGATGCTTCAGATACTGCAATTGGTTCAGTGTTGCAACAATACAAAAATCCCTCTTGGAAACCAACAGCATTTTTTTTTTTCTATGTCAACCAGCAAAAGTATAGCACCAATGACAGAGAACTGTTAAGCACGTATCTTTCACTTCGACACTTCAAGCATTATCTAGAAGAAAAAGCATTTACAATTTAAACAGAGCACAAACTCTTAATATTGGACTTTCGTCAAAAAACTTAGCAGCATCTAGATAAGTCCACCACCTTCATTATATCTCCCAGTTTTTAATTGATATCAAATACGTAAAAGGTGAAAATATTATTGCAGTCAATATATTGTCTAGGTTTAATGAAATTCCATTAATAGCTTATGATAAAAAAACTGTTAACCAGATATCAGATGAAAAACTGAAGATTTTCTAAACCACTACTTCCTTAAAATTTATAGCAATATTCACTACCTTCGATGAAATATTTGAAGTGTGACACACCAATTAAAACTATTCAGCCATATATTTCTCGAGCTTTCAGAAAACAAATTTTCCAAAAAATTCAAAGTTTATCACAGTCTACTATAAAGCTAATGACGTCAAAATTCATTTGGCCAAGCATTAGGAAAGATATACAATTATAGACACGAATTAGCTGTACTGTAGATTCTTTGCCAACAGCTAAAAATCCACCGGCATACCAAAGCAAAATTAGGTAAGCCAGAATTACCACCACGAGTATTTTCTGTAATCCATATCAGCCTCATCGGACCACTTCTTCCATCCAGAAGGATATTTACTGTCTTACTTGCATCGACAAATTTTCGAACTGGATGGAAGCAGTTCCTTCGGATAATATTTCAGGTGATAACTATGGCAAGAGCCTTTCACAGCAACTGGAATGCACGTTTTGTAACGTCAAACAAACTCGTTAGCAATGGTAGATCGCAATTTGAATATGAAGCATTACGAGCTTTGTCCAAAATTTGTAATATCAAATTAAAACATATTACTGCCTACCACTCTCATCTAATGGCAAGACTGATCCCTTTTATATAACATTAAAAAGAACAACCTGTTTTGGACTGATACTTTATCAACAGTGCTTTTGGGTTTGCGTACTGCTATACAAGAAGATACAAATCATTCTGTTGCGAAATTAGTTTACGGCCAAAGTCTAAGACATCCAGTAGAGTTTTCAGCTAATCAAGTACCCAGACAACATTGGAGACTTGCTATTAACTTCCAGAAACAGATGGAAGTCGTTAGATCCACATACTTTCGTAAAATTCTTCTCAACATATACTTGTACATTAAGACTTAAAAGACTATTTTCATATACTTCAGCGATTAAAGCGGAAGAAATAATACCATTGGAATCTCCTGATGAAGGACCATTCCCTGTCATTGATTCAAAGGATAATTTTTTACTATTGGCATAACAGCAAAACATGTCATTATCATCCTCGATCGCTTTAAACCAGCTTATGTTTTAGTTCATTAGAATTCTCAGTCGTCGAAATCTGACTACAACAAATTACAAAGACCGAACTCAAATCCAGATGTGGATCAAAAACATTATCGCACAGGTAAAATTGCACATTTGCCTGTCAAATTTAAAGATTACTTTTAAAATGTTTTTTACAATGGCTTAATTCTCTGATAGCGGTTAACACTGTTATATTAATCACTTCGTATTTCTCTGCCTTCGCAACGTAACTTAGTTACTGGTGGGGGAGTTACGCAGTGGCTCTGTTATTGCATATATGGTAATTATTTCTAATTTCAAATATTTTAAATTTTTGAACGGGTTTAATTATTTCGTAAAATTAAGGTTCTGTTAATATTTAATTTTATTGCTTATATCATTCTAAGCAGCAGCCCATTTTGATAGTTATAATTAAAAGCGGTGATGCTAGATATCCGGTAGTGATATTTATTGTTTTTAAATTGTAATATAGTTTGAATACGGTAATCCTACAGATGTGACCTGCTTTCAAATAAAGAAGTGTTTTTATGTTGCCACACTGACAGTGCATGTTAATCTGTTATCAGCTTCAAAGTATAAAAGTTCGATTCTTTATGCATAATGTCAGTGTGGCAAGTATTTGATAATGCTGCGTAATATTCAAGCTGTTTGAAAACTGAACATCCCGAAATGTCAAAATCAGCACAGGAAATGACGAAACCTGGCTGGTTTATTATTGTTACCTGCGTACGGGTTCCTAATAGATTCAATGCTCAGAGAACCGATGCTACCATGACAAAATTTATTTTTCCGTAAGAACACTAACAGTTTTGGAACTTATTCCAAAAGTACTCTTACAAATCTTCTCAATAGCACAGAGCACAATCAGTAGTTACCACTTCAAACTACAAACATTAAACTCAATGCAATACAAAAGGCATTTAAGAGCAAAGCTCACACGGCGATCTCTCAGTACTCCGAACTCAACTAAACTAAGAACTGTTCCTAGCTCCCAGTTCCGCTGTTTAGCCGCGAGTAACATGTGTTTCTCATGTTGTTTTCTGGTTATCATGAGATGAGTCCCACAATGGCGTTGGAGATAGAGTAAATGCCCGACGCTGTGTCTGGACACATCTAAAGAGATGGAAAAGGGGTGTGAGACCAGTTCGTCACGTGAATCAGCGGCAACATGTCATTTGTTGAGAATTATCAGGTCACATAAGCTGGGAAAATACATTTTACATACAAAATAAAATAAGATAAAGGTAAATAATAATGAAAATAATGAGAACTGTACTCTCTTCAGTCTTATATAGTTTTTCCCCCGGGCCGCTGGGAAACTTCCAGTTATTTCGATTCTCGAAATAACTGGAATTATAATAAATAGTAGCCATTTATCTCAGTGTTAAACTCCTGTAACCTTATTTCTCCGGCAGAGGTTCACGTTCTTCAGATTTTTCATGTTACATCAGTGGCAGCTTCTTTATTTGTGTCCATCAGTGGCAGCTTCTTTATTTTTGTCCATCAACATATGAACCCACGAAGAAAACGAAGAAAGTAATTTATTAGCAAATTAAATAAAATAATATTAAATACACTTCCAGATTTTTGTCAGTTTCCAGGATGAGTTCCCCTTCCCAACCCTTTTTAATACGCTAATACGTAGTTAAAGTACTGTATTGTACGCTAGTATAGCACGGAGCACTTGTTTTTTCCTCGATTGCACATATGATCGAAGAAATACTTTTGAAAACCAGTTAATGGGGGTAGAGGATGAGAAGGGCACGCATTAGGGACACGCATTACGGAGGGACGGGGACGCCCTAACTTTACCTTTGTGGTTATACGGGCGTAGTCCCACGCCCTCCTCCTTGTCTGTTTTTATCCGCTCCACCACAGCCAAGGGAGCGGACAAGACAGTACCAGTACGGTCCCTGTCGAGCCTGATCCCATCCTAGGTACAATACCCGGGTTCTAGTCCTGTGAAGAATAAGGTACAATAGTACCTGATATTTTACCCCCGTGGTTGAGACTGCCTAAGTACAGATCCTAGCCAGTACTTCCCAGGAATTCTCCTGAGTCAACCCCCGGGGGGGATTGAGTAGGGCACTCGTTACGGAGAGACGGGGACGCCCTAACTTTACCGTTGTGGTTATACGGGCATGGTCCCACGCCCTCCTCCTGGTTTTTCATATCAGCTCCACCACAGCCAAGGGAGCGGACAAGCCAGTACCAGTACGGTCCCTGTCGAGCCTGATCCCATCCTAGGTACAATACCCGGGTTCTAGTCCTGTGAAGAATAAGGTACAATAGTACCTGATATTTTACCCCCGTGGTTGAGACTGTCTAAGTACAGATCCTAGCCAGTACTTCCCAGGAATTCTCCTGAGTCAACCCCCGGGGGGGAGGATGAGAAGGGCAGAGGGAAAGTGGAGGTAAAAGACGTCGCTGATGCCATTCCATTTAAATTCTCCTTTGATTTCCTATATTTAGTTGCCCACCAGCGGCCGAGCGGTAAAGACGCTAAACACTAGTAGTTCGGTCCGAGGTTCGAATCCCGCGAACGGGCTGGCTGCATAGGCGTTTTCGTGGTTTTCCCCATGTGTAACGTGTATACGAGCCAGTTTCCCTTAGAAAGTCCTCCACGAAGGCATCCCTCCCTTTAGGCAGATAGCCCTCGTGTGCTTTGCCATAAATTGAATAACCTAACCTAAGCTCCTATATTTAGTTAGTTAATTCGTTTTTCCATTTCCTTCTTATTTTTTACTGTTATCGATTTTCGATCTTAGATTAAGATGGCGCTTAGTCAATCAGTGTTTTGGAACTATATAATGCCATTTGTCCATTTTTCAGTAATGTCCTTGGAAGAGAAAACTGAAATGAAATTATGCAGGTAATACCTTTGCTAAACCTTATCCAGGTGAGGAAATGTAAGACTAGAGATTTGAAAGGGGAGTTATAAATTTGATTTATAAATCCGAAATTTTCATGGGTTTGCGGATGGGAACAAACAGTCTGTTTGTTGGTTCCTGTCTGCTAAACAGAATTGTGATTCAAACTCGGTGATTTACGGTGTCGCTGATTTATCATATCTAACTAGAAAATAAAAAGCGTGAAACTCATCACATTTAAACTCCATCTTAAAATTTAATTTGCTAGGAAAGGAAATATTCGCAAAACTTTGACAGTGAATTTCATTCAAATGTAAAAGGCAAGAATTAGAAAGTTGCCAAAACTAGTTACTTTCTAACAAAAATTATTGATTTCGTTCAATTTTGCAGTGCATTTGAGCTTGCAGTACGAAAACATGGTGAGGGCAAGGATTCGTTAAATGCAGGAGTTTTCAGAGGTCTTATCAACTTCTCAGCAGAATTTGATTCATCTCTTAAAGAACATCTCAATAGTGCCAGTGTTTTTAAGTCAGCGTCAAAAGAAATTCAGGCTGGTTTATTAGACTGCATGTTCACTATTTGTCAGAACCACATAAAAAATGGGATCTCAAAAGCAAATTTTGTTTCAGCCATAGCAGATGAAACTACTGATGTGTCATTCACTTCCCAATTGTTTCTAGTTTTTCGATAAATAAGGGACAATCGGTTAAGAGGTTTTTGGAATTCACGAATCCACCTGATCATGATGCCAAATCTATAGCTGAATATGTCCAAGCATGTTTGGAAAGAGTAGTAGAGAAACCCAAGAAATTAATATCGCAGAGCTATGACAGTGCATTATGAACCTAATGAGTGGTCATCACATTAGTGTTTAAGCTTTTATTCAATGTACTTAAAAGAATGTACATTTTATGCAATGCTGTGCACATCAGCTCACCTTTGTTGCTAGGCAAGCAATCAGTCACAATCAGAAAATTCCAGTTATGTTTTTCTAGCATGAGTGATATTATTAAGTGTTTCAATAACTATCCACAGGAAATTTCTATTCTAGATGAAACTGTTAGAAAAAGAATACCTTATGGTTCAGCCAGTAGATGCAATTTTAAGTGTCGAACATTCAATAGAATATATAAATATGCGGAACAGGTGATTCAACGTATGGAAAAATTGAATCAACATCTAAACAAGCTGTAGCAATTCGTCGAATAGAAGATACTCGCCGTTAAGTTATAAGACTTGGAATTTGTGTTGGCTTACAGTGTTTCTCTATATTATGCGACATGTCGATGTGTGTTTTACAACCAGCTTCAGAAAACACTAATTGATGCAGCACTAATTAGAAAGCATGTGAACTTAGTTTCGAACAGTACAGTGTCAAAGGAATTATCGGAATCATATGAAATTAAAAAAAGGGGAAGAGAGAAAATATTCATATAAACAGAAGTATAGCAGCTAAAGATATATATGATGTTATCATGAGACGAATAAAAGAGTAATTTTGTCATATTTCTGACTACTCTGCTGTTTCTCTCCTCGAAGATCCAAAATTCCAGGAGTGCGAGGAAAAGTTTCTAACTCAGATTCTTGAACAAACAACTGATGCTTATTCCATTCCAGAAAGATCGTCTGAAAACTGAAGGAGTAATTTACAAAAGATCAGGTATCAGAAACATGACTGATGCAATTAGTCTTCTACAATTTATTACAGAAAAACAACTTACTGACTGCGTTTTCGGAAACCTACAAACTGTTGCTAATTCTTGTTACTATTTCAATGACCTCTGCTAAAGCTGAGAGGAGCTTCTCAACTCCAAAACGATCTAAGACATTTTTAAAAAGCACTATGATCGAGTACAGACCAGGCGCTCTAGCCCTGCTCTCAACTGAAAAAGGCATGATAAATTACATGTCTGAATTCAATGGAAATGCTATTGATTTGTTTTCTTCCATTGTATATTACTATTGTGTAATCAATATTTAAAGAATTTTATGTTAATTAAACGGTTATTTACAATTTCAGCCTATAATATAACTTCTCCTTTCTGTGTTTCGCACCAGAATGCAAACGAGTAGCCAATATTTAAACTGGAATTTTTGGCTTTTAAGATAAAACGTGACTTAGCGTGCACGCTAAGTTTTACTTTCCTGCCAACTCTGATGGCTTGGAATCTGTCGCTACCGGCACTAGTGTAGTGACCCAGTTTTAGCAGTATTTAGTTGTGCAGTCCTTGATTACTGCTTAACGTTTGATTTAAATTTGACCGTTCTATATAGTTGCATTCCCCGATTTGGGGGCTTCTAATTTTATCACAATAAAGTTCTTTTGTGTTCTAAATTCTGTTTAAAAAAAGTTGTTTCAAGCTTATTTTAACGTTGTCATTATTTTAAAAAAAAGCGATAATTCGCTTCACTTCTGTTAAGGTTTTCGTGCTGTTTAGCATTATTAGATCAAGTACAATCTTGCAAATGTTCAAAGATATGTTGTAAGCATTAAAACGGTGTTATTACATTCCATTGTACGAAATCAAACGTTACAACTTTTTTGCCTACGAGAACTTATTTTCTTTAGTTGCATTGTTTCCTTTAATTTATGAAAACGCAAATATATTTTAACTTCTAATTTACAACGTATCTGCATATTTAAAATTCGAACCTCCATGTAAATAACTCTGTTTCCACTGTGTTACATTATACAAAATTCGAAACATTATTATAACAAAAAATGCCCAAACAAAGTCTGATTAATTAAGATAGAATAACACACCGAACAAGCATTAATCTAGAAGTCAAACAACATTTGTATTTGTAAATGATGTTCTATGCCAATGGATACTGGAAAGCGAGTTGTTTTGTGCTTTTAAGTAGTTATTTACAACAAAAAACGCCTCTTATATTCAGTAAACCTCTTCCATTTCATTCTATTCTTCACGTAACAGCAGAACGAAGTCTCATAAAGAGAAGTATGTATGGTAAGGAGGATGCTTTACCGTCTGCAACATGGTACTCGCCAAACGATCGATGCAGAATTTTAAGTACTGTCATGATGGAGAAATCTACCTTTTTTCAAGGAAGGCTGCTTTTGAGAGCTCGTTCAACTTTGACCAGCCATTATTCGGTATATTACATCACTGTGCTGTGATTTTTGTTAATAACGTCATGCAATGCTCTGCTTTCTTGATGTTGAAGACTACGGCTATCAATCTATTTTTCACAGATCATGATTTTCTCACAGAGCTATGCGTGTTTTTAATTTTAAACAATCAGACTTTAATCTAGAAGTCAAACATTCAAAACAACAACAAAAATCAGCGTTATATTTGGAATTTTCACAGGACTAGTTTCCATGGTTTTTCAGAACCATCAACCTCAGCTGCTAAAGCGCAAATGAACGAGATAAGATATAGTGATTAGATAAGATAAGATACGAATGGCTGGTCAGGAGTTAAGCTACTGGCGCCATCTATTAATGAAAAGAGAACTAAAACATAATTTCCTTAAAGGCTGAAGGCAAGGATGGATTGGAATAGGGTCGTTAACCAGAACAGAAACCTTTTCTTGAATGTGAAACGCCTCTAGAAAATCTATTTCACCAATGGAAGATAATAATAATTCTCAATAATTTTGGCTTCAGAAAAATTGAAGGTGTGATTTTCGGACCAATAATGCTGGGCAATAAAGGATTTCTGTGTTTCCTTTTTTCTAACATATGCCTTATCTTCCTTAACGCAAAATTTTGAGGCTCTCTTAATTTGACCAACGTAAATTAAACCACACTGGTAAGGAATCCTATGAATACCCCCAGGAATTCGTATCCGGAATGGGGTCCTTCAGTATGGAACTCCTAATTTTATTGATAGGAGAATAAATGACCCGAAAGTTAAATTTCTGTAACATACGTGCAATTTTATAGCTAAACGATGGAAAGAAAGGATGACAACAGAATTCTTATAATCTCCTAAAATAAGAGTGTGCCTTTTGGTGTGTTGAGATGAGAATTTTTAAACTGCTTGATTAATAATGTTGGGAGAAAAGCCCCTGTCAATAGCTGCTGCTTTAAAATAATTTAGTTCTTGATCAAGAGCCAATTTGGAGGAACAAACCTGAAGTGCACGGAAAACATAGGAATAAAATGAATCTAACTTTTGTTTAGTCGGAGGACATGATTTGAAGTGTGGTGGAAGGCAAACCGGTGAAGGGTACGGTAAACCGTAGTACTGAGGTTGGGTGTGTTACGTGTGACCAGAATGTCGAGGAACGGAAGAGAATTGCCTGCATCAAGTTCAAAAGTGAACTGAATAGCAGGATCAATGGAATTCGTTGTTGAAAGAACTTTGTTTAAATATCTTTATTACTGTCAAACAGGGTAAAAGTATCATCTACGTAGCGAAACTATACCGGGAAGTTTAAAGTTTCAAACAATTTTGATTCATAATAATGCATGTAGATATCAGCCAGAATGGGACTGATGGGGCTTCCCACGGCTAATCCCTCAGTTTGCTTGTAATATTTATTTTGGAAAACAAAATGCATTTGTTTCAAGCAGAGTTGAGTGAGAGAAATTAGAGCATCAATTTCGATGCAAGAAAAATGAAATTCGCGAAGTCTTGTTTGTAGACACCTTAATTCACCCTTCACTGAAACATTAGTGAATCATGATTTTTCATCAAAAGAGACCATGAGTAAATTTCTAGGATAAATGCTTTTAACTTTCTTTACAAACTCTATTGAATTTTTATGGTGTAAATGTTGTTATCTAATAGAGTTGCAAATCAAGAAACTAAATCTTTAGCTAAAGGGTACGAGGCAGTGCCTAAATTTGATACAATTGGGCGAAAATTAATGCCACTTTTATGAATTTTGGGAAGAGCATGTAATTTGTCACAATTCGCAACAGATAGGATAAGCGACTGTTTTATGTTGCTCGAAAGAATTAATGAAGATTTGATCTCAGTTTTTTTTCGAGAGGTCGGAAGGTGAAGGGTCTTTAGGGATCGAAATATATAGTCCTTCATTTAAGAGTTTAGTGAAACCATTGATGTAAGTGTTCTTGTCCACGACGACTATCTAAGAATTCATTATAATTTCATTAGTTGCATTTGCGTTTGATTTTATTAATAAAAGGATTCGGTATGGTGTTTTCTAATTAGAATCATATCAACATGTGCATAATTGAAGATGAGCAGGTCAGGAACGAATGGCTTAAGACTTCCACTTTAGAAATGATTATTCCTCGCATAATTGATTGATCTTCATATTCTATTTACTACCTTTATTGCAGGTCAACACATAGCCAACATTCTCTGCTGCCATTTTTGCAAGCAATTATTTAAATCACTACTCACTGGTATTCTCCGAAACAGTTTAAACAAACATGCAATGTTCTGAGAGGTATAAGACAATAATTTATATCTTTTATGGTTTGCTCTAATTTATCTTAAAAGTAATGTTGCTTTTTTGCCTAATTTAAAGTTTTAGATTCATGTATATCGCTTATGCCTATATTAGACGTTGCGTCCCTTGTGTCTATATCCGAAGTGTAATATCCTCTGCATTTATAATTGAAAATTTTTGCCATAGTTTTCCAGTTTGATGAGATACATTATAGAACATTATAGAATTATAGAACTCTACCATTATAGAACATTATTTGATTGTTCTAAATGTTCTGACATTTAGGAGTTATAATAAATTTATATGATTCCTGAATGAAGAAGATTATTCCAAAATGAATTAGTATCAATTCAGACAATCTGTTCCTTTATTCTCCTCTAAATTTTTGCTAATTAATATTTCAGACTGGTAGCTAACAAAATTTTCGCCTATAAGTTAGCCTAATAATGAGAAGCATCTGACACTCTCCTCCTGACATCTAGGAACGGAATTTGAAAACTAATGGAAATATTCATTCTGACTATAATGTTCAATCTCACGGAAAGTTGCAAGTGATGATATTGTGATCGAGATTACTTGACTACTAGCGTCACTGAAATGAAATCATCGTTATTATGGGTGTTTCCTCAATGACTTCCTAGTCTTCAGGATGAAGTGATAGTTTATTTATATTTAGACTTAATTAATTCCGTAGTAAGTAGTTCATCCTTTTAATGTCTAATATATATTCACGCTGATTTATATGTATGCGTATGAAGTTATATTAAATTAATATAATCATGTAATGGATTGTAGAAATTATATGTACTTTGCGTAATTTTCCTAATTTATATTTCATATTTAGCTTGTTATGTTATGATCCCGAACTATAGTAAACATTAACAGCAGCATCTGTGATTCGTATGTTCGGAAACTAGTGGGATTGTGAGTTTTTATTTTTATCTACTGAGTAATCTGGCTTATAAATTTTGACAGCTGAAGCATCTGAACATGACGTAAACTGTGTAAAAATTGTTTTTAAATGCGCGCACGGATGATATCCTGAATAGATTTCATTACAACGTACCCGCGTTTTGTTTTTAGAACGTGTGATTTTTATTGTCGTTTGCTACTGACCTCGAAATTTATGTAGATTTTTTTTTAATAGTTGATCGCAATTCTTATACTTTATGAGGGAAAACTCCTTTATCAGAGACTAAAATTTGATTTTTTTCAGGGTTCAGTATCATTTTTTTTTATGTACTTTCATTATTTTTGTGTTCAATTTAAGGGAAATAAACTAAAATGCTTTTAGATTTGGAACGCGATTGTAGCTCATTTAGAACACAAGAAGTGTTTTAAAATATGATATACTTTTTGGTGTCGAACTTTAGTTTGTTAAAAAAACCGCATTGTAAGCCTTAATTTATTTTGTTATTTTGTATATTTGTAAAATTATTAACAATTCTAGTACATATGTGTACATATAAGTTTTGTATTTAAAACTGTAGAATATGCTAGTTTTTACATTTGTAAATTTTCAAGATATACTAAATACTCTGTAGATTATTTCAGTGCATAATTTCTTATTTAATGAATCATCTGATTCATCTGATGCATTTTAGATTTATGATAAGTGTAATATATAACAGCTTTCAAGAGAATCATTTTTTGTTTTTGAAATTTTTTATACTATTTATCTATTTTATCAAGTATGCTTCATGATCTTAAAGTTAATTATGCTGTGTTAATCTTTATTAATTCATTATATTTTAAGCAGATTTGTCAGAAATGTTTTAAACACTTTGAATGTAGTTTGTTATGATTACATTAATTATTTTTATCTTTCATTGTTGATTTTTTGCTTGCCATAAGGTCTTCGTAAAATTTTCTTAACTATCTGTCCAACAGATTTATAATTAACTGTTTTTTAATTGTGTTGTAATCTACAGAATCAATAAAAATGGGATATTTTTTTTTCCCCTGCTGGTTATAATTAGAATGTAATACCACAAACTCAACATAAGGTGAACGAGTAGAGCTGGAGTTGCTGAACATAATGAGATGTACAGAATCTCATAATGCAATATATGACAAACTAATCCAGTGAAAAATGCTTACATACTTTCCTGTTGACTGTGTCTGACAAATGAAAACTGTCATTAAAAAATGAGCCAATAATAGAAAAGCATGATACTGGTATGCACTTATAAGATCTTTACTTTGGTTTTATGTATTAATCTAAACAGATTATGTTAATTGCTTTTTCTCTGTTTTTTCCTTGCATTTTGAAAAAAAAATAATTAAATTTGGGACTAAATTAACTAAATAAGATAAATCTTTGTGAATGTGAAAAGCTTCAAGAAAATCCAATTCATCAAGCAAGCTTCTTCCAAGAATCCCTGATAAAGGGAAATCTGTATCTTTTTTGTCCTTGAAATCGGTAGAATTTTGACAAAAATCTACATCAAACACAAAGTCGTTGCTTTGTCTAATTTTATGATTTGTCTAGATTTTGATAGATTGCAGGCTTCTTTGAACAGTGGAGTGTTTCTAATGCAATAGTGGAGTTTTTTCTTAGTGGTAGGATCCTGGATTGGAAAAAAAAAAAAGGTGTATGTTAGTTGGCAAGATATAAAACTTTATTTGAAAACTGATAAGCAGTGATGAAACAATGTGAAAAATTATGTTAAGTAAATATCAGTTGGAAGCTGTGATTTTACACCAACATAACTTGCATATACTGATTTTCTAACTAAATAAGTGTAATCTATTCTTTCAAGCTTTGTCTGGAATGATTAGTTCATGTTTAGTAGGTACTTACATATTAGTACAACTACCTCGGCGCATTTTGACGATTTTTTAAAGAAAAAAATTATTCGGTGAATTTCCAGATTGCAACGTATAGTATCACTAAAGAACTGTTATGCGCATGATTGCCAAGGTTTGGCAATTTCTGAGAATTTGGTGACTTCTACTAAGGGGGTTGCAATAATACATAAGTACCATTTAGTGATCTCTGCCACTTTGACAGTTAACTTGAAAGTATGTAAGTATCTATTAATATTGTAAACAACATATATTTTATTACAGTGTTATCTCTTAAATGCCTTTGATATAAAGGGTAGGAAATTAGAAAATGAGCAAACTCACAAAACAAAAATAATTTCTATGCTACTACTAAAAGAAAAGTATAAAAAAAAAATTATATACTCATGGACAAAGCAACTAGATTCTTTTAGTGCAAAATCTGGCAACATTGTATCATACAGTCATTCTTTCTTTTCCGTAGAAGTGTGTACTTTATCTATAGTCTCATGAGCTAATTTTCTAAACTTTCAGATAACTTTTTCAAGAGTAACGTTTATAAAACTGAATTTCATCTCAAAATTTTGACAGTTTTAGTCAGGAGTCTATTGATTTTGAGGATAAGCAGATTCAGGTCCCTCTTTTTTAGGAGCAAAAGGACCTATGACGAAGGGAAAACCATGGTTGTATTTATACCCAAAGGGAGTAAAGCAAATAAGAAGGTGACACTATCTGTCAGCAGAAATAGTAATGAAAATTGAAAAATTTAAGTTAATAGAATTTTAAAAGCATTAGAAATAATTGGATTGGAAGTAAAATCATTAACTAAATAAGATAAATCTTTGTGAATGTGAAAAACTTCAAGAAAATCCAATTCATCAAGCAAGCTTCTTCCAAGAATTCCTGATGAAGAGGTATCTGTACCTTTTTTATCCTCAAAATCAGTAGAATTTTGATAAAAATCTATACCAAACACAAAGTCATTGCTTTGTGTAATTTTATAACCTGTTCAGATTTTGGTAGATTACGGCTTCTTTGAATAGCGAACCATTTCAAAAATGCTTCGGTTAATTCCCAGTGAACGGTACGCTCCTTGTCCGCCATCTTGTTTTTGGCGACTATTGGCGAAACACGACTCCGCGAAGCACACGCCGCGAACTCTATGGAGTCGTGCTCCGAAAATAGTCGCCAAAAACAAGAAAATACAACAAAACAACAATAAATTTCAAAAATTTTAGAAAGACAAAAAACACTTTCATAAAATCAACAAAGGCATAAACACTTACTTTTTAATTCTCGTGATTCTTCATCTTTCCTTTTGCTGCCTTAATTTTAGGTGCATCGTGTGTGGCCGGCGGATAAACATCGCAGATTGCACCAAGGAATGTCGTAAATAATTTGGGATAATTTTCTTGATGTAGCCGCCGCCACATAAATTCTGATAGATAGGAATCGAAACCCTCATCAATTTTCCTCACTTGTTTGAGGTTTCTTTTGATGCAGTTCCACATCCCCTCAACCGTATTGGTGTGAGCGCCTGTGTCTGGATCCTTAAAAGTGATACTGTGATTCACCTTTAAGTGAACAAAACCCTCATCCTCCAAACAGTCATACGCCTTCCAGCAATCAGATATTACAGTGCTTCCAGGTAAAACATACTTAGTTAATACATCTAATAGAACAGGTGCACTTCTGTTTTCAACAACTTCTACAAAACAAACATTCGACCCGCGCTCTACACCTCCAAAAACCCATTCGCCTTTTACTCTTTTTCCACGATTGTATTTCCGCTTGCTAAATTTACTTTCATCAATTTCAACAATTTTTCCTGGCCCCCCAAGCATAACAGTTTCGTGCACTACAGCTTCAACGCAAACATCGTGACAAAAATTCATCCAACCAGTTACAGTGTTTTTAGAAATTCCCAATTCATCTGTAATCCACTCACATCGCGTTCTCTTAACCCATAAGTAGGTAAGTTCTAAAATATATATTAAACTCAGTCTGCTTTCCTCAAACCATGAGCCACACCTTATCGATCATTTCACATAATGCTTTTTATTTCCATACACACGACAAACCCAAGTATACCCGTCATCCAAATCTTTCCTTTCAACCAATTTCATATTTTCATTACAATTAGGACCAGTGTCTGTATGCTTAACCCTTCTCAACATTTTTTTTCTTATCCAAATTTTTTTTCATGAGCAGAAATTACAGAGTTTAAGTTTTTTTCATATGATAACCAACTATAGATTTAAATAAATCATATTTCTGGCAGATTTCAGTTTGTTTGTATTTTTTTAATAAAGTTCATCATGCCATCAGTGGAAAAGCTTTATATTTGCAGCTTACCATGCAGACAAATTTGTGATGCAGAAACAGAGTGGAGGGGTTGACAGAGAATATGTAAACGTTTTGTCTAGAAAATATGAAAAAAGGGAAGGTAATTTTATCACCTATGTATATTATCTGGTGTCCGTTGAGAACACAGTTATTTTCTTTGACTTACAGGGTTGCAACACAAAGACTTAATAAAGAAAATATGTCTTGCAAAAGACACAGCACCTGTTCAGAGGATCAAACTTGGAGAACATTTATAGTCAAACAAAAGAAACCAATAAAGATCAAAACTTTTCATTCCCTGAAAGAAGGATCAGCTGAAAAACTGCAAGCTAATAATATTTGCTATTTCCATTTTCCCTGAAAAGAAAAAATGTCACTATATCATCAGCCTTGAATAGGTTTGTGTCTTTCACCTCAGTAAAAAAATTTGAATGGAATCAGAGAACCCATCAATGTTCTTGATTCATTAGTCATGTATACCACTTAGTGTCCTAAAATATGCTTATCCTCCTTCTCCTAGTGTTGGATGCCATACCGGTCTCTCATAACCTTTGTTTAGAACACAAAAAAAAAAGTGGGAATGAAGATTAAAAGAAGGCATAAAGATTTTTTCCATCATGGATGAAATGTGATTAATAATATCTTAAATCTGGAGAATTTTAATACTTAGTAATTTTAAAAAAAAAAATCAATTGAAAATATCTGTACAGTTCATTTTATCCCATTTTCAAACTCTTAGAGGTTTGTTGTAACATTAAATGTATAGGAGACTATACGAGGCCAAAAGATTCATTCATTACGTGTGGTAATCCATTATAGCAAAATTAAGACTATAGTAAAAATGAATTTTTTCATTCACATGAGCAGTACACAATGTACTTCCTAATTTGTGTTAAATTTTAAGTTTTGAACTTAAAAAACAGACATTTTATTAAAAAGTATGCTTAAAATCATGTTTTGAATTGTAAAACTGTTTACAGAAATACTCATATTTTAATAAATTTATATTTGAGAGTAATATAGGTTTGTTTTAATCTCACATGTATTACTGAATGTTAACTAAGTAAAATATGTTGTGCATTTCATAAACATTTATGTTAAATTGGTTCTCATATATGCAAAATTTGGCCCCTATGTGATAAAAGATCTTTCATGCATCTAGCAGTCATAACTAGTTTCCAGATGCTTGTTTTTAGGTATGACAAGATCCTTCCAACTGGTTTACAAACTAAGAAATATTTGCATTTCTTTGCAATTTAAAGCTATATTTTATTTTTAATAATGCTATCTCAGTTATGGTGTGTAAAATGTATTTAATTTTTAATGTATATGATTAATAATTTTTATAAAGGTATATAGTGCTATTGTAATTAAGTAAAGAATGCTCTGATGTCATATATTACATATGTTAATACAGAAGGTAGAAATTTTTTTAATTAGCATTTCTGTTGCTTCTGAGAAATATGAAAATATTTTTGTTCACTTTTAAATATTATATTACAATTTGAAAGCTATCTTAAAAATTCTGAATGGTACTAGATTCAAATCGTGGTGAATGTATTGGTATATAGGAGTTGTTTTTATATGGTTTTCCTCCATGTCTAATATGACTACAAACTGGTTCCTTTTAAAATGCCCTTCATAAAGGTATTCCCGCCCTGAGGTATATAGCCCCCATGTGCTTTGCCATCGTCAAAATAATCCAGTCTGGTTTTAATAAAAAATATTTTACAGTGGCCTTTAACAAAGGGCTTGCATATTATTCTCTCAAAAAATAGCAAGCTGTAATGAATGCTTTTACTCTTTACAAAAGAAAAAGAAAGAAAGAAAAGAAAAGAAAAAGGAAATATGAATAACTGAACATAAAATTATTTAAATATAAAAAATAATTAAAATCATATGATAATTCCTATAGGATACCGATCATCAATGTAAGGTATTTAAAAAAAATTCAAACTAGGAAACTCTTATATTTATTGTTTAATGTAAAGTCGTGTCCTAACACATGGCTGATTTTTAACACCTAGGTCTGCACCAATGTAATTTAATTTTTATTGATTTGGGTGGGAGAAGAGTTTTTTAATTTAATTAGTGTTTCTGAATTCTGCATTTTAAAAAATTTTATCGAAAATAGTAGTTGGTTCCTTGATTTCATAGTGCAATAGTTTTCATTCAGTTATGATTATGAAATTTTAATTTTAATAAATTATTACATTTATGTCAAGCTATAAATTGTTGCTTTTAAATCCATTTTAGTATGCATGTAGTAATATGTTAACGTCCATTCCAGGTTCACCCTTACATTCATCGTAATGGTAGATGCCTTCTTCCGGTACTGAAATACATTCTTTTAATGAGGTGTGGACGAAGAAGCCAATACCACCTAAAGTCCTTAAAAAAACAGATATAGATTCTGATATCATAAAGGAAGATTTTGATGATTTATTGCATTTGAAATGCAGGCTTATAAATACCGTAGGAAATGAAAGAAGTGAAGTAGATGTAAAATTGCCATATGAGAGAGTTCATAAGAAAGGATCTCCTGTTTATACTGTTGGCAAGAAAGAAAAACCTACCTTAGATGTAGTTTTGGGAAGTATTCCTTTAGTTTATAATCCTTTTACTAAACAACTTGAACTTGAATCTCGATCCGAACCACAAATAAAAAACTTTAAGTGTTTGTCCTCTAAAATAGGAAATGGAACCTATTTTCCAATGGATCGTGATGGCACCCTTGTTCAGAGGGACCACTCAAACACAGACAAAACTGAAAGAGACACGTCCGAAACCCGATGCAGCAGCAAGCTTTCAGTCCGAGAAAAAGTTGAAGTGTTGGATAGAAAAATGGAAGAAACGGAAAAAGATGTGATAGAGGAGGGTGGTGTAGATGTTAGCAATGTAGAAAATCATGTTCCCCGCTCTCCTACATCTACATCACTCCAGCACACGGACACATCGTCTTTCACAAGTATGTCCTCTGCTGGTACGGAGCATTCATTCTGCATCGGTGAAATGAGAGTGGGTTCGAATTCTTCTCTCTGTTATTCCTGTGATAATTTACAGAGTTTGTCAGATGGCTCATGTAAGGGAGCCAAGCCAAAGAAATGGGGTCTTTCTAATTTATTTTTGAAGTAAGTCTGATGTATTTTAACTGTGTATTAATTTTAAAGTAATTTTTTTGCAATATATGTATATTATGCATAGCTATGTATAGTAAGTTCTCAGTTATTACACAAAGTTATTACACAAAAGCTTAACTTGGACTAGCAATCTCACTTGTCTGACCTAATGAGAACAGCTCCAGGAATTTTATCGTGGCATGAAGGTGAAATTGCATCTATCGTTTGCATGAGCTCCATATAGTTGACTGAACTGTGTTCAGTTTTATCCCAATTTTGAAGGAAAATGTCCCGGTTCAAGGATAGTCTTCCCTTCTCCGGCCACCAAACCACTTGAGAGGATTTTCAGTTCATCATATATTATTTTAAGTGTCCCTATGCCACACAGACACTGTACATTTCAAAGTATCTGGGGTTTGAACCATGGCCTTTTAGTACAGTAGTCAGCATAAATAGCTGTTAATCTTGTCTGGGTGGTACTAGAAATCATATTGCCACTATTACTTTCAAATGAAGAAGGACTGTCAAATGACAAGTTATACTGCTGCAGAAAAAAACGGTCTGAATTATAAATTACTTCCTTTAAAAACCGAAAATAGAATTCAGATTTGTCAATATTTCCTAAAAGAATTCAAATGTATTAAATCAGATAAATACCTCTGCTGTATAGTGGCAGAAACAAATTTAATCCATTAATGCTGCAGTATGTGTTTTTCTGTTGCTAATGCTTTTCTTTTTTGTGGATTCTGAAAGATAAAAATTCCTCTTTGTTTGGTAAATGTGCATGGTATGAACAGTAAAGATCTGCAATCCTTTTCATCTGTGTGAAAAGTTAAGTATGAATATTCCGTTCATTAGTTTTATAAGGGGAAAAAAATTTTTTTAATGTAATTTTCTTTGTGAAATTTTTCCCATCCAACCCCCCCTTTTTTTTAATGAAATGATGATGAATGTAACTTAATATCATCTGAAAATTTTAAGTAAATTCATCCTATTCATTATCATAGCAATATTTAGTTCTTTAGTTCTTATGTGCAATAAAATAATACTTTGTATCAATATTGTTTTATCTAATTTTTTTAATATTTATGTAATATTTTTAGATTACCATGGAAATCAAAATCACCCATTGAGAGTGAAGCTGAACTACTGGACCAAAATCAGCGATGCCCATCCGCTTGCTCTTCCAGTAGTCGTAGAAGTGATGAATGTGTACCTAGCTCTACTACAGCCCTCATACTGGAAAACAGACCACCGTAAGTGTATATTAAATTTGAAGGTGGGATATAACTATAGCTTTTACATAGTAGGAGATTGAATTGGTAAGATAATAGGATTTTAATAAATTTCTAGTTCAGCATTTCTCAACCAGGGATGTATGAAATCCAAGTCTTTTGTTAGGAATAGTTTGAAAGGAGGGCAAAATTAATTTCCTCTTAATTTATTGTAGAAATAATTTTAATATTTTTTCTTATTTTCCATTTTATTTACATATTTTTTAACTTGTGTCTTATTAATCAGTAATTGCAAAGTAAATGTGCAATCTTTTGCTATCTCATTGGTGTTATCATATAGTTTTTGTCACATTATTTTATGCTATCTCTAGCATGTTTTTAAGTTAAGTTCTTTTGATTTATAAGAGATTTATTTGTAAATGTTTTGTGAGTAAGTATTGTTTGCTAGTTATATTTGTCAGTTATTTTAATATTTTAAAAATATGGAGATATTCTTTTATTATTGAAACTTTATTATTATGTTAATTGCTTTATATTTTTGGTACTGTTCTGCTATCAGGATCAGATTGAGAAATGTGTGTATGTATGAATGGATGTATGTGTTCATATGTATGCATGTATATATGTAAGCACGAATGTATGTGTGTGTATACCTATACACATATTAATATACACATTTGCATACATTCATACATTTCTGAATCTATTCTCGATAATAGAACAGTACTATTTTTGTCTTAAATATATTTTATTTGTGGAAATGCAAGTATATGTGAAAAGGAATAAAATTCCATGTGGTGTTAAAGAAAAGAACTGTAAATAGTGTTTATATTTTGTTTTTTATGTTGTATAATGAAACCCATGGATATCTCATATAAATTCCATGTATATTTTAAGATATTAGACTGAACAGTTTGAAAATGGGAATTATAGTGATCAATAATATTTTATGATAGGCTCATTAATTTTGATTTTAAATGCAGTAAGTGCTGAATACTGTTTAAGGTGAAAATTTTTATTTTCATCAGAAGCAAATTCATTTTATTCTTTAAAAAAGTATTTCAGTCTTCTTTATATTAAAATTATGTCAGTGTAAATTTAAATACTTGTTTTCTGTCTCTGGTTGCTGTGTCATACTATGGTTTTCCGTATGTTATCCATCATACGTTATTTTTGTTCCATATCTCTGACAGACTTTTCAGAGTTACCAGTACTCTGCTGAATACTAATACAGATCAAAAAATAAGAAATTTTCTGGGATTTTATTATCATCCACGATTATGTAATATAAAGAAGTGTGGCATGCTCAGAGAATCTTTCATATTGAATTTTCAGTAATTTTCTTTGCATTCATGGGTATGTTTTTAACCCTATGCTGACGTTGCTCATGATTACATAAAATTTTTCTTCTTTTTTTAAAGGAATCTGCCTGCAAAATCTCTTGAAGAAGAAATAAAACATAAACAATTGTACGAAGAAATGATAAAAGGAGCTCGAAAGAAAGGTAATTTATTACATTTTGTATTTAATTAATTCCTACAAATTAATCTATTTCGTTAAATATGTAGTATATGTATATGTATTTTAATCTCATCATATTGCTGAGGCAATGAAAACTAATATTAATACTCAGAATATAACATAATAGCTGAATTAATTGGATTATGGGTAATAAATATTACTTTAACATAATTTAATTTTGTGTATGTTCATAAAAATAAAATATGCTGCATTAATTATTTTTATTATATAATGCATTTATTTCAACTAATTGGAGAGAGCAATAGCTGTAGCAATGAGAAGTTGCATTTTATTTAGAATGTGGATTATTTCAAGGAGTGAGATTATTGTATGAAGAAGGCTATTTATAACAGAAGTTGGTTGTCTATAGCAATTTATGGCTGCTTATAAATCACTTGCAGTATTATCAAATATTAATCAGAAAATATGATTATTTGTATATTGTTTAAATATTTAAAAATAATTTTGATTTAAAATATTTGGTTAATGATTAAGATATGTAATAAGGAGATCAGAAGTGAAATCTTATACTAAATGCAGTAAAATGTTTCTATTCCTTTTTTTTTAAATTTGTTTAATCATTTGGGTTTGATACATAACTGGTAAATATTTTGTTAAGCTAACTAAGATTATATTATTCATTTTATAGTAGTATTAGGAAATGTAAATGAAAATATGGGATAAAATTTTTCTTTTAAGTTTAATAGTTTTCCCATTGTAGTCAGAAGAATTATAAGTTAGCATTGAATTACAAATACCTAAAAATTTTTTTGTAGTATAATAAATATATTTTCTAGAGCTGCAAGATGCAAAATTTCGGAAAAAACAAGCATATCAGCAACAGAAATTGGAGGAGCAATTAATTACTGCCACAAAAATATGGAATGATGAAATACTTCCTAATTGGAATACATCGTATGTTACTTTTTTCTTTGAACTTATGTATTTTGAATATAAACATCTGCGTATTTATTGTTTTATATCAGATTGTACATTTGTGTAGTTGTTTCAATGTTATTCAACTTCATTAAATTTAAAGTGATGAGCTGTGTAAATCTAAAAGTTTTTCTTATACTATAACTATATTAAGGAATGTAAAAAAATTATTTAATTAAATGCTGATTTAATTGCTTAATTTTAATTTAGGAGTTAGGCATTCAGTATCTCTGAAATTCAAAGAAATTTACCATATGAAATTCATGTACAGTAAACTAAGGAAAAACTGAATTTACATTGCAATAAGACACTACATTCAAAAAAATTACTAATAAAATTTGGATTTAATCAGAGTTGAAAACATATTTAGCTTAAAATTATTGCTTATTTTTTTACTTTATTTTTTACCTCTATACCTTTAAATCAAGCACATAGTTATCAAAGTTTAATGACTTTATATACTTGGAGTGTATTTCATTGCATTATTGGATGTTCAGTATTAGAATTAAATACATGATGAAAGTCCTTATTTTTAATGCTTTGGCTGTGATGTTTATAATTTCCTTCTATAGTAAGTTTATTTATTGTTTTTTCTAATTAAGAAAATGTATGACCTTAACTCACTGATTTTGCTCTATTTTCCCCTGAGTATAGAGTACTTTACTGGGAAAATTTTTTGTAAAAATGCAACATGCAGCTCATGAAATTTGAGGCAAAAATTCTTCATAGTGTGTGTGTTCTCCGTTGGTACAGTGGTAGACATCCAAGTGTTATAATCAATTCTGAGTTTGAATCTCGCTGTCAGCAATGAGCTTCCCTCAACCTCGCTTTTTTTATTAATTTTAATGTTATTTTGCCTTAAAAAGAAATTTATTAATAAGAAGTAATGCTTTTAAGGGAATAAAGCAAAAAGGATTTAATAAAAAAATTTCAATATAAAGCATTTTTTCCTATAATTTTGTTCTAACCTAATGCACTTTTTTACAAATTTATTTTTTAGTTATAGGATGAGTCTTGTGCTTACACAATGCAGTTTGTTTAAGGTCTTACTATGCGCCATAGAATTTGTGTTACCATGAGGTAAAAATTCCACAAGCAACACCTCCTGCCCATCCCAAAACACAATACACACGATTTTCTGGACTGAAACTGTTTGCTTGAACTTCATTTTATTGGTATGATAATGAATGCCGCCTTTCCATGAATTGCTGCTTCAGTTCTAGTGTAGCATAAGTCACCCAGGTTTCATCACCTTTGACAATTTAGCTTAAAAAATCATTACCTTCCTCACTGTACCACTGAAGGAAAGTTAAAGTACTACTGAAATGTTTGGTTTTTTGCACCTGTGTCAACATTTTGGGTACCTATCATATACACAGTTTTTGATAATTTAAGCATTTGCTCATAATTTTATGCAGAACACTGCGTGAAACACGAGAAAGGTCATCAGATAATGGCGAAATCGTAAAGCTTCTGTTCTATTTCACTCATTCATCAACTTTCTGTACTAAATTTTCAGTAATTAAAAAAGGTCACCCATTTCATTCATCATCATGAAAATTTTGTGGCCATCTTTAAAAGCTATAACACATTTTCATACCATTTCATCATTCATAATGTTTTCTCATTACACTTCACCAATCTGATGATGAATTTCAGCTCCTTTTACATCATTAGCACTAAAAAACAAATCACCAATCGCATTTCAATATCTGTGGGATTCTCAATCAGTGGGCCATTTTAAATACTGAAGCATTTACATGGTCAAAAGTTTCTGTAATGTTGCCTGTGGCTTGCTAACATATGTAGGTAAATAGCATACACAGCGAAATACCAACCATAGTGCTGCTGTGCTAGACTTTCAAAATGGTACTTATTTCAAAAACATGCCTTATATATAAGAAGTGATATGAAACAAAGAGTATATTACTGAATAGAACATGGGGTTTGTATGTTGTAAAAGTAGGTTTGGTCAGAAGGCAATTGGAGTCAAAAGGTGATTTCATATGCTAAAAGATGTATATGTAATCACTTTTACAAAACTTTTTTTTTCACACTGTTTAAAATTTTTATCTTTGTATAGTATTCACTTATCAGTCTAAAACTTGAAGTTACGTTTTATACATATTTTTTGTTCTAAATTTTAGACTTACTATTTCATTGATTTTTTTTTTCTTTCATTTATAGTAAAGACAGTAGAAAAACACGTGACCTTTGGTGGAAGGGTCTTCCTCCAAGCGTCCGAGGCAGAATATGGAAATTAGCCATTGGAAATGATTTAAACATTACTCAAGAATTATTTGATATTTGTACAGCTCGATCAAAGGAGAAAATCTGGGTTACAACTGATACAAAAGCGTGTGATAAAAGTGATGGTATATGTTTTTTCTGCCTCTAAATAATAATGTTTAATGTTATGGTGATTTTTTTGTGAATCAGTATTAGTAGCAAAAAATTTTTTCAGTTTAGAACTAGAGTTGTCTACTTTAACGTAGGTATTAAAACCCTATACTTATTCACATATCTCCTTAAAATTTGTAAGCAAGTCAATTCTTTAAAAATTAGAATAAATGTACAATATTTTCCTATCAAGAAAAGTTTATATGATTATTCAAGGCATGCAGGATTTTAAGAGAGATCTGTAAACAGCAAGCATATTTTTGATAGTTAGTTAAATTATATTTCCTAATTTCAGTGTGAAAAAATTTCAGTGTGCTTTTATAAGAGATATCACTGTCATAACAAATTTTGTCTGTAAGTAAAACTGAGTTTTGTTTGGGGGGAAGGGGAATTATTAGCTGAAAGGCTTTTATTTCTAATGTAAATGAAACTATAGAAGCTGTACTGGATTTTGCTTTGCATTTAGAAAAAGATAAGAAAGTAATGGAAGTAAATTATGAGCTAGCATATAATGCACTGGAAAAGATGGAAAGTAAGAAAGTCCGGAAACCAAATTTTTAAAAATTGATGTGAAATATTAAATTTTTATATTATCTTGAGAAATTATTAATTATTTGAAATATGTCTTTTTTCCAGAAATATTAAATGAACTTCATTTCATTTTATTTGAAACACATTTTAGTTATCTTCTTTTGCTTTCATGATAAAGTATTAAACTGATGTGTGCTGATATGAATTTTGTTTAAATAATCATAATGGCAAAATCAACAGTCCTAATTATTTTGATCAACGTTTCTGTGTAACATAGTTTATTTATTCATTATAATTAAGAACAAGTTTGGTTTTATGCTAATATACTATGTTGAAAGCTCTTTTATTTCTTTATAACATTTTAATTAATAATTTCAGATGAGTGTGAATCAAATGAAAATGCTGCAGATTTTATAAAATTAGATGTTTCAAGAACATTTCCACAGCTAGGAATATTTCAAGAGGTAGGAAGATTTTTTTCCCCATGTTTAACTCCCGATAAAATTAAAGCCAGATGTACATTCATTTTTTTTTCAGATATTTTAACGAGTAATCGCGCACTGAGAGCTAGTTTTGAAAATTACACTCGAACTCGCTTGTAATGAGTGCTAGGGGACTGTGATATTTGCTTGTTATGACTAAGTGCTTGTAAAAAACAGGTTCGTGAAACAAGCATAAAAATTCACGTACTTACTGTATAGTTACTTACTTTGTTTTATACTTCAGTGCAGTACAAAAGAAGTTAGTTAATTTGCTTTGAATTGTCTTATTATCTAATTTTATTGTTATTGTTCTACAGAAGAGACTAATGGCCTAAAAAACATCTTTATTTGCACCCCTGTCTTCAAAAACGTTTGAAGTTTTCTGCATACTAAAAAATTATTGAGTATGTTGGGGGTGGTTCAGCTTGAAATTCTTCACATTCATCGTCATCATTGTTTCTTTACTTTATTTTTATCATCTCCTTTAGCTTGAATTTTAGCTACAATATCCTTGGGAATAGATATCTCGGAAGTGATAAGATTGACATCAACACATACATTTTTCTGCTTGAACTTTTAAAAGTGAATCACTTACAAGAAAATTTGCATTACATTGCACCTTCATCCACTTTAAAAAAGCTGCATCCAAATCCAGTTTAATACATTTCTTCAAATGATTACAGTCATTCTTATTTTGAAGGAATGCAACCATTATTTTTTCCTTGTTCTTTAATAGTGTTGAAACAGTAGAAGATAAATCTTACTTTTTATAGATTTCAGAATTTTTTACCTCATCCTCTAACTCTGGTAAAGTCCTTACTTCTTCATCAACAGATGAAATTTTATGTTTCAACATTGCAGGATAAAATTTCACAAGCATACTCTATGAATGCAGATCAAAGAATGACATCCACAGAAGTCCCCTATGCAAAGTAAACTTCCGTCCAATAAGCAATCTCTATTTGTCTCCTTAAGTTCGTTGTCGGATGTCCTCGCATGTGCATTTCACAAGATAAAAAAGGCCACTATCACATGTTCATAGGATTTGTCACTCATAACTAACTTTTTGTTGACTTCAGAATGTTAAAGTAATTTTTCCAAGAAAGGATAGCCGAGTTGGGGAGGTGGACGTCAATAGAAATTTTATGACTCACAAAAATATTGCTCACTATAACTGAGGTTTGCTTGTCAAAAGCAAGTTATATTGTACCAACTAAGTATTTCTGATTTCCTTGTTAAATCAGGGCTTGGTGTTGTAATGTGTTATCGTTATGTGTTTAATTCCCTTAGTTGTATATCTTTCAGTTAGAACTGTATTGTTTGCTAATGAAATAAACTGCAATTTCTTACTGCTTTTTTTGAAAATATATATATCAAATAACAAAATTTCAGTAGTATTCTTTTCATTAAGTATTGTTTTGATATGATGAATGCCTATATCAATTAAATCTGTATCACGCAAATTCTGCTTATTTCTCATGCAGTGTAAGATTTTCCCTAATCTTTATTTTTATTTCCTGTATTTTCTTAGGGTGGACCATATCATAACACTCTAGAAGGGATTTTAGGAGCATATGTGATATATAGGCCAGATATAGGTTATGTAAGTAATGCCCAATTTTGCTATGCTGATAGCATTTCACTATCATTTAATACTGTAAAATCAGCATAATTAAAATAGTGATAACATAATGTGTTCAGTAAAATTAATATAGCAGTTTCAATATATTTTAATATAATATAGTATAGCCTTTAGTTCTGTATAACTTAATAGTCAGCTTTTGTTTAAAATGGTGCAGAAGTGTTTTTGTGATTATAGTAAAACTTTTTAAACTTTGCAACTAAAAATTTATATTATCTTTATAATTAAATGTTTTTAATAACCATTAACAGGGAAATAGCAATTTCTTTTTTAGTTAGGTAATGATTTGCATGTGAAACATATCATGTATTTTATGGTTTTAATATTTCCTCCCCCTCAAAAAAAAATTCCAATTTTAAAAAATGTATGCAATTTTATTGCTAGCAAATTAATCATTTAGTATAAATAATGCAGATTCAAGTTTCTTGTATTTGAAAAAAAAACAGCTCTTAAGGCATTACTGTACACTAAATATGCTATAAAAACAATGAATATTGAATCTAAATTTACAGAACTTGGAAAATTATATATATGATGTAAAATGATTATGCATTATCTGCTAGGAATTTTCTTTACATGAATTAATAAAAAGCTCAGAAATAAGCATATGGACAGGATTTGCTATATTTGTGATAAAGAATATAGTACTTTAAAAGTGCATATAAATAGGTGTACTAATATTACTGTATTATATACTTTGTCAAAGAAATTGATTAAAGTTATTAATTTCAATAGCATTTCTTTTACCAACATAACATTAATGGAAAAATACTTGAACTCTTTATGTTACTTTTTTATTCGGTTAATCATTTTTTAACCACACGAAGTACAGAGGAGCCTTGGTTCACAAACATCTTGAATATAACAAAAAATTTTCTAAAGGTAAAATATGGTTGCTGATGAACAGTGTTTTGAAATATGAACAAGTAAAGTGGCAGTAAATGATATTCCAAAAAATCAGTTAATACAGTGGAAGAAATGTCTTCAAAAGAAGACAACATGCTTATATGATCCATGAAATTTATGCAAAAGGGAGTAAGGTGCAAAGGTTCATAGAATAATCACTGTGATAAAGTAGTATTATGTATATTTACAATAGTGTTATATCTTGTGTTGCAAAGAACATTTTAAAACATAGACAGAAACAAATCACAATAGACAAATTTTTAATGAGACAAAGGCTTAGTGATTATCAACTCAAGGCAAGCAGTATTAAGAGAAAGAGAAAGTTAAAAAACCATAGAGCCATCTACTTGACATTTTTATGGAATAGGATTTCTTCTATCAAATGATAACATTTTGCACCTTTGACTTCTTCACTGTTTTCTATGTACTCCTTCACAGAGATTCAGTGAAATTTAATTTTTTCTATTTTTTATGTGCTTAGTATTTTTTTAAATATTGTATATAAGTTAATATTGTGTATGTGCTAGATTTCAAAAATTCCACTTATTTTGTGTTATGAACTGAATACAAAATACTCTGTTCTAAGCAATCATTTGAGATCCAGAAACAGATGATTTCATTTTATATTAATTCCTATGGGAAAAATTCTTTTGGCTTAAAAATATTTCGGGTGTCAAATTGTCTTCAGGAATGACTGGATTTCGCGAACCAAGATTTCACTGTATTACTTTGCTAAAAATTAATGAAACAAAAATGATTATGTTGTGCTAATTAGTCTAATAAATAATAATGGAAAAGTCATCTTTATTATGCATGTTCTTTGTTTACTAAATCATTTCTGAACTATACTAAGTATTGCTTTTCTAAAACAAAGTAAATAAAAATGGTTAAGTCCTTTCTGTACAAGAAATAAAATTCCCATGCTTGTGTTATGCTGAACATTTAATTTGGACAAAAGAAGAAAGGTGATGCATTTATTTGCTTTGAGTGTCCACATGGGTAATCTTGATATTTATAAGTTTATTGAACGTAATCAGTGTTATGCAATGTCCAAAAAATTTTCACTAGTAAAATCTTAATTTTGAATTATGTATTTCCCATTACTATTTAAGTTACTTTCAGACCTGTATTTCAATTTAAACCACATATTTCAGGTTCAAGGCATGTCTTTCTTAGCTGCCATGTTGTTATTGAATATGGATGCTGTTGATTCTTTTATATGCTTCTGCAATTTATTGAACAGGCAGTGCCAGTTATCATTTTTTAGAATAGAACAAAAAATGGTAATTATATTTGTATTTTTAGTAAGTATACTTTTTCTGTTCTTACATGATCGATTTCAAAATGAAAATGTAAAAAAATATGGAAAGGGAAAATTAGTTGCATATATGAAGACTTCTTTAATAATAAATTTTTCTTAAAAAGGCATATCGCAAACTGTTTGGTATTTTATCACTAAAATATATTATTCATTTGATAATTTTTTTAAAAATAAAATATTGGATTTATAATCATCTGTAGAGAAAATAATATATCGCTAACACAATCATCCATAGAAAAAATAGCGTCAGTAGTACACAAATTCAAAAGCTGTTTGTGTGGGGGGGGGAGTTGCTTATAAGTTATTATTACAATAACATAGTTCTGGATTTGTAATTTCTCCCTTTTGTAGTATATAAGCTAGCAACCATTTCAAACTGCTAGGTTTCCATTAAGAAAAATGGTTTTTCTTGGGACCTGATTGTCATCTATGTGGTTCAAGCCTAGGGCCATGAGTTTTAATGAGCTTTCAATCTTTTACCTTCTCAGAATCCTGCTTTTTCCTTAATGAAAACAAGTTGTAGTTAAAGGTCTGTACCACACTGAATGACTTTTGAGAACTATGCAAGTACTGTCTGCATTGTACAAGTTTGTATATATGTATTTTTGCTTGCTTTTTTCTACACTTTGTTCAATAAAAAATGTCAATTATGCATTTTATTTGTGATGACTTAAACTAATAAACAGAATAATGTCATGCTATGGCCAAAAGGGAAAACACTGCTATAGGATTTCTAACTTCAAAATTTGCATTGCCAAGCCTTACGTTAACTCAGTTTTGAATCCAATAATGAAAAAAGTAATTGTGTAATACATTACACATGCTAATATCTGGCCTCTAATTTTATAATGTTTGAATTTTAATATTTTAATATATATACTGTGTAAAATAAGGTAATGTAAACATGCATAAGTTTATAATGCATAATTCTGAAATGCATTTCTGATGTGTTTTTGCATTTATTATAATAAAATACATGGTAACTTTTATCCTGAAAGCTGCATGCGAAATTCTTAAATAGTCCTACTTAATAAAAAGATTGGACAGCTCTGTTATAAAGCATAAAATACATATCTAGTACTTTTTCAAAGTCAAAACTGCTGTGAAAAATTCAACTGTAAATAGCATCTTTATTATAAATGTAAAGTCTTAAGAATTTTTAATACAAATATTTCTTGATGGTCAAATGTAAGTAGGCAGACATTTATTTCTTAAGGTACTTTTTGAACTCCATTAGGTCAAAGTAACATACGTAAAGAAAATCTGATATTTATCAAAATTGTGTTAGCAAAAATTCAATATACTTTAAAAAAATCCGTGTATTTCCTTAGCATATTCAGAAATTGTTTCAAAATTATTTATGTATCTTGCTGTGCTTCATGTGTACATTTACTGTTATCTTTCTTATGTAGATGACTGCATACTATTCAGTTTATGAAGAATATTTCAGGGAGAATCTTCCTAGGCTTTCAGATGTATTTTCAAAACAGAATTTAAGCCCTGATCTCTATTTGGTTGACTGGTAAGTAACCGTTTTAATGGATTGCAATTATATAGTTTTCTTAAAAATTCCTGATCAAATTGTGATTAGAAGTGAAATTTTGGTATTCCATCAAAGTAGCCCAAGATTAAATAGCATGACGTAATATTGTCAAAGAAATAGTCTTTTGTCTGAAAAAGCCCAAATTTAAACTGTGAATGTTTATTAAAAACATATTTTAAGAAATATGCATGCAGTCAAACCTCTATTTAACGAAGTTGCAGAATCCAATGAAAGACTGCAAAATGGACCTTATGAGAAAACAAGACATCTTATTATGAGAAATTTTTTGAATTTAAATGTAAAATAGTAGTAAAATGAAATATAAATGCAAAATTACGTATTTTAATGTATCCATTTCATCAGAGTTACATATGAAAATTATATAAATTTGTTTCAGAAAGTAATCTGTTACTTTAGTTTGTTTTAACTGTTGGGAGGAAAACTTCATGTTATAATAGTTCTGACATCTGTATAATGACTTCTCATCATTCCCCTGTCTGCCACCTTGACACCCCTAGAGTATGTGTCCTGCTAGCAACATTTAGCAGTGACGCCTACAGGACACGTCCTACTAGCAACATTAAGGCCGAACAGGCATGTGAACTTCCGACCCTTTTACAGAGAAGGAAATATCTTACACTCAAGTTTATAAAAGAGGCCAGGAGCCGAGACATGGGGTACATGTCCAGAAGGACTTTAAGAAACTGGAACAACAGGTCAAGACTTAAGAGGTCATCTACTCTGAAATATGACAATGAGATCAGAGAAAATATTGCTTTTAAACATGACATCTATACAGGCTTTCAAGAGCCTAACCTACCCTCTTATATTCTCATTAACACAAAATAAATCTTGATCTGGTGGAACATTGTACAAAAAAGGAAACTGAAGCTGTTATCAAGGTTAAAGGTACTCAAATAATTGAGTCCTTTTTGAGAGCTGATTTGGTAAAAATTTATACAGATGGTTCATCAGATGAGACTGCTCAACAGGGTGGAGCTGGTATTCATATCACTCTACCAAATGGGGCAACTATACTCCAAAGTCATGGAGCAAGCAACATCGCTTCCAACTTTGCATGTGAATTAAGAGCAATCCAGGAGGTCCTGAGAATTTACTGTGACTGCAATAGAGGCAATACTGCAAGGAAATTGAAAACTCGCCCAGTATGTACACCAACACATAGAAACAAACAACCAGATGGGAAAGACATGCACTTTGCATTGGATAACTGCATATGTTAGAATCGATGGAAACAAAGCAGCCAATGAACTGGTTAAAAAAAAGACAAGAAGGCAAGACCTCTTAACAACTCAATCCCCATCACTCTTGAAGATGCTAATGTCATTGCCAGATATAGACTTAAAGAGGAATTATTAAGAAAGACCATCAGGTGTGTGAGATTGATGCAAACAGAAAAATTACAAAGACCATAACTAGATTGAGAATATGTCATTTTAGAGGAAGGGAAATTAATTAAGATGGTACCAGATCATAAACAACTTGTAGAAACTGTCCCGAAGCAGAACTTTCTGCAGAACACATCTTACCTCTCTGGCAATACTTGCAGCTCTGCAAAGCTGGGGGTTATTTCCTTTCTAGGGAGAGCTGTATAGTGAAAAGATTGTGTAACTGGCAAAAGCTGTGATTTCCACACATGGATCCATTTGACTTCTCAAAGGACACGACACCAACTATCTGTATAAGGCATGGTAAATATCTTTTGGTACACATTCTTCAAACTGAAAACCGTGTCATAAAGTATTAAGAACATTTAATATATATTCTGGTGAAAATTTTGTACATTCATTAACATTAAAATTTTCATCTTCATCATCAGGCTTCTTCATGCTCTCTGGCTGTTATTTTTTATGCCTTCTTCAGTAGAAATTTATAAATAAATAATCTTGTAATTTTTCATTATTCTTTAATTGTCCTTCATTTTCCAATTGCAACCACATTGTTATTTTTAAATAAATAATCTTGTGTAATTGTTCATTATTCTTTAATAGTCCTTCATTTTTTAATTGCAACCATATGCTATTATTCTATCCTTCATCTTGCCCATCGCCATCAGTGTGTACTTCATTATTTTGAGTTTTTTTATGCAATGAAATTTACACCCCTGACAAAATCCTACAAAAAAAAATAAAAACATAAATCAACGTAAAGTAAAATGTTCACTAAATAGAGGTTTGCTTGTACAATATATCAATATACAAGATTTACATTTTAAGATAATGTGAATTTATGCAATAAAAATCCATATGTTCCATGTTAGCATGATTTTCTACTAATGCTTCCAGGCATCAGTTAAGTTGTACATATTTAGTTTTGCTTGCATCTGGGTTACTAATATCTGCAGCAAGATTACAAATACCTGGCTGAGCAAGCCCTTGTGAGCCTTATGACTGAAGATAGTTTCAGCTAGGTGGGCTGGGCCTCTTTCAGTTGCTATTTACCTGTCGCAAGGTGGGTTATATGAATTTCCACCACATCCTATTCTTTCCGGAAGTGATAGATGAGTTTGTAGATGGATCAATGATGGCAGTCGACAGTTTGCTGGAATGCCCTGTGCTCCCTTCCACCAAATTGTTTATCCTCATAAGACTACAGATGATGCACTCATGGACATTCCATATATGTAATGCAAATTGTGGTTGTGCTCAGTGATTGTGTCTTAATGACATGTGTGTGTATCTTCCTAGTAATCGAATCTGGGCAGTTCTGAACTATTTCTTCAAATAACAGGACAGAACATGATGTTTTCAGGCCAAAGCGCTAACAACATTTTAATATGCACATGCACATTTTCTTTATTTATATAAATTTCTGTTAGATTCAATTGATAGATTGAGTTCTTACACTTTTCTCCATGAAGACTGCTCCAAATGAAACAAACAACTAGCAGCAAAGATATGCTACAGTGTGTGTTATTAAAAACTTCTAACATAATATTTTGAATCACATTTGTCGTAATCACTTAACATACTAATTGAATGCAAAGTTTCCATCAGCTGTAACAGCTTCTGAAATAGGCGAACATATGTTGCTTCAAATCTTGAGTTAAAGCAACATGCTGAATAACAGATATTGGAGGTTTTAGGGCACCAAGAATCAGCATAACATTCAGAATTTTGCGAGAGTAGTTCAAAGGTTAACTTTCGAAACTAATCCTACAATTTTTGATAATAATATGTTATTTCAGTTTTGTTTCTTAGCGATGTATAAACCAATGACAATTTTCTTTTAATCCAAATAATTAAAGTAATTATCTTGGGGGGGTTATATAATTCTATTATGTATCCACAGCAAGATAATTGTTTTACTATACCTGGCATGGACTGTTGCAGCTTATTACCTGTAGTAGTAATTGTTTTCTATTTTATAGTAACTGACATTAATCTGTAGCTGTATAAAAGCTGTTATTTTTCTGTATTATTAAACTATAATTATTTACTCTTGAAAGTTATTTTATTGGGGCTACTTAGTCTTCGGGTCTTCCACTGAATCTCTTATGGCTTGGGCTGCTTTGACAAGTCATTGCTTATTTTATATAGAATTGAGAGGTGGAAAAAAAATCATTGTTAAAAATTTGCTGTTGGGAATATTAAAATATAAATCCTCATATATATGGCTTTTATTATAAGGTGTTACATATTAGATAAATATAGTTGCCCTATTTCTGTTGAATAATTATACTTTAAAAGATCATGCTTATGTGTATATTATACAAAGTAAGTTAAAAATAGTCATTCTCTTAAAGTTAGTACGTATTTATCTGTGATATATCAAGTCAAACTTTGGCTGTCTTTGGCAACTTTGGCAAGTTTTTCATTGCACATTACAGATGCTCTTTGTGTGATACTTTTGTCACAACACACATTTACTGTGCAGATTAGGAGTTCCAAACCCTATACCCATGGGCACCATGGCGCCCACCAGTCATTTAACCTGTGCTCACCACTGTGTGATCATAATAAAAATGCTTTAGTTTTCAATAAAATTCTATGTGAAAGTTTTCACATTTTTAGTTAAATAGAAATTGCATTCAACACAGATAAAGGGATAGGGTTAGAAAAGGCCATAGGATGACGTAAAGTCTGTCAGGAAGGTTGGGCTGCGTCCCTCATATTATATCCAATATAGATACCAGCACAAAGTGAAATACGACCAATCTCTTTTTTTTATGTGCATGTATTATTAAAAGTAAGTAACCCTATGCATTTATAAATTCATTTTGAAAAAGTAAATGGCCCGCCATACAACAGATATTCGAGAATGTGTTGTTAGGGACAGAAAGGTTGGAAACCCCTAGTGTAAACCAAAGGAGCAACTACAAATGCTCACCTGGCCTCGAAGTTCACTTAATTTTTTTGGGGGGGGGGGCAGATTGTATATAGAATATTTAGAATGTTCTATAAGAAATTTGCTTAGTTAAAATTTGATTTGATGTATCGCAGGTAAATGTGTGCCAATTAAAGTGTTTGCTGTCATCATTTGTAATAGTAACAAGATTATTCTTTTTGTCTTACCTGATATGCAACTCTAAAACAATGTCATTTTTAAGATGTCTTACCTTTTCATCTAGGCTTTATACTTTGTACAGTAAATCTTTACCACTGGATGTTGCTTGTAGAGTGTGGGATGTTTATCTCAGGGATGGAGAAGAATTTTTAGTTAAAACTGCCTTAGGTATGTCTGCTCTTAATGGTAAAAATAAATAATTTATAAAACAATTTGTAAAACTTTTCTTTTACTTGAATTATAATGACCTTTTTCCATTGCGTTCTTCATTCACATAACCTAATTTAAATATCAGCCTTAAATTGTTCTAATTTATTGAACTTTAGAAATATTTCATTCTCAGAAAAGCTAATATGGAGTCAAGGGAGGTCTGAATGTCTTTTATTAAAAGGATAATAAATTGCTTAAATTTCTACCAGTTTGCAAAATCAGTCTTGTAATTGTACACAGATTATAAAAAGTCTTTAAACAGTCACTGTACTCCAAATGTAATAGTTATAGTAATGCTGAATTTTCATCATCTGCATGAGACTGTAACCAGATGGAGAAATGGCTGTGTATTGCTGGAATTCAGGTACAGACTTTTTTATAGGAACTGGTCTGATGAAATAAAGTGATAATTTCACTGCATAATAGCTGATCAGATGCAACATGTATATTACAAAGATGAACTGGAATAAATGTTGTTAATATGTTTAAACTTTGACTGATGAAAAAAATGACGCTACTATTGTTAGAACCATGCAGCTGTTACAAAGTAAACATCAAACCTGTCCATTTAAGTAGGGATGGGACGTTCAGAATTGTCAATTTTGAAAGACTTTTGCACATTTGATTATTGAACTATCTCAGATTCTAACCTAAAAACCTATTAAACATTTTAACTCAATTTCAACAAGATAGTTTTATTGATGACCTGCAGAAATATCCATTAAAAAAAGAATATGGCTTTGAAGTTTCCTGAAGTAGTACCTGGGTCTCTGTCCATGAGAGTCAAAACTCTTTCAGTATGCCATTTAATGAAATCTTCTGGAACTTCTAAATAATTAGTACTCTGCACATTCTTGAAAATACTCAAAACTGTTTCTTATACTGTAAAAAAGTTTTGGAAGATAACGTACTATGAATAGGTGATGGATTTTCTTTGATGGATAGTAGCTCATAATACAGTATATAAACACTACATCTTGCTCAACACTCCAGTTGTCTACCAGTTGAACTTGTTAGCCAAAGCAGTTCAATTTTAAACTGTTACTCAAATATTTTATGGTGCACTTTTGTTATCGGGACCGGATTCAGAAATGTGTGTATATATGCACATGTGTATGATGTATACACATTTGTATGGACACATATATACATGCATACATGAACACATTCATCATTCCATGCATGCATACAATTCTGAATCCAGTCCCAGAAACAGAAGAGTACCTATTTTTTATCAAATTATGTCGAGGAAGGGTATCTTCTTAAGTAATATGGATGAGTTTTTAAAAAGTATATTTTTACATTTGTATGCAAATTTGAATTTTGCCTTAATTAAAAGCTTTTATTATTAATTAAGAGTCTGTTCTTTCTCTTCTCTCTTATTATTGTAGTACATGCAATGTTTGTAATTCTAAGTAATGCTCTGTATTTGTTATATTTAAGGCTCTTAGATTATGCATATGTAATCTTTCTGTTTATTATGTATTATTTTATTGATATATTCATTGTTACTTTATTTCAGGCATTCTAAGAATGTATGAAGATATACTATTAGAAATGGATTTTATTCATTTAGCGCAGTTTCTTACAAAGTTGCCTGAGGATATTGATGCTGAAAAACTTTTCAGCTCAATCAGTGCCATTCGAATGACTGTAAATAAAAAATCGTTTTCGTGTGTTCTGCAGCAGCATATAGAAAGCTTGGCCAGCGTATAGATAGAGCTTTTTCATTATGGAATGCCTCATTTTTTATACTATTGATAAGTATAGGCCATTATTTAGGAGCTTGGTTTGACATTACAAAAAATACTGTACTGAAATTTTCACAAAGCATAGAAAATGTTTGAATATCTGAAAATTCTTCATGATCTAATTCTGGTAGGTAACATATTTAAAGTAATAAATACATCTTTACCTTTGTGTGAATATACATATATATTGAATGGCATATTATGGGTAATCTGATTAAAATAAATGTATCAATATAATCAATAAAGTATATGCTGTAAAATCTCAAAACATATAGTTATGAAATCATAATGTTATTTTGAATTTTGATATTGAATAATCGTTTTATTTTGCAAAGCATTTATTTAAATTATCATGAATTTATACTTAACAAGCATCATTTTGTTTCTCAAATTCATATTAATTGTGCCATCAGATAATTTTGATGTATTTATTTGTAATCGGAACTAAATAAAATATAGTCAGTTAATTTATAAAAGTCAATGCACAGCAATCGTTTTTCAAATTTTTAAAAATTGGACATTAAAAGCTGAGTTGTATGCTAATTTTTTGTGTGTTTCTGACTAACTCCAGACTTCAGTAATAAGCAAAATTTCACATACCTTATTGCTGATTTTGAGCAAAATGTTAATTCATATTTATGTTTTTACTCATGAAATAGCAACATATAGAGAGTTTGTATGTAAAAGTTTCAGCATTAAGACTGTACGTATGAATACTTATAAAATTTTGAACTATTTACATTTATATATTTTGCAGTTATTACTTTGTCTGCATCTTTATAAGATTAGAACTGTATAATTTCATACATTGTGCACTCATTCTTTTCATTCATATTACTCTTTGAGAGGAAATTTCTTAGTAACAGAAAATGGTCTTTCTGATTAGGAAACTAAGAATTAATCCTCTGAGCAATATGGCCACTTTTATGTAGTTGTAAAAACATTTCCACTTAGGATGCATTATCTTATTTCTTAAAATATTTTACTGTCTTATATTTAATGATCTTATATTTAATGTTCTTATATTTAATGATCTAGAAATAATTTTTACAATCTATAGGTTATGAAAATAAATTATCTTACAAATCTAGGCAATAAATGCTTTGTAGGTACAACACTGCACAAACTGTGGCTGTAAAATATACTGCAGTTCAGAGGGTTAAATTTTCTCCTTTTGCAAAAGAAGACTTTATAGAAATTGAACAATAAAAAGAGAAATGAAGAGTTGTTTAAAGTAAAAATATTCTTCCTTTTAGGTGTAATATATTTGGAAGTATGTTTTTTATGAAGTATATTTTGTCATGTTGCTGTCATTTGGATATACAATAACCCTCTTAGTATCATTTCATATAACTTAAAAGAAATCTGTTTTACTTGGAATGCATAATAGTTGTAAGTAAGGTGCTGTGTATTTTCTATAAATATTGCTCAGTATCTTTATGTTAGATCACATTGTGCTCATTTTGTGTGAATTTTCATAAATGTTAATACTCAGACTCCTTTAGAGCTTGTTTTGTGCTGTATGTTGAAATAATATGTAAATCACTTGTTGGTATATATTTTAAGCTTTTAATTGTAAATTTTAAGTGTGTGTCACAATATTTTAACTTTGCAATTTTTCTCTTATTGAAGTAGTGTTTTTTATTTTAACTTTAAAACAAATTCTCAGTTTTTGTAAATCTGTGGAATTTTGAATTGATACAATACAATATTATTGACAGTACAGGCATTGATTAGAAGAAAACTCTCAGAATTTTTCATAGCCATTGTCATTGTATGTGGATTATGTTATTCAGCAAGTTTACTCATAATCATGTGCTTTTTGATTAATATAGCTGAGTAACTCAAGGAATATTAATACTAGAGTTTAATTAATTGAATTTGCCTTTGAAAGATGCTATATTTTTGGTATCATAGTCATAATTGTAATTGAAATATCTTTTCTTTTGATATTGCTAAAAATGTAAATAAAACAATAGTTTAAAAATCTGTAGATCACATTATAAAATTATAAACATTTGTAGATTTTAGTGTAAACTTATTAATAATGTTTAAAATCTTTTCTATGTATTTTAACTATTTTATGCACATTATCGCTAAAATGAAGCAGGAAAATGATGGCATCAAACAAATAATTGATATTGTATAAAATTGAAATTTACTTAAAAATTTTATGGCAATTTTTTCCCCTGCTGCTGCTGTGTAATCTCTAAATTCCAAAGTTTTATTTACCATATAATTATGTTGATCAATTTTTGAGATTTTAAAATTTTCTTAGGTTTTTTTTTTTGTCAAGCATTTCATCTTATCAGTGTTTTTAGCCATATAGTTACATGAACTTTGCTAAGTATTAATTTATACTGTATGCTCAAAATGATTTTCTTAAATTATTATCAAATTCAACTGAATATTGTTTTGATATCTGATGAGAAATAATTATATCTTAAACACACTTCCATGTAACCAAAGGTGAACTTCCATTAGTGAACCAAGAATTGTTAAATGCCAGCCAACGTTCTTTCTGTAAGCAGAAAACATCCAAATAAGGAAGTTTTATTTTGAAATATTAAGATTTGTTTTTAATTAGCTATCATGTATTTATTGCTATTTTTATTAAGGAAAAATATGTCATATGATGTTCATAAAAAAAGTTTTGACAAAGAAATGTCTAAATAATTTGGTTTGGGGACTTTCTACATAAGTAGCATTCTTGCATCTTAACATTAAAAACCTGTGGTGAAATTATCAAATTTAGTTCTACCAAATGGTAAAAATAACTTATTTTTCCCATTAGTAAAAAGTTTATTAGTTCCATTAGTTTTAGATGTATGTTAATCATTGTGATGATAAACAAAAACCTCATGCATTTTTCCTAATTTTTTTTGTAATTATACATTTTTTTTTAGATAATATAATCATTTCACTATATGAAATGAAATTTATTCTATACATAATTTTGTTCTGAGTTCGCACAAAACAATTCATTAATTGAATTTCATCATATGGAAGTTTTGATGTGTATGAGTGTGTGTATGTATGTATGCATGTAAATAAAATGCTTTAATACATATGTATGTATACATAATGTTTAAATGTTTGTTATGTATGATCTAATTAAATAAAAAAATAGATTTTTTTATAGATGTCATGCAGTCATTTAAGAAACTGCATATTATCTGAATATTTCTTGTAATATATATTATGTATTGATCTGACAAACATTTATATTTTGTACATAATAAGACTGTTTGTTTCTTTGTGTTTTATATTTTAGAAATATATTGTATTGTTAATGTATATCATAAAAATGTTTAGCTCTGGAAACAGTAATTTGCAAGAATTTAAATAAACATATCTGGTTTAGAATTTCATTGGTATTTTGCGGTATAGGAATTATTTACAATTAGTTTAAAACTGAACTACTAAACATGGTTAAATTAGGACAGTTTTTTTTTCTCTTAATTTCATATATATCTAAGGAATAAATTTTCCGAAAGTGTTCTAGCAGTTATTAATTCATATTTTTCCGAAGTCTGTTTTTACAAGCTCTGGGAAAAAGATGCAAATTATTTTTATTTATACTTTTGATTTTAAAGTATTGGTTGCTTATTTTTTTAAATGTTGACTTTTTTTCTCATACATATAGCTAGACTGCTACAGCTTATGGATACATATATTTCAAATATGCAGTATGATTTTTTTATGTCAGTTTATCTAAATGGTATATAATATACTGAACATTTTATGGAAACCATCATCTTTTTGTACACTGAAAATATAGATTACATGTATTGCACAAATGTCAAATAACCTTTTTTTAATCAGATAGTAGTAAGAAACGGATGCATCATTTTATCATTAAGCACAAAAATCTCTTAATTAACAGTAAAAGATTATTCAGTTATCATTTGCATATATTTTTATAATTTTTATAAAAATTGTCTAGTGAAACATTTATAATGCATTGCTGTATTTGAGTATATACTATGTATAGTTTAAGTACTCTTATTGTATTGTGGGAGCCAATTAATCTATGCAATACAATTGCAATAATTGTACCATTTTCAACTTCCTACATTTCCTTTTAATGTTTTGTGATAGTAAAAACAAAACTTTTATGTGTACAATTTTTTTGGGGGGAGGGGTATTATCTAGCTTGATGATTCAGTGTTTTTAATTTTGCAAGTGAATGTTTAAGTAATTAAAATTGTTATGTTTTTCTTACTTCCATTAGCAAATTACTTTCTATAACTAATTAACAGTGCCTAAGTAAATGCATGATAAAGTGTTTTCAACTTTGTCTAGCTGTATATGCATGAAACTTCAGCTATTTGAATCAATATGTAATATTATGATGAAAAATTTATTATGTAATAATTATTACTATAATATATAATAATTATTACTGATATACTATTTATTATTGGGTATAATAATTATCACTGAACATATTATATTTAACATTAAAATACTAATGTGGGTGAGTTGTTTGCTTTTATCTAAAAACCTCCTTTTTATTGCATGTCATATTAATTTTCATTACAAAAATTCTTGAAAAATCTTACCTTTCCTGTTATTTATATATCCAATTCGCATAAGTGTACAATTTAAGCAAATGTAACCATTCAAATCCAGGAAAAGATCAGTTTCCATAGTTATATTCTATTTAAGAGAAAGTCTTTTAATTTTTTTCTGAAAAATTACCAAAACAAATATTAGATAATGGATGTTGTTTTGGAATGAGAATACATAAAATATTTAACATCTTAATTATCTACATAATAGCCATCAATGTAAAAAACACATTTAAATTAAATGCTCAATGCAACACAAAAAAAAATCATTTAGACTTTTTTTTAGACTAACATGTGATGTTTAATTTGAAGAACTAGATTCTTCCAATTAAAGGTTTGCCAGTAGAGGTCTCCAGTCATAATCGGGCCAGGTTTCAATGCCTTGAAATAAATTATGTTTACAATATTCAAGCAAATGTAGAACAAACCGTTTTAGGAAGTGGGGCATTTGACCTTGCAAAGCTGTTGGGTTTTGCATTTCTCATTTTTATTCATAATTTTGTGAAGAAATGATGTTGCTGTTGAGCAAGGAAATGTAAATGGATAAATACTGAGACCTTGCGGTCGTTTATGTGGTACTGAAATGTTCTGTTTATAGATGGTGCCAGTTTATTTAAAGTATTCTGGTAGATTTTAATAACTGCAGTTTGCTAACTGTGTCATAGTCTGACAAGAATTTTGCTTCAGTAGCTGAGCGAAACAGCTCATGATCCAATTTCACTGATCCCATCAAGTGACAGACATGAACGAGGTCAAAAATTTCTGGCTAAAATTCGGCAGAACCTTGCTGACATTTATATACATCTTATGCATTTGTGTGTATAATATAATTGTTCCCGGTATTTGTTAAGTTGCTGGCCTTGGAGAATTCATAAAGCATGCAATTACAAGAATGATTTTCCATGTGTTTTCTGACACTGTTCATGGTTGGGCTGCCTGCAAATGAAAATAGATGTAAAATTTTGCAATAGATCATCTTACATTGTATTTTACCTCACTTATCTGATAGTAACATTGAATCAAATCTGCGAATTTTTTATGGCTAAGAAGGAAGGGGTGCATTTGTCATCAGCTTTTGTGCAGCTCCATCCAATTTTGAATGAGAATCCCCAGTTAGCAATAGATTTGAGGGTCTCCCGTCCCGTTCCCCCTTCCACCAGTCTTTGCTGAGGAGTTTCAGCTGAACTTACAAACAGCCAAGTTTTCTCAAGATTCAAATTAGGGTCCAAAGCTATGGCAACTGGCTTCCTTATCACCGTGCCAACAAGGCAGCAGACCAGTTCATTCTTCTGTGCTGTACAATTATTCAATTTGGTAGGATTGCTTAATACAACATTCTCAAAATTACATCACATGAAAATAGTATTACTTTAGAGCACCTTTAATAATTTTTCACTCATAAATGAAATTTGGAAAGTGCAAAGGCTATATCTATTTTTAAAAATGAAAATCTGTTTATAAAAATTATAGAAAACTCTTACTACCCCCATCTCTTATTGGTGAGAAATAGAAATTTTGGTTTTGTGTTTGTTTAAAGTACAAGAATTTTATTATGTGATAACTTGATAGTACTGCCGCTGAGACGGCATAGTGGTTAGGGAAGTCTGACTGCGATACCGAAGGGTCCCGGGTTTGAATCCCAGAGAGGCATGGATGTAAAATTGTCTGTCTCTTCATAGGAGGTAACAGTGGCCACCCATTAGGTGCCTCCACTTCTGGCCTTAGGAGTGGTCTATGCCATTATAAGCAAATGCCTGCCATTGGGGAAAAAAAAAAAAAACTTGATAATACACTGTATTTAAAATAAAATAACTAGTATTTCTCATATATGGTTCAGTATTGTTAACATTAGGATGTAAAATATCAGTGCACTAAAATAACACATAAAATTTAAAATCAATATTTCATTAAAATTCTCATTTGTCCTTCTTATAATAGTGTTATATTTTCCATGAATTCTAATTCTAAATGTAATCCTGTAAATATTTACCCATTAAAAAGTTTAAATATTCAAAGCAGAAAGAATATTTGTATAAAAATAATCCTTATTAAAAGAGTTTGGTCAATAGTAGTAAACTTTGAAAAAGGACACATTTCCTTACAGTCAGTTTATCAGATTTAAGAAGAACCTTTCCTTAAAAACAGAAAGGAAATTCTAAAAATATCTGATGTAGGCACCACATGACTTTCTTGTACGGCCTATTAAATTATACATATTTTTTGTTGCACTTCATTAAATTTATTTCCTCGAATTTCATCAGAGATATATTTCTAGCTTAATCATTTCAGTTCTCGGTTCTCACCTTCCAACAAAGCAAAAATACGTAAAAACTCGATGTCCATTAAAAGTTCTAAAATATAAAAAAACCTAAAACAACACAGTTAAAAAAAATTTAATTTGTTTCTATGGAAAAACAAGCAGTTCGGCTTTTGGTCTCTCTCAGGAACAAGACAGTGGAGTTTGTGCAGAAACTGACTTAATTCAGTGTTCTGGTTAAGAGTTTCAAATGGTGGCCTCGTTAGTCTTAGCACCACTGTTAAATTGTTCATAATTCTAATACTATTGTATACAGATTAACTAAAAGGCATAAAAATCTTAACGGAAACATAAGAACAGCGTAATTCAATCACTTTTTAAATGAACAATGCAAACATATAAGAATAAATAACCGATCTCAGTGGGTAGGTGTATATATACATGTTTAGTATTGCCGATTGCAACGAAAAGGGAATGGGCACAACTATGTTATAACAGTCCCATATACAAAATTTCAGCGTTCTACGCCTACTCGTTTTTGAGTTATGCGAGGTACATGCGTATATACAGACTACAAAACAACATATGACTTCTTTGTACGGACTGTTAAATTATACGCATTTCATTTCAACTTGCTTCCTCGAATTTCGTTAGATAACATTCAATCATTTCAGTTCTCACTTGACGGCAAGGCAAAAAGACGTATTCATTAAAAATTGTAAAACATAAAAAAAAACACCAAATACAGTTTAAAAGACAATTTAGAGTTTCTACGTAAAACAAGCAATTTGGCCAGCTATTTCGCAGCATCAAATTTAGTTTACTTTTGGTCCCACTCGTCAAAAAAGCACTGAAGTTGGTACAGAAACTGATTTAATTTACCATTCTACTAAGAGTTTCAAATGCAAACAAACAAATGGCGGCTTCGTTTATTGATAATTCTACAAATATTGCATGCAAATTAACTAAAGGCCAATCCCACATACAAAATTCCTTTGCTTCGTACAAGGAAGTGAAAGTGGCAAATAATTGAAAATGAGGGTACATATTGAATATTACTTAAATTTGATGAATGATTTTTACTACGATTCCACTCGTATACTACCATATATGTCATGATTTTAAATGTGTAGAATGAAGGAATTTAGTACTTTGTAGTATCTTTCTATATTCGTTAGGGCTGAGAGAAATGCATGATGACGCGCTTAGCACAACTGAGCCTGAAATATCCAATCTTTATTTTTACGCACATCATTTTTCTGTAAGTAAGATAATTTTAAATAATAGTTGAATACATTAATTTCCACGTACACGGGTTTAAAAGTACGAAGTCATCTTAAGCAAGTAAGCAGCAGCAACAGGATAGACGAGAAGCGTCTTGTCAGCAGGATAGCTTACGCGAAAGAGAACGCTGCAATTCAAAGAAAGAAGGGAGGGAGTCAAAACGTTTCAGTTCGAGTTAAAAAAATTTTGGGTTTACAGTTTAGTGATTGGGCAGGAGGTACCTGCATTAAAACGTTACCTAACATGAAAAGATCTCGAATTTGAAAGAACAGATGAATTTAGGGGGGAGAGCATAAGTCTAGAATCGTTAATTTTGAGGTCGCCAATTATTTTTAAAGCAGCTATCGTATTTTTTTATATCTTACACATATATATGTTGTTACATTTTTTTTTTTGCTTCTTACGTAAGTTAAGGGGTTCGCGGATTTGGAATGAATAACGACGACATTTGATGAAGTATTGAAACACACTTTATTGGCCAGTATTTTTCAAGACAGCTTCAAAATCACGTTTACAGTCATCGAAGAACTATAAACACGCTGAGAAATCAGCGACACAGCCTTCAGGCTATAACGGTGGAGACAGCTTCACGGCAAAGCACCAGAGCTCCCGACACTGCTTGGTCGTTCTCGGAACTCTACATACTCTCGAGACTCTCCACGCGACGACTCGCGATGCACTCCACGATACTCTAGAGTACAGCTCCCGACTCGGTTCGGTCGTTCCCAGAGCTCAACACACTCTGAGATGAAACTCGACGATGCTCTGCCTCACCATACACTCGCTCATTCACTGACTATCAACTTGGTAAACTCCGCGTACCAGCAGGGTTTATATAGCTTTTGGATTGCGTTCAAGAACATTCTGGGCTAAATCAGTAAGAATTCGTTCCAGAAGCTTCTCCATCTGTCTACGGCATATCGCCAATTTTGTTGTCAAATGGGTTATTTCTCGCCAAATGTGGCAATCCTAAAACTGCTTTGCGGGGAAGCTATCTTACCGCGCCTGCGCATTTCGTAACAGTATTATTTATATATATATATATATATATATACATACATTTATGTGGCTACGTACACAGTTTCAGAATTCATTAGAACAGTTTAGTACTAAACAATTTAAGTATGCAAGTGTTTTGTAACAGTTCTGGCTACATTGTGCACACTCTAATGGGAAGAAACTATTTGTGTATAACATCATACAACAATACATACAGCTACATTCTCGTGTCTACTCCATTATCTGCATACTAACAGTGCAAGTAGCCACGGCTTCTTTTACACTTAATTTGATGTCAAACTTAGCTTAAAGCTGCTAAGGTAACAAGTAATAAACGAAAAGAATCGGTATGTAGTGAGAAAATTTGTAAAACAGTTTAGTAGGTTTAATTACAATCTTATTCAGCTATGGGGAAGTGATGAAAAGGCAAATGGATCTATCTGAGAACAACAGACAAATTTCAGAATGTTCCTATTAAACGATAGAAAACCAAGGGGCTTAGAATAGCTAGTAAGTGAAATTCTTAAAAAGCTGACCGTAAAAAATATTGAATTCTGATTAGAAGTCTCGAGTTCAAAAATGAACTAAATGGCAGAATTAAATTGACTTTGTGACTGAGAGAATTTTAATTAAAGCCTTTTTATAGTGAAGCGGCGCTAATACATCAACATATCAGAACCAAATTGAAAAGTTTAAATAATATGATTTAATAATAATGAATATGCATTTATCTTACTCTTCACTTTGCGTCTGAACTTGAGATATTCAATTCCCTTCCACTCTTCGACATCTTAGTTACAATTTAATTTCAGTGGTACTATGTATTGCAAAACTTCGTCAGTTTCCCTAACCCCCCTCACGTACACACATTTTTAAAATCCTATCATTCTGCTGAACAAAAATTGGCTTCATGTGTATTCCGTTCCCTGTATACTCCAGAGTTTACTCCTACAAGTCAGCTCTTGATTAGAAACAGTTATTTAAGAACAGTTATGTAATAACTGGTCGAACTTCCTCAAATTCATATTATTGACTAAGAGGTTAAAAATTTTGCAGCTCAGAAAACAAAAATTGACCAATTATAAGAATTCAATAGTTATATCATTTTTTGTATCCATTAGCTATAAAGTTGTATGCATTATACATAAATTTTACTTTTGAGTCGCTTTTTCTTCATACGCAATTCAATACTTAAAACCCCAGTCTAGATATAAACACTTGAGATAACTGTAGTATCCCGTGTCAGTTATCAGTGTGATTTAATATAATATTGCTTATGTACCGGTTCGTAATGGATTAAATGCGCACAGAACCAATTATAGCTTGATAAAATTTATGTTACCAAAAGAATCGCAAAGCGCACCTAACCAGCGAAGCTAACAAACACTGAGATATCTGAACACTTCGAACTCACGCTGAACTGAACAACTCCTACTAAGAAACTGATGCTCTCTCCGATCGTATATAGTTTTCCTCCGGCCGCCGAGAAATCTCTAGAATTTTCCACTTCTCGAAAATACTGGAAAGTATAAGAGGGTCGGATACGTTACAGTTACATATCTATATTAATTACATTTATTTAATCACAATACAAATTACAAGACCGGACCAAAATGTCGCCAAGTTTGGAGATTTCTCGCTGAATTTGGGGACAAAAATTAGTCGCCAGCTTGGCGATATCTCGCCAATTTAGCAAGATAGCCATTTACTTAACGTTAAAGAGACTTGTAGAGTCATTAGGTTAGTTTTTGAAGCAGGAGATGTGAAAAATGTGCAATGCCCTTGCCGGGTCTAGAACTTGGACCTTTCGAGTATGCTACCGTTACACCACGAAGGCATGCTGGAAGGAAGGAGAAAATACCTTAAAGACTTGCTCCCTGTAATCCTACTTTTCCGGCAGAGCTTAGTCTCTTTCAAGCATTTCATGCTACATTGTTCATAACAGGAAGACAGCTAAAGAGAATCAATGCAATACTAAAACAACAATTGCAATAAATAATATCCCGCGAATCAAACACTAAATCAATAAATAAATGCATGAACTTACAGATTTGTATACAAATAGGACCATGGTCATAATATACTATTTACATTATATAGACTCTGGGGACTATGTACCATGGCCATAGTAAGGTCATAGCCTGCCGTAACGAAAGTAAGCTTAGAATTTGATCACTTACGGGCCTGTTTAGTCTGTCCAAGGATGACTGTTATTTAGGAGAGAGTCCTACCCATCGAATGGAATCCTATAAACACACATTGTCCACTTTGTTGAATCGGTGCCCTGCAGCTCTTGTGTCGTAACGGTTCTTCATCTTCTCCATCGCCAAGCTGACTCGCTGCGGCCGTCTGCGACCTAAACCGGTTCTGGACGTTTAGCTTGATCTCATCATCACCTGCAAAGTGCTAGCCGACAAGAAATTTCCTGAGAAAACAAATGGAAGTCAGGTAGAGCCTTTTCCAGAAATAAATTCAGAAATAAATTAGGTGTGACAGAATTATTTCCAGGGAAATGAATCAAGCAGTGGCGTCGTTACGCGTGCGGTATGCGGTCGCAGGTTGTCATGAACGAGCACAATATCACAAGTCAGTAGTCCACGCCTTTTGTTCCGTATCGCACGCAGTAACATTCGCTTCAGTGCCTCACAGTAAGCCGTAGCGTTCATTATTGTGCCTCGTTCCATCCAGTTCACTAACAAAATTCCTTGACGGTCTCAAAACACGGTGCACGTGAAGAAAGAGGTGCCTTTGCTTTCTTAGGTTTCGGGAAAAAATTATGCCGCCATTCTAGTGACTGTCGTTTCGTTTCAGGTGTCTCATAACAAATTCATATTTCGTTTCGTGTGACAATCCTTTTCAAAAAGTCATTTCCTTCTGTCGTATGACTCTGAAAAAACTCCAAGGCTGCTCCCATGCGTTTCAGTTTTTGAACGTCCGTTAGTGTTTCGGGGTACTCATCGTGAACAAAGTTTTTTGTAGTGTAAATATTTAGTCATAATTTCGTATAATAAAGATCGTGGAATGTTTAGAAAATGTACTGATAAAATCAGAAACCGTCAATCGCCTATTAAAACGAACTTCAATTCGTCGATGCAATTCCCCAGTTCTTCGATGATCGACAACGGGTGTATACTGCGCTCTTCGTCGAGGACATTTTTCCTTCCTTTGTTAAACATTCTAACCTACCTTTGCACCATAACTTCACTCATCGCATTCACTCCGTAAGTTTCGCTTATTTGACGATAAATTTCACAAGGTCGAACATTTCTCGCATTCAAAAACTTACAACGACTCATTTCACAGCTGGTGGTTTTAAACACGATTACCAACAAACAATGCCTTGAAACGTTAACAAAAACAAACGAAATGAATACGCCAATTAGTTGAGTTGAAAGATGTAAAGATGCATGCGAGACCTTCGTACTGACAGATACGCCGAAGCTATATGTAAACCGTACTTACCTTTTGAATAAGCTTTGCACATCTGAAAAATTTTAAGTTACAATCATCCTGCTCTTTTCTTTCTTTTTTTCTTTATATATATATATATATAATATATATATTTATATATATATATATATATATATTAGAATACTAACTGTTAGTTTGGGTGCCATTCCAGTGTGCCAAATTCTGAGTTTAAATTACTTTCGAATATAATAAAATATTGCTGAAAATGGAGGTTGATTAGTGGATATTTTGGCGCATAACCTGAAAGATTATGATGCTTCAAATGTATAGTTAATCTATTCCCTCTTTTAAAAATTGCATAAAATCATGTCAAAAAATATAATGTTGGCTATTAATGTCGTGATGAGTGAATGCTTAAAATTCCTAAATTAATTAAACTAAAACAAGGTCAAATCTCAAACCATGAATGTACAACGAAAGCTTTACAACCATATCAGATTAAGCAATAAAATGCAATCTTCCTTAAAAACTGAAATGCATTAAAATTAATATTTTTTCGATTAAAAAGTCAAAATTGAAATCAGAACAACCAAAATGCTTCATTCGAAGTCTACCAAAATATAAAGAATAATTTAGTACAATTTGTCCCACCAATTAAGCAGCAAGCATTATAATAACAATATACAGATTCACTCTCTGCTTTTAAAAGAAAATTGTGCGTAACTGGATAATGACGAATTCTAAGACGAGTTAAAAGGACCACCTTCTTCCGGTTTTTTGCCCTCCTCCCATTTTATGCTTCTCAGTTTGTTATTTATTTGCACTTTCACATTAACTGCCCCTTGTTCAGGACTTTACCTTTGACAGCCATATTAATGTCCCTCAAAGGAACGTATCGACTATACATTTCAACACTGGACTTTGCAGTAATGTCTGACAGCTTATTGTCTTTTATTCGTACATGTCCAGAAAACTAGCAGTAAAGAATTTGGAAACCACACCTATTAATATAATTACATGATTCTGCACTTTGGAAAAACTTCCTAAAATGTTTAGTGCACTAAGTGAGTCACTACAGATTACAAACATTTTCTGAGATATAAATACGAGTATAA
>KK117776.1:739337-783207 GCA_000611955.2 Stegodyphus mimosarum | reverse complement strand
GTTTCTGAGCCATCTGCGTGTATCGGAATGTAACTGCTGTATTCATGCCTGTGCTCAAGGCATAGCTGCTTTTATGCTATCTCGTTAGTGCTTCCCTTGTCAAGATGGTGGAAGACATCTAAAAACTGAATTTCTGCATTATTCCAGGCTGTGGTATCAAAATGCTTTATTGTTTGAGTTTTCCCATCAGATACAAAGTATATTTCTGTCAATGGTTGAGCTCGTGCGGGGAATAGACGAACGCAGAGAGGCCATGTTGCAAATAAATAATAAAATAAAAGGCTATAAGAGTTATCAAGAGTGTAGATAGAGACAAAAATGATTAGGTTGCGACATTACACTAAAATACTGATGAAGAGAAAATTACTCACGTCTTAACTCAAGCAACGGTTCTAAGCAATTCTGTATATGACAACACAGATTCTATTCGGGAGGTCTTCAAAGACTCAAAAGAAATTCCCAGAGCTTGATAATAGTTTCAATAAAACAGGAGACCGTGCCGATCCATAAACGACCTAGTCTAGAGCAGATAAGTGCCCTTATAAGAAGCAATAAGCCACGTTCTGCGCCCTAGGAGGCGCTCATCAATATTTTCAGAAGATTTAAAATTCTGAAACACTTCTTCCTCAAGTAAAGGACATGTGGAAGAAAAATTAGCTTTCGATCGAACATCACTTCGGATGCAACTGGAATGAATGGACCTTTAAGATAGAGCTGTCTCAGGGTGGAGATTTCGCTTTCTATAAAAATGCATGCAACAATCTGTTGTTGTAAAAACATAAATTCGTTTTTCTTCGATCATGCCTGAATCCTACTGAGCAATCTGCAATTACCTTTCCCCGTACCTCATATCAGCAACTTGGCAACTCATCTGGAAGTCGTCATCATATATAATAATCTTCTGAAACAGTTAAAGAAGTCAGAACAGTTTAATACTAAAAACAGTCTTCAGGCATATTCTCTTCTTGTACAAATACATTGACAAAATAGAACCAATCATTACTTGAAAAAGTCTTGCATTAAAAAAATTCTGTAAATTGGCCAATAGAGTGAAGATCAAGTAAAATATCGTATCTCCAAGCTTCATCATAAGCCTTTTCTTTGTAAAAAAGTCAGAAAATAAATGGTTTCTTTTGTTAAAAAACGAACAAGAAATGCATTTTCCAAAAGAACCATACTATCATAGTTGTCCTACCTTTACGGAAACCACTTTAATAGGACAAAATACATTCTGTCACAAATATAAGCACCCAGAAGGAAACGAACTACTATCACGAAACTTAGCATGTATGTAGTGGATGAGAAGATAAACAAATTAATACAAGCTCAGAACAAAAGATCATGTTATTTAAGAAGTTATGAAAAAGGTTAAGCCGAAACACGGCATGGTATCGAATCAAGTAGGTTACCTATGATCCCCTGAGGAAAATCATCCCGAATCTTTGCAACTGGGCAGTTAATTCACCAATATTCCGATGGCTGCAGTTGCCTTTCAAGCATGTCCCAAATATGCTCTTTTGGTGAGAGATCTGGTGACCTGGCAGGCCACGGGAGTATGTCATATCCTTGAAGACACTGTTGGGAAAGTCACGCAGTATGTGGACGAGCGTTCTGTTGTTGATAAATGGCACCTGTGCGACTTGGTAGCACAGGCAGTAGCTAACACCGAGCAACTACCATATCGCTCCGACAGAGTCGGCTGCCGATAGCCTGTTCGATCAACCTGCTTCTCTGAGCCCTACTATACGGCTCTTCTCAAAGTCTGACAACTGTTCGAAATGGCGCCGGTTACGTCTCAGAGGCTTCTCTAGTCACAACACCGTTCATCCAAGTCGACAGATTCGTTTGAATAACGTTACGGGACGAGCAATTATGTTTTTAAACTCTTCCAACTGCACATCTAATATGCGCATACCCTTGTCTCAATTTAAACCGTTATTATAAATTTAAACCGTTAACCATATATATATATATATATATATATATATTGTGATAGAGTGCAATAGTATTCTTTTAGAAATAATAGACTAGGCGCAGTTAAGCATTTTCTCAAGCAATTTGCAAACGAAACTGGTAAGAGCGATGGTCTGATAATTGGAGGGATTCTTCGATTCTTTCATGGAAATAAAAACAGTTTCCTTCTCATGCGCTAAGTAAGGTATGCTCCTTCCAGGATTCGACTGTAAAAGGCAAAAAGAACAACTGACTTACAGGAGAGATGCTTCAGCACCTCATAACCGACACCATGTGGACCCGGACAGGACGTATATTTCTCCAACAGGGCTTTAGTTCAAGCATAATACAGTTGCCACTATACGGCTCTAAATTAAAAGAATTTAATACAATGGAAATTTTCTCTAAGCGACGTTTGGCAGAAAGAAATGCTGGCAGGAAATTGCTACCACTAGAAACGGCAGAAATTATCTCACGAATTGTATTCGCAATTTCTTCTATTGTGCTAATCACACGGCCATTTTTTTTTTCAGAAAGGAGAAGGAGTGGTCTTCATGCATTCCGCATGCTCTGCGAACTCTTTTTCACACTCGTTTACTTGACGTAGAGGATGTAGTTCTGGACACAGAGGATATCAATGAATCCATCCGGCTTTACTTTTCTAACATTTGCTTTGTTTTTTCTAAAGGCTATAAAGTATAACAAAGCGGGTACCTTCGAAAATCTCCCTAAGCTTTTCTATGTTGTCTCAGGATTTCCTGGCATTCAAGATTCCACCATCCTTTTGAATATTTTCATAGCTATGTTAATGTCACAGATATGGAGAATGTAGCTTCCTGAATAAAATCATCAGTAAGGCTCTCACTGTATTAATGATAGGCACATGTTTTCCCAGTCTTCTATGAGCTTTTTAAAAGATTAGGAGTTCTGTCTGTCCTATCAAATATAAAACGACGAGATCTTGACATGGGATTTACTGCTTCAACGCGCGAGATACAAAAATTGAAAAATGATCACTATTATACAAATCATTCCAAAACTAAATGTAGAAAAAAGCAGAACCGATGGCATGATCAAGAGCAAAGTCCGTGGAAGTAAGTATTCTGTCAACTGCTGAGAAAGCAAAGGCAATGATTTTTCAATCATTCACTCGACTTGTCTGCTTCGGAAATTTGTGTCCTTACTTCAACAGAGTGGACAATGTTCGTTAAAGTTCCCTTTTATAATTAAAATTTCTGCCAGCAGCTCAATTAGATCATCTAAATCTTAATGATCGATGTGGTGATGGAGGGGGGGACAAATAAAAAGAAACGAATTGAAAATAATTCGGTATGCTTATTTGGATAGCAACAGCTTGGAGGTTTGTATTTAAAGAAATAAAACTGGAAGGGTAGTTTTGTGAAGTGAGGAGATTCGTACCTCCACGAATATGCTCACCTACAGATTATCTTTCCTGGCTAAAGAATACCTCTGAAGCTTAGCTTGCTGTTCTGGTTTTAGCATGGTTCCTTGAAATGCCAAACACATAGGATGAAGTACATTGATCAAATCTTCGGATGCTAACAATATTTTATTGGAGGCCACAGAAGTTACATGAAGCGAGGGTGGCCATTATGCCTTATCCGGTCCCTTTTTTGACATATAAGTAGATGCTTCAAGACATCTAGTCCCTCTTCTACATCCAAAAGCTAAGTTCATGTTTTTTTGAACTTATGCTTCTAAAAGAGCTCATACTTAGATTTCTGAGCAGATTAGAAATTTTCTCTTATCTTTATTATTTTCTATTTGATTATCTCCACTGTTTGATACTGATTTTTTGCTTTTTTGTTGTTGTTAGAAATTTTGGATAAGCTGTATGTTTGATATGCCTACTTCTGTTTGTATGCCTATTGATTTTACAGATCTTACTGCACTTTCATAAGATAAATTTTTCATAGCTGTGTATGTGTTAATTTTTTTGCTTCAGGATATAAGAAATTTTTAGTTACTTTTATTATCTGTACTACCTTTTCTGGTTTCCACTTAGAATATTGCCGCAGGAATGTTACGTGGTCCCTTTTGCACACAGTGAATCGTCGATGCAATAATCACAGTTGTGGCCTATCCCAGAGCAGCATGCACATGTCAGTTTCCCATAACAGGACATTTTAGAATGACCAAAGCAGAACCACTGAAAGCATCACAAAGGGTTTGGTATATAAGGTCTTATGGGACAGGGCAAATACCAAGCTTTAATATTTTTCTACAGATTAGGCAAACTAAAGGTCGAGATCATGTGCTTTGCATTGACCAACTAGCCTTCTTTGTAGATCTTAATATTCCTAGGAACACAGACATTATGGTCAGACAACTTACAGCGAATTTGCTCTTCTGATACAATGAAGAGGTCCACCTCTGACATTAAATCATAGAAATAATTTAGTGTTTTATGTAGTGACACACCTATGTCGACTTGCCCAAACTTTTTATTTAACCCATAGAGTAACAGATAAGGTTACACAAGCGGTTTCAGTTAGGTGGTCTCTGGAATGAAACCATTTGATGGTCTTTGGTTCTCCCAATTTATTTATCAAGAAAGGTGGTTTTGAAGATTCGCCTCTTAAGTTATTGGTGACAAAAAATCTTGGTAGCATTCACACTTTTCTATGAAAAGAGGCACTTTCATTCATGTTTTAAGGATCCATTATTAAGATAAAGATTCGGATTTGGTGGCCCCCATCTAATACGAAGTCCAACAAGACGACACAGATTCCTGCACCGAGGTTCTATAATGCAATCTGAAGCTCCACAGTCAACTTCCCAGAAAAGCTTATTCCCAAGCCACTGGCCACAAGGACTAGTGGCCAGCTGCTTGATACCAATGGGGACAACTAAGTGCCTCCTGTTTTAATCTAAATCAGAGGCCAAAGCAGTATGCAAGGGATTAAGTACCTCGTCTCTCAATTACCAAGACCCTCCTCTCCAGCTTAACAGAGCTCCATGCATAGCAAATGCATAGACCGTTTTCTCTCTGTAAAAAGCTAGAAACAAAGGGATGTAACAGCATTTCACTTTGAACACCAAACTCCAAAAAAGGAAAATCATAAGAGAAGGAAAAACTGCAAAAGTAGCAGATAAGAAGACGGAAAAGGAAAACAGGAAAGGTCACAGGAGTTCCAGGATTGTGACCCGTCTCACCACGAGGGGAATCCTTTGAATGGCTAGGGTACCTTGAGTTGCCACATCCATACTCACAAAAAGTGAGCTCCTGGGGATTGCCAATAATAAAAAAATATTTTACCACAATTTTTTAAATAAATATTAATTATTTTATTTAGAAAAGCAATCAAGCGTTCATTAAAACTAAAATGTCATTGAAAATATTATCATTGCCTAGCTTAGCTGTATAAAAACTCCTAACACTATTTTTAAAGACAATTCAATTTAGATTATAGGGACTTTTGTGTCTACAGTCTAAATTAGTGATTCGCAACCACTGTGCTGCCAAATTTTAGAAATGTATATAGTAAAAATTATAACGGGTTTAATCATAGTATACGGTACACATGAAAATTGGCGAAATTCGGTGTTTAAGACATTAATAAGGTTGCCAGTTATGGTAAAGACGATTTTGTTGCTCCGGAGATCGCATTTTCGTTATTTTTAGTATCATAAATACAAGTATGCAAGGGACGAAAGAAAATATATTAAACTCAATAGATAAACTGGTGGGGTTCCAAAAACAAATAACTTTATGGAAGAATAAAGCTCAGGAAGGCAATTTTGCAAACTTTGAGTCAGTTCTAAAAGACTTTAATAAAACTATTCATTAAACTGTTATTAACCATTTGAGGAGACAATTATTATTTCTCAAATTTAGATATTAAAAAATTTGATTGGGTTTGTAATCCATTTGAGATAACGAATACTTCTGTATCTGAATTAACTTTGAAAGAAGAGGACGAACTAATTTTGCTTGAGATTTAATTTCAAAATATTCGGAAGAACTAATTAATTTATTTTGGATTAACATTAGATGCAATTATGCCATGATGGCCAAAAAAGCTTTAAAAATTTTATTGCAATTTTCTACATCTTATTTGTGTGAATTTGGATCTTCAGTACTAACCAACATAAAAATGAATAAAAGATCGAGACTGTTAAATGTAGAAGATGATATGAGAGGAGTATTGTCATTTTTATGGCCAACTATAAATGAAATTATCAAAAAACATCAAGCTCAAATTTCTCATTAAAAGTATTCTTATTATTAACTTGTAATTAATTTCTTAATAAATGTAGTACTGCTATTTTTGTAGTACATATTTTATTTTGCATTCAAAATTATTACCATAAACTATTTTAAACAGTATATTATAGGTAAGTAAACAACTTATCTTTTTCTTTGTGTGCTATCAAATTTTGAAACCTTTAAAAGTGTGCCGTGACAAAGAAAAAAAAAAGTTGAGAATCACTGGTCTAAATCAGTTGAACTTCTAAAACAGATACTTTTGTGTCAAAAATTGGGAATGAAATACAAAATTTCAGCATTCTCGGTTTTTAAATGCGCCTTGATTAATAGTGCTCCTGGGCTGTAACCCATTTTCAGCAGATAAGATGGGCTTGCCGAATATAACAGAGAATATAAAAAGGGAAATGAAAGATCCTTATCTCAGGAAAAAGGGAATTAATAACATCATTTAGAGGAATGACGGTATGAATTTCAGAGGAATGGTTTGGGTATTCTCAATAATAGAGAGTGGTCATTAGAATCAAAACTTACCTTAACATACAATATTAATCCTTATAAGTTTTTTTTTTTCCTTTTAATACATACAGTAGTATGCAGTTAAATTTGTTAAGAGGTCACCTTTACGATCAGAAACAAATTATATATTATCTGGAGCAGAAAAGAACAGCCTTTTTTATGTACAAATTAGTGAAATATGTGCATAAGTAAAAATTATGAATAATAATACTCATTATATTTACATGAAGAAACAATAATAAATTTAGCCCTGCAATAAAAAATACCTGAAACTAGTATTTGATTTCTGGAATAATTATTGATAATTTTATGTTTGAAGTTGATGACGTTTTCTTAACAGACAATATGCACTTTTTGAGAAATTTTGTTAATTCTCACATTTGGAAATTCCATTGTTACTAAGCTTCTTTCCCCAACCAAAAACATGTTAAACCCCTAATAGGAATTTGGGTGAGAGTGTGGTAAAATCTGTAAGGTGAAGTAGATTTCTTCCCCTACTTGGAAGGTTGGTTGGTCGGTTGGTTGGTATTTTTAATGGCACAAAACCTTGAAGATTATTATGCGCCAGACGAATGATGAATAAAGTTCAAAAGTACAAACACATTGTATCAGATGAATTGTTGAAATGAACCTGGAATGCTGATGAAGGCATCCAGAAATGACTTTGAGAAAAGCTCTGGCAACAGATAGAGTACGTTAAAAGGAAAAACTTTAAATCATATGGTAAAAGGAGATGTCCTTTAAAAACTTATGAGGTTGATGTGAGGGTTTCTTCCAATGAGATCTGTTGAGTTAAAATTCGTAGAGTTAAAATGTACTTCACGTTCCTGACTAAAAGCAGGATAACAGGTAGAGTACGTTAAAAGGAAAAACTTTAAATCATATGGTAAAAGGAGATGTCCTTTAAAAAACTTATGAGGTTGATGTGAGGGTTTCTTCCAATGAGATCTGTTAAGTTAGAATTCGTTGAGTTAAAATGTAATTCACGTTTCTGACTAAAAGCAGGACAGCAGGTTAAGATGTGATTCACTGAAGTAGGAACGTTGCAGGTGCCACAGATAGGCTCATTATCTCCCTTCAAGAGATACTGATGTGTCAGCCTGCAGTGACCAATTCGTAGGCGAGTCAACAGTACATCCTCCTTTCGATTCCCTTTTGATTCCCAATACTCCAGATTGGGTTTTACCTGCCTTAATTTGTTCAGAGTCTGGCATTCCCAGAGTTCTTGCCACCTGGACAAGATCTTTGTTCTGATGTACTTCTGTATGTCTGTAAAAGGGACATCATTATCGAAGGGAGTATCAGCAGATTTTGCAGCGATATCAGCGAGTTCATTACCTTTGATGCCAGCATGTCCAGGCACCCAGCAGTACATTACAGAATATCCTGCATTTCTCAAATGGAGGTGAGTCTTTAAAATTTCCAAGATCATAGGGTGGTCAGTGTTTGCATTAATTGAATCAAGGGCGCTCAGTGAGTCAGAGTAGATGATGAATTTTCTGCTGTTCTGCTTGGAGATAAAGATTAAGGAGTTCAAAATGGCAAATGTTTCTGCAGTAAAGACAGATGCAGCCTTATGAAGTTTACTACTCCTGATTACTTTATCGCAAACAAAAGCTGCCCCGACATGATCGTGATTCTTTGAGCCATCAGTGAAAATTGCTTTATAGTTAGAATAGCTGTTTCTATGGTCCAGGAAAATTTGTTGGTATTGGACGTCGTTGGTACTGCTCTTCTTAAGTTCTCCAAAGATGTTGAGTAGGTGAATATTCACTTCTTGCCAGGGAGCAATACCGAAAAAGGTAGAACTTTTGGGAATCAGATCTTTTAGGTTGAATTCTTCAATGAGTGAGTGAATGCGGAGATCAAAAGGAGGGATACATGAAGGGCGTGCATGGTAGTTACGCCAGTACTGATCAGATGTCATGAATCGTGCAGGATGTTCGGCATGCGACATTATTTTATAGTGAAGATCTATGGACAACTGCTTGCGTCTGAATTTCAGAGATGGTTCGAAACAGATGACGTATAAACTTTGTACTGGAGATGTTCTGAAAGCTCCGCAGCAAATCCGTAGCGCTTGGTGATGGACTGGATCTAATTTCAGTAGCGCAGAAGGTCTTGCTGATCCATAGATAACACAGCCATAGTCAAGTTTGGAACGGATTAAAGCTCTATAAATGCGGAGCATAGAACAACGTTCTGCTCCCCATGAAGTATTGGCCAGGACTTTCAGAATGTTGAGAGCTTTAGCACATTTTTTCTTTAGATTTAAGATATGTGGAAGGAAGTTGAGCTTTCTGTCAAAGATAACACCCAAGAATTTTGCTTCTGGCTCAACGCGGATCGGAGAGCCGTCAAGATGCAGCTCTGGATCAGGATGTAGATTTCTTTTGCGGCAGAAGTGCACGCAGACGGTCTTCTGGTTGGAAAATTTGAACCCATTGCTGTTGGACCACTTTACAATTCTGTTAACAGCAATTTGGAGTTGTCTCTCAATGTATCTCATATCTTGACCGTGACAGTAGATCATCAGGTCATCAACATATAGGGAACCACGCACTGTGGGAGGAAGTTCTTTTAAAATGGAATTAATTTTTAGGCTGAAAAGAGTAACACTAAGCACTGAACCTTGGGGTACACCTTCTTGTTGTATAAAGGTTTGAGAAAGCACCGGGCCAATCTTGACCTGGAAAGAGCGGTGTTTCAGAAAGTTTTGAATAAAGATAGGTAAGTTACCTCTCAACCCTGTGCTGTGGAGGTCATGAAGAATTCCATGCCGCCAAGTTCTGTCATATGCCTTCTCCATGTCGAAAAAGATTGAAACCAGATGGTTTCTTTTTACAAATGCATTGCGTATTGCAGTTTCTAAAAACAGGACATTGTCCAGTGGAGATCTTCCCTTACGGAAACCACTTTGGTGGGGCGATAGGCAGTGGTTAGTCTCCAAATAGTAGGTGAGACGGTGATTTACCATTTTTTCCATGATTTTACAAAGGCAACTAGTGAGGGCAATGGGGCGGTAATTTAAAGGATTTTTCGGATCTTTGCCGGGTTTTGCTATAGGGATTACAAAGGCCCTGCACCAGGCGGTAGGATAAAGTTGTTCCTTCCATATCTTATTATACAGAGCGAGAAGGACCAGTAGAGATTCATAGGACAGATGCTTTATCATCAAATAACTTATGCCATCAGGGCCAGGGCAGGTCTTATCAGTGCGAGATATTACACTTCTTAATTCAAACATGGTGAGATCTTTATTATAGGATTGTGCATTAGGATGGGAGAAGTCGATTTGGGTCTTTTCCAAGCGCGTCTTTGTGGGCAGAAATTCTTTTGAGTAATTGTTACTGTCAGATACAGCAGCAAAAGTATCACCTAAAGCATCGGCGATTTCTTCTCTAGTGCTTATCAACTTTCCATCTTTTTCTAGAGCAGAGAGGGGATAATCATTGTAAAGTCCAGATGCTTTGCGGACTCTTTCCCAAACCTGTTTGCTAGACATTGAGGAGGTAATAGTAGACACGTAGGCTGCCCATGATTTTCTCTGACTTTGCCGTCTCACTTTCCTAGCATTCGCCTTAGCTTTTTTAAAGGCCAGAAGGTTTGCCAGTGTTGGGTATCGGCGAAAGATACGCCAGGCTTTCTTTTGCTCTCTCATAGTTTTATGGCAATCACTGTTCCACCAGGGTTTAGGGAACTTTGGGAACTTTGTCGAGGACTTTGGAATACAAAGTTCAGCTGCTTGTACAATAGTATGGGAGATCATTTTTACTGCTGTATTAATGTCCACATCATTGACCATTTCTTCTGTCAGCACAGCGCAAGAGACAAAAAGATCCCAATCAGCTTTATCATAAAGTAAGCGGGGTTGTCTTGAGATCACAGACTTTCCTGCGATATTTACAATCACTGGGAAATGGTCACTATCGTAAAGATTCTCCCCTACACTGAAGGAGCAAAGGGGGAGTAGAGATGGAGAACAGAGCACCAGATCAATTGCATGAAATGTTCCAGTCGGCTGATGAAAGTAGGTGTTTTCTCCGTTATTAAGCAGACAGATAGAATGATCCTCCATTAGCTGTTCGATCTGCCGGCCCCTTGAATTAGTGTCTCTGCTTCCCCATAAGGTACTATGTGCATTGAAGTCACCTAAAAGCAGAAAAGGTTCTGGGAGCTGCTCTGTTATATTGTCTAGATCTCGCTGATCTACATGCTCATGTGGGGGTAAATAGATAGTGCATACTGAGATTGAAGAACGTAAATTAATCTGAATCCCCACAGCTTGAAGGGAGGTCGTCAAAGGAAGAACAGTGTACGGGTGATTGTGGGAGATGGTAAGGCCCACACCACCACAGGCACGATCCCCAGATGGGTTGTCCCTTCTTACTGTGGTGTATCTCCGTATCTTAGCATGGCTGCTTGGTTTTAACAAGGTCTCTTGAAGTGCAAAGCAGGCAGGTTGGTAGATGTTGATTATATCCTTGATATTATCCAGGTTTTGACGGAAACCCCGGCAATTCCACGAAATAAATGTACCCATTATGGATGCCTGTTTTGGCGGTGTTGTTTTTTTGATTTTCGAGGCAGAAGGTGTTTCGGGAGGGATAACCCTTCTTCAACATCCATTTCATCTGAGTCATCTAGGCGTCCTGAACTCATGCTTGCCATAGAACTTTCACTGGGGGTCCTGGGTTTTTGCTTATTTTTCTCCTTGATATCATCTCTTTGTTTGTTCTGTTGGACATCCTGTTTTCCCTTGGACATAGTCACCGGTGCACTAGTTTCAGCATCAGGTTTTCCCCCTGATTTTTGGTTTCTAGGATCTACTGTTACTGCTAGTTCTTTTTTCTGTGCGGTAACTGTAGTTTGCGTTGATATTGATCTGAATGATTTAGTTGCAGATGCGTAAGATTTATTAAGTCTTGGCTGGTTAGAGAGAACAAGTCTTCTAGCTTCTGCAAATGATATCTTTTGTGTAACTTTAATGTTTAGAATTTGTTTTTCTGTCTGCCATTTCGGACATGATCTTGCAAAAGCTGGGTGCTCGCCTTTACAATTTATACATAAGAGGGCAGCAGAGCAGCCTTCACTGGCATGTCCTACGATGGAACATCGAGCACACGTGAGGCTGCCGCGACAAGAGGTCTTTTCCATGTCCAAAGCGCTGACATTGGATTCGGTATATACGGCCTGACTGAACAGTTTAGGTATCCAGCTTTGATGTTTTTCGGCAAGTTAGGAGACTTGAAAGTAAGTATGACATGTTTAGTGGGAATGAGTTGACCGTCTTTCCGTATTTTGATCCTACGAGCACCGCACACGTTTTGATCTGCCAACTCTTTAACGAATTCCTCTTCAGTTACTGATAGTAAGTCTATTTCAGAGATTACTCCTCGGGACGAGTTCAGAGTATTATGTGGTTTAACTTCAATGTTTGCTTGTCCTAATTTGGTTAGTTTCAAAAGATTTTCAGATTGTTTTCCGGACGCAGTTTCAATCAAAAGGTCTCCAGATCGAAGTCTCTTAATATTTTTCAGTTCTCCTACAGAAGACAAAAGATGTTTGTTTATTACAAAGGGTGACATTTTTTTCAATTCTTCGGAGCTGGTAATAATTAAGAAACGTGGACAAGATAGATCTGATACAGTGCTTTCTATGTCACTTCTTAGTCTTTTGGTCACAGTCGGAGTATCGGATACATTGTTGGAGCAAGAAGGTATCACAGCCTTCATATTGAAATGGAAAAAGATTCGGGTCCGACCGCCCCACCCACCATGGAGCCCAAGAAGGGGACGCAGATTTCTACGCCAGGGCTAGCCGGACCTATACGCAGACTGAAGTCCCACAGTCGGCTTTCCCGAAAGCGGGTACTCCCAAGAGCTTGTCCCCAAGCCACTGAACTAAGGACTTTTGACACCTGTGAGGACGACAAAGTGCCTCCCGTTTAACTGAAGCGGAGGCCAAAGCAGTGTGTTGGGGACAGTACCTCGCCCCTCAACTACCAGGACCCTCTTTTCCAGTGACACGGGTCTCCACGCACGGCAAACACGTGGGCAGTTTTCTCGTCACTCAAGAACCAGAGACAAGGGCTGTTCCAGTCTCTCATAACGAGCCCCAACCTCCGAAGAGGAGAACCACAAGGGAGAAAGAAAGGAAGAAAGCTTCAGCTTAGAGCAGAGGAGAAGGAAAAGAGGATAGATCACTGGGGCTCCAGGATTGTGACACCCGTCTCACCAAGAGGATGATCCCCTGAAGGGCTAGGGCACCTCGGGATTGCCACACCCGTACTCAGAAAAGTGAGCCCCTGAGGGGCCCTACTTGGAAGGAAGTGATGCAATAAGAATTAGAAAACCCACACACCTACCCTCCTAAGGAGATGACTAGCTCACATTTATTTGTCTTCTTGATTGATAGATGCTAATTTGATGGATTTCTATGGAAAGGAATAGAATATAGTTGTAGACTGAGAAAAATATTTTCATGAAAAAGAAATTTATTTTTCTGCTGTTCTCTAGTTTTGTTCACATTACAGATTTGAATGTGGAGTCAGCATATTCAAATTGACTTTATAACTAATATACATTACAAGACAATGAAACAGGAATTGGTTGGGATGAAACATGTTTGATCTACTAAACGGCATGACCTATTATTCAAGTAATCTGATAATGAAATTGACTGCATGTAGATAACATTTTAAGAAAAAAAGTAATAAATTATTTTAAAAACAATTCAATAATTTAAAACCTTTTATTTAAATTTTTAAAGAGCTCTCTCTTTTTTTTCTATTGCAACTGTTGAGAAAACTTTCCTGAGTATAAACTGCAGACTCGGGATAAATTTCAATCCCACACTGTAAGAATCTTACATTTATTATAAAGTGGTGTATAACCCTGCCAGAATGCACAATTATGTGTGGCATACCTACATCCAAGGAGAGCTAGGAATCGGGCATTCAGCATACCACTGACCATTCACCAGTACATCTACAGGAGAAGCCTTCATTGAAACATATATTCAGCAGACACTCATTGGGTACTGAGACAGAACAACTAGTATTGCCAAATCTGTGAGCAAGACAATTAGTAGATATATTTGGTTTCAACAGGAGACAGAAATGGAAAACACAATTATAGCTATACTCTGACAGACGTTTCCAAACTGTCTGAATTTGATATGACTTTATAACTAATATACATTACAAGACAATGAAACAGGAATTGGTTGGGACGAAACATGTTTGATCTACTAAGCGGCATGACCTATTATTCAAGTAATCTGATAATGAAATTGACTGCATGTAGATCATCATCTGGCATCATGCTCTCCAGTTGATAGCTCAGACTACTGAGGATTGCCTAAAGAATGAGTCGTTTCCTATCATTTGTTGATGACTGATGAACTGAAGACTGCTCTCCACCATGATATGCATGCTATTCCACGGGACACATTCAAAAACATCATGGAAACTATTTCCACATCCCCTCAAATAATACATCCAAGCAGGAAAGCAATTACAAGACTTATTTTCAAGGTTCGCTGAACATCCCTATTATACCACTGCATTAAATACCTACATATATACTATTACTTCACAACCACAAAGTTACTTCAAGCATTCACTATCTTTTTGTTGTTACTTAGAGTTGGCAGATATAATATGTATCACCACATATGCTAAAGTGCATTACAACTTTGATCAATTCACTATAATATGTCTTCTGTGTATATGCCAAATGGAAAAAATAAATTTACACAAAACTCACTAATGAATTTTCATAAAATTTTATTACACCGGGTGATTACAAGTCAAAAAGAATGAAGTTAACACCCAATTTGTTTAAAATCCTATCCTTATACATAAATTAAATCAAACTAATATAGTTTTACTACTATATAACAAAGAATGTCATACAATGTCCTAAAATTTAAATACACTTATTAATACAATGTTTAAAATGATGTACTGCTGTTTCTCCTAGCTGAGATTTCTTGCATCGGAAAATCTGAAAAATACATTGCTTAAAAATGATTTTATAGTTTTTTTACACTGAAATTATAAATTACTAATAAATTTTAGAATTATGTAATCCAAATCTAGCTGACTGTAAAATCCAGTATTAATTATCATGCAGTTAATTTTCAGCATGATTGTATCATTTTTTGGGGAATGGGGGTAATGACTACAACACTGACCTTACAATTATATAAAATGCAAATGTATATCCATCATCACAGATGTGATGATGCAAGTTTACTTTAAGCAGTTCTCTTAAGTTAAACGTTCCTGGGAGGGTAAAATTCAGAAAATTATCATATTCCCTTTAGCCAATCTACATTTCCTTTTAAAACTTTGTAAGAGGCTATTTTAAAGCTCAGTTAAGTATATCTTTAATTTACTAAAAATATGCTTCCTCCATATTTTTAATCAAAATTATCAATACTTAAGTACTTCTTATATGCTGAAGTTCTAGTTTTCATGCTAATCATTGGCAGTCTTATATTTTGTTCATAGGAATGAACATGAGTTTAAACTTGAACTTTTATAATTCTGAACTATTACATGCTTACTGTTACTGTTATTACAAGCTTGCCACTTCTGGTGACTGACAGATGTGGTTGCTTTAACAAGGTAGTTATGAAATGTACATAGTTTTGCTTCAGTCAGGGTGACTGCCCCTTAAAAATTTCTCATACTAACTTTTGGAAGAAAAAGGGAGTACTTTCTGATTACCTGCATCCCTGGTTTTAACTTTCAGTAGGATTGCCATTTCTGGCTTATTTTTTAGTATATATGTGACAATATAATCCATGAATATGCATACTACTTATGTGTTTCAGTGCATGTAGATCTATATGTTTAATATTTAGCAGTCATTTTAATAAATAATAGCCACTACCTGTAAAAATGTAAATATTGACTATAGAGATTTTTGTTTTTTACCTTTAAAATTCCTTGCTATTTAAAAAATGCTTTTATTATTATTATTTATGAACAGAACAATACTTATGAGCTATACTATAGTGAAACAAATGTTTTTTTGCCAATTCACAAAACTGCCAATGAATTACAGACTTTTCACGAAAGTGTGGACAATCAGAAAAGAATTGAAAAAAGATTAGATTTAGGATCCAAATTTATAGTTGTTTTCATTTCATTCTTTTTCAGAGATTTTATGATATTACTATTGTATTATCATAAGTGAACTCAATGCACAACTGTTAAATTAATGTAAGTCCAACAATTATGAAAAAGGAAAGGATAAAATACACCTCACTGCAGCTATCTCTGAAGCTTACACCTAGTTGTACTTTATTAACATATAAACATTTTATTCATTGTATGCGTAATTTTCATGTAACTATTTCCCTTATTTAATATGTTAATAACAAATTTTTAAACATAAGAAATATACTGGAAATATTTATTCATTAATTTTAGGAGACTTCTCTACATTATTTTTTAAGAAATAATAAAATCAATTACTAATGAACATTTAAATTTTTCCTTTATTGAAAGGAATTATTCTTCAGGCGAATTTTTTAGTTGCTGCTGACGAATGTTGGATATATAACACAGCTTTAACTAATATTGTTAAATTACGAAACATTTGTTCTCCTGCAGCAATTTTGATTTAAAATACTTTATTCTCCCTCCTCTCCAAATGACTTTTTTATCTTTTCTTTGTGCTTCAAAAATCCTCAATAGATAGCATACTTTACGAAAGCCTTCAAAACTATTTCTTTCAATAAGATTTTGAAAATTCAAACGAAATGACATTATAATGTAAAAACAGTCCGATATGTGTACATTTTCAAATTTGGCATCTCTAAATTTTTTAATACAATGACAGGTTGGTTATTTGGATTATGACAAACTACTTGAAGATTATGTATCTACAGGAAGAGATGCTTTTGTGGAAAACTGTTTTGTAGGAAACTGGCTCATGTAATCCAATGCAGTCAGCCTGTTCGCCAGATTTGAACCCAGGTTCCACTACTGGTATTCAGCTGTTTTAAACTAGGATCTTTGAAATTGATTTATTTCAAAACTTAATTAAGAGTTCATCTCAGACAATCTACTTTTAAGAGCCTTGATGTCATTCATTGAGCTTAATGCTAACTCATTTCAAAAGAGATTTCTTTATTTTCTATGTCTCCACACTGAATATTGCTTTCAGTTTGCTTTAATATTTCAAGATTTCATAAACCATTTCACAATCCAATTGATGAAATTCATTTCCTGTTGTTGAAATTAGAAGATGAACTCAACATTGAATCAAAAGTAGTAATCTAAATTTGGATTTATTATTTTAGTTGTGATGGATGTGCAGAAGACAAAATGTATGTTCCATATTTAAAAGATTTTGTAATCCCTTTAAATGTTGTTAAATGGTTGTTAAATGTACACTGCATTTGAGGTAAAATAGTGTCTAACAAGCCCAAAGAGATGTTAGCCCAAAGCAGCTATTAGTCTTGAAATGGCATTTTGCATTGAATCACTATAAACAGCTGTATCACTTTTCAAATTGTTGCCATCACATAGTATTGCCCTGTATTATATTTAAAGATATTAAATAATGAAGAATCTTCATGCATGCATGTATGTTTCTCACACTGTGAAAATACAACAATACCTACAGCCATCAAATTTTGAATAACATAGTCCTTCAACTGAATATGGGCACCTGCAAGCCCGAATCTTGAATTTTCAATTTGTTTTATTACCTGGTTCAGATTTTATAAGCTTTAATGAATTTTTTATTAAGAAACTCAATGATTTCAAGGTGAGCAGTGGCAACACACTGTACAGAATAAAATATATTTATCTACAGCGCGAGAGATTGTGTATCGGAAATTCTAAAGATATGCTATTTTAAATATTTTTAGTCCAAAGGGATAGAAGCCCAAATGCTCTTGAAACATATATATAAGTATAAATGAAAAAAAAATGCCCCTTTGAGCGTAATACTGAAAGCTTTCATATTTTATTTATTATTTTTATTGCTGTTACTCAGAAGGAAGAAAGCAGTAGATCAAATGGTAAATGTAAGATAACATTACAAATTTATAAAAAGTACTAGATCTAGCAGAGAAATTTCAACATTATCAGTCTGACATGAGTATATATTAATAGAAATTCAAATACACAAATAAAAGAATTTAAAAAAATAATTCACTTTGATTTAACTATCAACATTTAAATTTTCATTTGCATTATCAACACTAATTTTTGTTTCACTGTGTTCCAATAAATAATTAAGGCATTTAATAAAATTAGCAGATTAACACTTCTGAGAAAATATACTATTTCATATTATACAAGAGTATTTGTATTTAGTCTGCACCTACTGATACACCACTAACTGTCACATTTTGATACCGAAATATATTTTTGATATCTGCAGATTAATTAAAAAGTTCTTTTCCTAAATTTCTGGTGGTAATTGTTAGGCAATTACATTCAAAATTGCATTAAATAGATTATTTTTTTCTGCAGTTTGCATCTACCACCACAAGAATTCTTCTAAATGAGACAACAAGCAAATTCTCTTTAACTAGTATTTAGTCTTTATTCTAACACTGTGGCAGTTATTGACATTGCACTAGTTCTGCAGAATGAACGCACTAACCTCATGTGTTTTTGGCAAAATATAACATGATTGGAAATAACGCATTGCTTCTGATTCCTTTCTTGGCACTAATAAACATATGCAAATTGCATAAAAATTAATGTCAGATGAGCAAATGCTGCTGGTGAATTTTCTAGAGAAAAAGAATTATGAACAAAAAAATAAATAAATAAATAAATAAATAAATTGCAATGAAGATATTTGCTTACTGTAGGAGGTTTGATGTTGAGGGAAAAAGGATAAAAAATTAAGATAAAATGTACACTCAAATTCCCTCAACTGCTAAAAAATTAAGAGGGAAAAAAATCACATCTTTCTTGAGAAGGAATGAACAGCTTTTAAGGCTGCTTCAACTCTCACAAGAAAGCATATTCATGGGTTGGATCATTACCAATGTATAGATGGGTTCCAGCTAATACATAAGTAATTAAAATAGAGCAAAACTGATGCACAAAATTATAAACTTAAAATTAACATACTCACACTTTTGTTGTTGAAGTCTACATTTTAAAGTTTATATTAAGTGGCATATGTAATAATTGGTGGCATATGTTGCTTTGTTTTCCTCAGTGCATCAAAGCTGCACAGTACATAGTGCTGTGTTCCCATACATGGAGTGGCATATGCCACCCTGTCTGTGAATGTGTTATATAATTTACTGAAGATATTAATTACATGACAGTGCGTAAAGGAACATTATTTGATGTCAATCTTACCAATATTCAAATTTGAAATTAAATTATTGTTGAATATCTTGAAAGTAGTATTTAAAGTGCAGTTGAATACCTTCAATGTATCACATATTTTAATTAAATTAATTACTATAGAATATATCAGGTTGTAACAAAAGATTCCCGCCACTACAAATATTGTCTGTGCAAACAGTTCATGTTGACGTGTTTAATAATTCTTTTTGAAATGATTTTTAGCATTTAAAAGAAAGAGACTTGCTCTAAAGCGTTAAGTTGTAAAATTCAGGGGAAAAAAAAAAAACTGAAAATGTTTTTTCAGATTTTAAATTACGTCCAAAGGGGCATTTTTTAAAAATTGTTTTTAAATATCATGTTCTTCACACTTAAACCATAAAAATTCGGTTAACAGCAATATCGCAAAATAATTTAAAATGAGCATATCTTTAGAATTTCCGATACACAGTTCTGTGCGGTGGAGATAAAAAGATTTTTTTTTTCTTTTCCCATAGAGTGTTGCCATTACTCGGTTTTAAATCGATGAGTTTGTTCATCAAAAATTCGTTTAAGTTTCATAAAATATGAAATAGATAATAAAACAAATTCCAAATTTGGGCTTCCAGATGCACATATTTGGGTGGAATCGTACATTATTCAAAATTAGATGGCTCTAGGTTCCCTTGTTTTATTCCATTTGGAGAAATATACATTCATTTATGCAAATTCTTCATTATTTAATTTCTTTATATATAACATAGGGTGATAACTCTTGGTGGCAACAATTTGAAAAGTGATACAGCCATTTATAGTGATTCAACACAAAATGGCAAAGCGAAAACAATAGTCCTTCAGGGACAAAGTCCCTTTGGACTAAAAAAAAAATCGTTGTCATTAAGTACAAATTGTCTGAAATGGAACTATCGCACTACTAGATTAGAAGCATCATTTACTTTCAGTTCCATCGCAAAAAGTCAGCTACAAAATTTCACCAAATCATTTGTACAGCTTTAGGTACTAATGTTGTAGAAGATTTGGTATCAAAAGTTCAAAAACAAGGACTATGACATTCAAGAAGCAGATCACTCTGGCCAACCTACTGCTGTTGATGAGGCCAGCCTGTGAGAACTTGTGGAAGAAGATCAGTATGAAACCATTTGAAAGCTTGTTAAGGAGTCAGACATTAGTAGCATGTCCATTAGTCGTGCTATGCATTGCATGAACTTGATATACAAGTTCAATTGCTGGGTGCCGTATCAGTTGATTCTGCTGATAAGGACAGACGTGTTCAATTCTGCAATAATATGCTCGAATATCAGCAGAAGGATAAAATTCTGAGCTGTATCCTCACTTTTGATGAAAAATAGATTTATTTCAATTAACAAGCTGAAAAGGTGGTTGGTCGACACACGGTGAGCCTGTCGGCAGTGTCGCAAAGCGCAATTTACTAACAAAAAGATCATGCTTTGTATCTGGTGGAATTTCCGTGGTATTATCCACAAAAAGGATCTGGAAAAAGGCAAAATCCTCAACAGTAAGGTGTACAGTGATATGCTAGTCTATGTTGATGCTGCTATCAAGGAAAAAAGTTGAACTAAGTTCAGGTGCATAAAGGAAATAATCCATCAAGATAATGCAAGTCCGCATGTGTCTGCATTCACCAGGTGGACTCTGTACGGATTGGAATGGGACCTTTTGCCACACCCATCATATAGCTCCGACATCGTTCCTTCAGACTTCTACCTTTTTCCACACCTGCAGCTACATCTTGCTGGTGCTACTGTCCTTCTGCACAAGACGTCCAAAATGAAGTTGTTCTGCTTTTGGATTCATGGCCACCAAGTTTCTGGGGCCATAGGCTTTGAAAAACTACCAAAACATTGGCAGAATATCATAGATTCGGGTGATTACTACACACACTAAAGGTACTGCTTTTATGTTTTTTCCCCTTAATGTTATTAAGAAAATTTTTTGACAAAAAACTTTTGTTACAACCATGTATATTAAATGGATTAATAAATTCAAATTTGCAACAAACCTTAATTTACAAAGCCAGTTTTATGAAACTGATGTCACTGCCTCCCAATGATCTGCAGACACCGTTTCTTCACGACACTGAGCTCTAAATTAAAGGAAAGCATAATTTAGTATATTGCACATGTTATTTCAGAACCTGATGGAAGCAGTTTTAGCATTATCTGATTGCAGCAAGAAATTTCAAAAGAATATTTTCCATATAAATAATGTATAATTTCCATTTTCAGAACTACACTTAACATTTTTATCAGAATTTCATTAATGCTACTGTAATGAAAAAGTATATGCAAGTTGGGTATGATGTTATTGATATATTTCCTTTTCCAATAAATCAGATATTCTCCATACTTCAAATAAAATTGGCCTAACTGGACAGCTGTTATGTTAATTTCACAAATACGGTAAAAGCTGAGTATTCATTAAGTATGGGAAATGCCAAATTCTGGATACATGAAAATTACCAACAGTTGAGTGTAAGAAAAACAGATTTCACATAAAAAACCTGAATGGGAAAAATTTCTGCTTTAAAAGTATAAAAACAATCATCTTATTTACTACCAACTTGAATATCAAAGCCTACATTTAAAATTATGTAAGATTTGGGGGGTGATGCATCATTTCTGTCATAAAAGTTGATATATTTCTATTATTACGAAATCTCAGTGAACATGAAAGTTGATGGAGATGTCACCAATCATTCCGGCAGAAATTTAAATGAACAAATTATTCATTATTTAGTTCAATAATAAAACGATACAGATACAAATATAGCATATAAAACACTTAGTCATATGACTGTCATTATTTATTTATTTTTAAATTTACATCATGAACTTTTTTTTATGCCTTGATCCTGTAATGTTGAAAATACTCCATTGCATACAGTCCCAAGTATTAAGATTTTCTTAAAAATGTGATGAAAGAATAGAACTAATATCCTTCCTTTGAAAAATTAAACTGGCTTGCAGAGAATTAATCAAATTAACATTAAACTGAAATGAACTTCATATGATTGTTTGTAGCATCATACTTATCCCTCACTCGTGCTAAATCATATTGTTCGGTGACAATTTATATATGTTAATAATACTGTAAGCTCTATAATAGCATTACAAATTTCTTATTTAATACATTTTTTAGGACAATTTTTTTTCTAAAATTCTTAAATATTCTGGTTAGCTGAATGCCAGATAATCAGGCTTTTATTGTACATACATTCGTTACAACATTTGTAGCTGTTTACATTTAGTTAAAACAACTTTAGCATATGCTCTCTTAAACAAATAATAAGTGCACAGATTGTATTATATAATTACATTGATTAAATGTTATATGTTGACTGATAAAATAGGACATTGATTACTATTTAAACATATTACTGACAAATAAACTAAAATTAGATCGAGAGCACATAGGTTAGCTAGCCGTAATTTTGAATTGGAATTTTATAAATACTACATGCAAAAAACTGAACGGAGCTTCATGTGTGTATTAATTTTGTATTGTATAGTGATTATACTCAGAAAACAGAGGAAAACTTTGCTTTCACAAGCTTGGTGACTTTTTTTTTTTGCAATTGATACTTCTTGTTTAAAAGAAAATTCCATGTTCTGCAAAGATGTAATAAATCCGATTTCTGAAAATAATTCACTGCATTAAACCATAAAATTTTCAGTCAAATAATGGATTTCTTTAGCCTTTTTGCCCAATGTAATTACAATCAACTTCTGAGTTACTGGGGGCAAAATTATAAATCATGGCTACTCCTCCCCAAAGACAAAAAAAAGTTAATATTGTAGAGTGATGGAAAAGTTACAACTACAAACAAAATTATTATTGGAAGATTTACAAATGAAAAGAAAACTGTGCGAGATAACAGCAGAATAGAAGATTATGTCATAATATGGTGAATGCATAGCAACTCATATTTAATCCTCTGAGTTTTATCCGGTCATAAGATTTTCTCACTTAGTATATGTAAGCTTATAACTTACAATATTTTTCTTTCTTACTTTCTTTAATAATGTAAATTTCATTTTAATAAATGTAAGATTATGAAAATAAAGTCCAAAATAAGTAAATATACAAATTTAACTAATAAAGGCTCTTTAAATACAGGTTTTCAATCATAGACCTGCAAAACCTGGGCCACTGAAAGGGTAAGAGTTGTTCTCAACCACAACTCTCAGATTAAGTGATTTTCAATTTAATTGCATTATGCAAATTATAACATTTATTAATTATCCTTTCACTTACCTAAAAACCTGCAGTTCCTCTATGCAAAATCTTAAAGGAAATAATTTTGATATTTTCCAAAAATTCAGAAAAACATGACAAAAGAATGAAAAAGGTATTCCAATAAATAGTTTCTACAAAAGCATACAAAATATGAACATACCAATAAGCAAAATCTGTTAGAAAGAACACGTTCAACAAACGAAGCAGTCATACAGTTTACCTTCTTCGAACATTATTTTTTAAAAACAAATTCTGTCCTGAAACTTTACAGAGTCACAGTATATACTCATATCTAATCACAGTTAAACATTGGTTCAAAAACTTGATCTGTCTAAAGACCTGCCATCATAACCCAAAATCAATGGTAAATGCATATACATAAAAAGAAAAATACAATATTAAACAGATAAAATAAATGAAAACTTAATTTAATTAAACTGAACTATATAAAGAAGATGGTAGAAGTTAAAAATGAAGAAGAGGTTCTTATTGTTTCAATGAAAAATTTCTTTTCATAAAACATCAGGTACCTGATTTTAAGCAGGATCCTCTTTTATTTATTATTTTAATTCTAAACAGCAATTTGCTTGAGATTCATTGGGCTTCTGTTTCACTTAAAATTTGTCCAATGTGATTTGTTGTTGCCTGTATGTTAAAATGCTTCTAACGTGAAATATGGCTTTGCCACTGAAAATGCTTTGGCCATAGCTTGCTACTGCTTTATCAGGGCAATACTGTTATGTGAAAACTTTGCATCTTACCGCATTTTGTACAAATTTCACAGGTCAGAGAGCTAAAGTAATTTTTCATTTTTTTCTCTTCTTCTGAAGATATTTCTTCTACAATCCCCTTTTGTTGTTCCTTCTGCAGTAAGAAAGAAAGAAACAATTGCTATTGCAATTGTTTCTTACTTTGTCCCTTATTAAGCTCATTTTTATGGCTCTTTAGTAACTTCTCTGTGTCTTTTGTTAATTTCCTAACCCATTTTCAGCCTAGAGACAAAATATTATAAAATAAAAAAATCTGAAGTTTCAAAATGCTCAAAATCTTTGTGTGCAACCCAATCCTAATAATTTCCTCTAGACCAAATTCATGGTCCTGTAAGTCACTTGCTGCCATACTTTGCTAATGTTAATTAAGCAACAGAAAAATATTAAAGTGTTGTTTCCATAAAGCTCTGGGTGTTAATTATGTAACATAAGTTACCTCAATATACTATATGTTGCCAACCTGAATGTTTCTATCTCAGGACACCATTCATAATCCAAGATATTTTTTGTTTAGATAATTTGTTCATGAGTATGTTTATGTTCATCACATGGTTTTGAAGAGAGGTATTTGTGATCTGAATTTATTTATTATGAAATACAACATACTACATAAAACAGTAACAGCTAGGAATTTATTATAAATTACCATAAATTTATTCATTTCACTTTAATAATTTTGTACCAAGGGTTGCTTTATAAATATAAAACTCACCTTTCAAACATTGCCTTTAATATTGCACCACTCTCCTTGTAACGATCTTCATTGGCTTTAGCAGCTTGTTTCCATCTGAGAAAATTGCATACATAATTTGTAAAATTTAAGAACTGTTATAAAATTTTTTAAAAAATGTTTTTTAATTTACAAACATATAAAAATTATTTACTTCCGACGTACTGCCTTCCAACGCTGTAGGTGTTTTGCCATCAGTGTTTCTTTTGTTAAATCATTCTGGTCATCCTTATATGAAATATAAAAATATAATCATTAAGGAGGAAAAATTTTAAATACCTGTTATATTATACAGGGTGATCTTTTTTAAAGTGACAGTGCTTGGAGCGCCCCGTAGCGCGATCTAATAGCCGAAATGGCACCAAACTTGGTATTTAGACTAATTAAGACATGGAAAAAGGATTCCATAAAAAAAAATTTAGTACCAAAAATCACCACTAGGAAATTTTGTGGCGCTGCTGTAGCTTACAATAACGAGAATTAGCATAAAACACAGGTACCAAAGAAAAATGCAAATGTTGTGCGATGACAGTACCAGTAATAGGAGCTATAACAGCAAGTAGTAGACAGCTCGGCAAATAATCTCAGCTGAAGTAAACGAGCTCTAGAGGACAGGCCTCTCACGCTACCGGAATATGTGTTACTGGTGAAGCTGTATTACATGGATCAATGTAATGCATCCGCAGCTCTTCGGGAATTTCGAACCAGAAAAAAATTAGGAAAGGGGCCTTTATCGCTGAATGGTCTTAAGAAAATGATTAAGAAGTTCAAGGAAACGGGGTCACTGACCATTTGCACTGGGAAAGAACGTAAGCCAGTACCAGAAGACGTAATAACTAATGTGGCAACTGCAACTGTCGAAGGATCGCAGGGAACCATTGCTGGTACTAGCAGCGCCCGGGGTGTAGCTTGACAATTGGACATGTATTATTCCACGGTATGGAGAGTTTTGCGGCGTGTTATTGGATTTTACCTCTACAAAATCAGCCACTCGCACGAACTGAAACCAAGTGATTATGATAAGCGAGTGTCATTCGCTCTATCGTTTCTTGCCAGGGTAGAAATTGATGATGCTTTCCCATGCCACATTCTGTGGGGAGATGAGTGCCATTTTTATCTCAATGGGTCCGTAAACATTCAAAATAGCTGAATTTGGGCTTCTGAGCAACCCCATACTGTGCACGAAATCCCATTAAATTCCCCCAAAGTCATTGTCTGGTGTGGTTTCACAGCCGAATTCGTAATTGGGCCATTCTTTTTTGAGACCATTACTCCGACAGGACTCCAAATGTGCACCATATGTGCAGAAAGGTACCACGAAATGCTGCAAACGTTTGTTATTCCACAACTTCAGCAAAGAAACCGTCTCCAACAGACAATCTTTCTGCAGGATGGTGCTCCGCCACACATTAGTAATAAGGTAAAGCAGCTGTTGCACCAAAACTTCACTGATGATAGAGTCATAGGTCACAGTTTTCCAGTTGCATGGCTGCCTCGTTCCCCTGACCTCACACCATGTGATTCTTGGCTCTGGGGTTATTTGAAACCTCAAGTTTATGTTGGTGGAGTATCAAATAACAACATAACAAAGACAGTGCAGAATATTCCTTGTGATATGTTACATACGGCTGTGGAAAACATTGTGCACGGAATGCCCAGTGTTATTTTGCTCACATTGAATGTGGTCTAATTCCTCACCGGAGAAGTTAATGTATGGCGATTTTTGGCACTAAAATTTTTTTTCATGGAAACCTTTTCCCCATGTCTTGATTAGTCTAAATACAGAGTTCGGTGGCATTTCAGCTATTAGATCGTGCTACAAGGCGCTCCAAACACTGTCACTCTAAAAAAGATCACCCTGTACATTTTTACCAATTTCACTACAATATAACTTAATTATAACAACATAATCTTTAAAAGGAAATATGTTCATTACATACAACTTTTGAATGAGAAGTTTACCAAGTTAGTCAAAAATTACATTTACCAGAATTTCGGGTAGATAAGTCGCCCTGGCGTATACAGTGCACATATGATAATTGACTTGGAAAAAAAAAAATCTGAAAGGTTTCAAATTTTAAATTACGTCCAAAGGGGCGTTTATTTAACATTTTGTGTGTTACCGTTATTTGTTAAATACCATGTTCTTCGCACTTAAACCATAAAATTCAGTTCAACAGCAATATCGCAAAATAATTTTAAATTCTGCATATCTTTAGAAATTTCGGTACACGGTCTCACGCGCTGGAGATAAAAATGTTTTTCTGTACAACGTTGGTATTGCTGGCTTTGAAATCTTTGAGTTTGTTAATGAAAAATTCGTTAAAGTTTTAGAGAATATTGTTACGAATTTCACATTTATTTGGCTATTTATTTAGAACTGTAATTAAAATTCCTTTTTATTTTCCCGTGCAACGCACGCAGACGATTTTTGAAGAGAAATTTTTTTTAAAAAAAAACATGCATACATTTATGCAGATTTTTCATTTTTTAAAATTTAATGCAGAGCGATAACATTTAATGGCAACAATTTGAAAAGTGATACGCCGTTTTTGTGTTTCCGACGCAAAATCGCAAAACGAAAGTAATAGTCCTTCGGGACTAAATCCCTTTGGTCTAAAAGTTCATAGGATAGGATGCACCGCCGTATACGCCGCAGCAAGGCCTTCTGAAACATGGCACATGTATTCATTTATTCAGTAATTCCCTGCCATATTGATGTAATCATCATCGATAACATTTTATAACATTTACAACATAAATATAATCAGAAATATATAAATAAATAAGGAAGAAACATCTTACTTTGGGCTTGCTAAAAATGAACACTGATCATTTCTAATAGATATTATTTTTATGGGTTCAGTAAACTTATCACCATAAATTACAATATTATGAAAAAGAATATGCAAATTAGATAAACAAACAGAATTTCTAATTAAATTAAACTACAGTTATTTGTACAAAACCTTCAAAATCTGACTCATCAATGTCGGAATTAAATAAATTTAACAAATGACCATAAAGGCCAATTTCATCATTCTGTTCTAAGCATCGCTATCTTCACTTTCATTTTCGATGATTTCCGATTTAATGAAAGCTGATACAATTGTATCAGCTCGGACATAAGGCAGCCTCCTCATACGAAGCTTTCTCATTTGTCGGGAATTTGTGAAGGAATGGAGTCTGTCGCTTTGTATCCATTCTTCTGACTGTTTCATAGTTCATGCTTGAAAATTCTATTGATACTGAGATCCAGTGTGGCTGTAAATTTTTTGTAAGTCCACCTGGTATCTCTGAGACATCGGTGCTAAGTTTTTTTGCTTCCGATCTTACCGTATTCGCTAAGTGGGATTGCACTAAATCCAGAACCTCGGGGTTGGAAAAAAGCACCTTTCCTTTTTTAAAAAATTTCTCTCAGCCAAAACAACATCACTTCTTCACACATCCATCCTTTTACATTGATGCAAATAATAACTCCTTTAGAATCTTTCTTAGGCGTGTACTTCAAAAAAGCTATCCATCCTTTTTCGTTGGTGCAAATAATAACTCCTCTAGAATCTTTCTTAGATGTGTACTCCAAAAAAGCTATCTTTTTTTCCAAGCCACTCCACGGGAAGCTTCTGTCCAACTGTTACTTTGGTCCTGATAAATAATTTCCTTTGCTTCATGAATCTGAAATGACAATTAGGTCCACCAAAATTTTTTATGCCCATTTGTGAGCAATTATTTTTTATTGAAGGCCAATTCTAACTGTTGATACTGATTATCACTTCTCTCTGCTCTATTGTCCATTCCTCTAAATTGTCTTCCAAAACAGGCCAGGCTATGACACCAGTTCAATAGATCATTTATTTTTAGGCATTTTCTCTAATTCTTCTTGTTTGGACTTCTACCACTGAATGCATTGCTCGTCAATTTGAGATTCTTTAGCCGTGGCACGATTTCCAATTTCAATTGCTTTCTTCACTGCCGAAAGGTTGAAAGCAACTGTATAACTTTTTCTTTGAGTAGGAGCCATAATAATAATAGTATTTTTAAAGTGCAAATGATAAGGTAAACAAAAAGCAAGCTACAAAGCAGTAAAAACATGTAATAATGCACACAAGTAAATGTAGCTGTTTCCATTTCAAAAAAAAAAAAAAAAAGAGTCATAGGAAAATGTGGGCAAAATCATGAGATAAGCAGAAAGTAATGCATTATGATGTCTTTTCACAGAGCGAGTTGAACTTATTGCACTGCCTTAGTGCAATCTGAGGTTAAAACATTACAGCGAATTCTAACTTAACCGTTTCAGTTGTGCATAACTTATCTGAACTAGCGAAGTTTTAAGGACAGAGGAAAAATTAAATTCCCTCAGATACGACACTCCAGTAGATATGCCGTAGATCTAAATTTTCAACTTTTAAACAGGTATAAGCAGTGGCTTATCTACCCAAAATTACGGTACTCCCATTTTTTTTCTTTGTAGCAATAATTAAACTTCAGTGAAAGTTGCCATAGTAACAATATGCCTAGAACAACAAAACTGTTTTATTTTTTATTTTCAAAATTTAATTGCCATAATATGTTTCCTTTCTGCTATTTTTTTGTTTGTTTTCCCATCAGACCATTATGAAGGAATGTAATCCCACGTTAAAATGTAACATCTCTTACATGATTGTGTTATTCAGCAACAACAGAATCAGATGAATATTGAAAGAACAATGTATGAAAGAGTAAAAACTTATCTAAAAATCCAGTATCTGGGAAATAATATTTTTGTTTTTTTAAATATTCTGTTACTAACTGATAAAACTATATCTCAAATATTACACAAAACTAGAAATTAGCTCAAAGAAAAAATTTTCTTAGTTCAAAGAAAGAAAGTTCTGGCATCTTAGATTCTTTTTTAACATTAAATGGCATTAAGGGGGGGAAAATCCAAAAGTACAGTATTATCTGAAAAATATATCACTAAGGTGAGAAAAAACATACAAAGATTTGCAAGCTATATATTAAAACAGAATTTCATCATTATCATTAGATATTATTTCTGAAGCTGTTAATATAAGGTATGCAAATAGAAATTTTGCCGATAACATATCAAAGGCTGTTAGGTTAGGTCTAGACTTATAAAAGTAAATAGCTTTAATAATTGTATCTTCCAAGACTATTCTCATAAAAACTTTTCAGTGTCCTTAAAATTACATTAGGTGAATTTAAATACTTATCTAAATTTATTTCTTAATATTTTGGGATATGTAGGTTAAAAATATGAAGCACTCCTATTACAGCTCATATATTTAAAACTGGGTTTTCCACTTTGTATTTAGAATTTAAATACATTAAATTTTTTAATACTAAATTTTAACTATCAGCATAAGTTTGTAAGTGTTAAATAAATAACGGAAACAACATATAACAAATTATAAATTGTAAAATACCAGAACTTATTTTTAACTTTTCTATACAACTTTACAATGAAGTCCTAGTCCTACTTAAAGAAATTAAAATTGCATTTGCAAAATAAATTTTTGTAAAGATATATTATGAGGTTTGTTTATGAAATGTGATTGCTATTAAGATTTCTACACTGTAAATGAAATTTTATAAAATTTTGTATCAGTATTTTTTGCAAATGAAGACATACCGACCATTCCTACCACTTGTTAATTCTTTACTCCAGCAGTATATAAATCTGTCTTCTGCAGAAAATGGCAGACATCTATTTTCGAACCAAAAGAGTACATATTGTCGAAAATGCTTTGCACAAAATATAATTTTACATTTAGGAAGGAACTAAAAGAAATAATACAGCAATCTAAATTTCATAGATTACTGTTGTTTTTATTTTTTTCTTTAATTCTGAGACTTTTAATGCTCTTGCTTTCTCAATTAGTGAGATTTAAAAAAATATAAAAGTATCGATTGAGAAGCAAAATATTAATTAGTAATTCAAGTTTTGGAAAATGAATTTCGAAAATTTCAGTTCAACAATGCCATTTATATGCAACATACTCAAAATAAAATTTAAAGCAAATAATATTTCCATTTGTGCAGGCAAGGTGAAAAAATAAATGCATATATTAGGTATAACATTTCAATGCAATTCATAGTTCAGAGAATAATATAGATTATATCCTCAGGGAATCATTAGGAATTGAAAAGATATTTAAAACCTTCAAACTTTTTTGTTTATTAATGGAAAAGAGGAATTTGTTATGGATCTCATGAGATGTGTTGAGGGGGTATCCACTTGGGTAAAGTGATCCCCCCATCCTTTACTTTCCTGATACAATCCTGCTGTGATCCTAATGAAATACCGCTGAGGAGATAAGTGGGCCCAAATAACCCATCAATCACCTCTTTTCATTTTCAACTCATTCTGTGGGGCTGGAAAAACATGATGCAACGAATGTGTCTCGGTATCACGGTCCAGCCCACACTTCGCCCCAATGAGAGCCTGCCTTACTAACCTATGAAGATGCATTTCCTGTGACTGAGTCTTTCTCGGGGCAAACAGTGAACTAGTTAATGAACAACTCAGATTTATGATATGGGAGATAAATAATAATAATAAAAAAAAATCTTAACCTTGTTGTCTGTCAACAAGTTGGGGAAAACCAAAACACTAAATATTATTACATCCTTCAAGAGGATAAAAATATTTTTATACGAATCCATTTTTCATCATAATACCTCATTATAAAAACCACATATGTTAAAAAAATATGCATAACTGAGGTTATTGATGAAAATAACTTACTGAACAAACAGTAAAGACTTCTTCTGGTTGTGGAATGGGTGATGGTATTCGTAAATCCCGACCATTTAAAGGTCTTGGTGGGGGTAGCTGACGAATTTCTTCAGAGTTGGGGTCTTCCAGAACCTTTAAAAAGAAAAACAAAATTACTTCAGAAAATGCATTTGTCCTGATCATTTAAAATAAAATTCATATAATTCTGGGGGTTTAGCATTTCATTCTGGTGAAAAAAAAAAATCGCAAAATGTGATTAGAAGCACAATAATTTTATTACCCCTCGTCATCACTTTTGTTACTTAATTTGTAAGGCTTATTTTAATTAACATGTGATTCTTATGTTAAATTTATCTTGCTACTTTTCTTTCTCTTGTCAGCCTCACTAAGTTGTAAATTAGGTGGGACTGTAGCCCAAACTGGTTTTGGTAAGTGCTTCTTGGCTATTTAGAGGTCATATTATATTTAGAGGTAATTTTGATTCAGGTTGATAGGAATTAAATCTAATATTTGTATTGAACACATTTAAATGTTCGTGTTTCAAGATCCCACAAGGAGCAGTGAAAAAGGTTCAGCAAATTTTTAATTATACTTCCAAGTCACATTGTAAATAAACTATATATTTACAATGTGATGCGTGTTGTAAATAAACTATATTATTACGATTATATTCTACTTATAATTTAATTTTAAATTGCTTTTGCATTCATTAGATTTTATATTTCAAATCAGTGAGCGAGCAGAATAACATTTTACTTCCTCCGATTCATTATATCTAGAAAGATATCAGAGGAAAAACAAGATCATTGGTTCATCAGCCCTCCTGAAATCGAAAGGCTTTGACGACAGACACAGTGCAGAATGCTAAAAATCTATTGACACTGGTCATAAAGTTATGTCTCTTGGTAGAAGGTTAGAAGTTTCTCTGTATAAAAAATCTGATATGTACACTACATAACTTCCTTTTATGGAACATTAACTTATATGCATTTTTTGCTGCATTTGATTTAAACTTATTTCCTCGAATTTCATTACAGATATATTTCTCATTCAATTAATTCAGTTCTCACTTCATGGCAAGGCAAAAATACATGAAACCTCAAAATATCTTTATAGAAGATGCAGAAACTGACTTAATTTATTTTTTAGCTACGTTTCAAATGTAAAAAAATATGGCTGCTATGGTAAAAAAAATTATGCTTAGCCACATTTAAATAACTTTTAAATTATTGATAATTTTACAACTATTGCACGCAAATTAAATAAAGGCACAAAAACCTTAACTGGAAGCTAAGAACAACATAATTCAATCATTTTTAAAGCAAAAAATGTACAACTTACCAACATATATTTAAAAAAAAAAACTGAGCTCACAGAGAGTGGGTATATATATATATTTATATACTTTTCATGCAGCCAATTGCAACCAAAAAGGGAAGTGCACATCTATATGGCATAACAGTCCTATATACAAAAGTTCAATGTTTTGATGTTGCTTATTTTTGAGTTATGTGAGATACATATGCACATACAAATGTAATGAAAAAAAATCTCTTATGAATCTGTTTTAAATCCTTTCTGCAACTTGTTTTGGAAAAAAAGTCTTTTATTCTGTCTTTACATAAAGATGTCATGAAAAAACATCATTAAATTTCATTCAACAGCAGTCAAAATAGACATTTTCATTGAGATATGACACCCAAAAATTTTCATGATTATAATACTTCCTTTACTTCATACAAGGAAGTAAAAATATGGCAAAATTTCAAATATTTCCTCATAAAATGAAGTATATTAAAATATGAGTTTTATGCTTTATTTTCCTTTGTAAAACAATATGTTTCCAAGGTTTGAACTTATTTAATTTGCTTATATATTTGTAACATAATTTTAAAATTATGATGCTAGGAAACCATGCACAGTATTATCTGTTTCATAACTACTGTAAATAATTTTAGATGGTATCAGAATTTGTACAGTGCAGAGAAATTGTAATAAGTCTGTTGTGTTATGCAATAAAATGTCTCAGAATCATTTGAATTATTAAGATTTAAAAAAACTTTAAAGGATTATAAATTTATAACATGTCAATGAAATAAGTCAATATTCATGTTATAAAAAATTCTATAAAATTTGAAATATTTAATATTTAAAATTTTTCTCCAACAAAAATCAAGATATTTGCCTTATCAGCATCTTCACAAGTTTCAATCTCATCAGCAGTTGGTTCCTCCTTTGGTTGTTGACTTGCATTATACAAAGACTGGTTATTGATCCAAGCTCTGCATATAGGATACAGAGGAGTCTTCTCCGTAAATGGAGTGAGATCAACAGCACGGTCAAACAGTTTCATCACATAAGAATCTTTAAAAAAAATAATTTACAGATAAATGCATTAAAATTTTTTAATAGCTTTTTCCCTTAAAAAAAGCTCTATAACAAATATAAAGTTTTAATAACTTTTAAGTGGGGATTTTTGATGAATATTTTTAAAGTACTGATTGCTTTATATGCTGAAATGAACATTAGACTAATTAATTTCTTTAAAAGCACAATTTTAATTCATAGTCACATAGTTCTACAATATTTAAATCTTTTTTTTTTCTAATAATATACAATTATACACTAACTCATACAGAAAATGTCACATTAAGATTTTGCCACAAACTAAAAGAAATACAAAGCTTCACAATCTATGCAACTGATTTAAAATTCAAATTGGTCATATGATTAATGAGTAAGATAAAAGGGGAAAATCAGATAACTTATGTTTGTCAACCCCCAATGGATATGTACTGTTGTAAACAATGAGATTATACAGAAATGTAAGCAGATACTGCCTGAAGTAAAATTAACTTGAGAGAAAAAATATTAGGGAGAATACGTAAATAAAAATATTAGCATTCTGTTGTAGATTAACTTGGTATTAGTGTATTTCAATGACTATTAGATATTCAAAAAGTAAAACATCACCAGAATAGTAATGATCAGAAATGGAATTTTGTAATTTTATATATTTGTTGATAAGCCAGCAGTGGACAGTTTGAAGTATATCACGTTTTTACATACATATCAAAAATTAAATTGGCGATTAACGAAGAAACATGGCCCTGAATGATTTCTATTTCAAATTCCATTTATATTAAAAAACTAAACTGTATCTATTCAAAACGAGTCGCATTTCGGATGGCAAAGGATCCCAAGTAGCTCACGAGCTGCAGTTTGGCCATGTTTGCTCTATAAATTCCCTAAATATAAAAGCTGTAATTCCAAAATTATAAAGGCTATAATTCCTAAACATTAAAGCTCCTAAACCTCTATAAAAAATATCAGTTTTTAATAATTTTTAAGCGGGAATTTTTGATCAATACGTTGAAAGTACTGATTACTTTTCATGATGAAATGAATATAAGACTAATCAATTCTTTGAGAGCACAATTTTAATGCATAGTCACACAGTTCTACACTATTTAAATCTTTTTTTTTTTGTTCTAATAGCATACAATTATGCACTAACTGATACAGAAAATAGAACACCATTAAGATGAGGATCATCATCAGAGATGGAATCTTTAAGAATCAAACAATGAATTTCACTTTTATTTGGGAAAATTAAATAAAAGTTAAATTTATGGAGAATCTGTCCAATTTTTATAACAGATAGAAGGATGAAATGGAATGATGATAAAGTTATGACAGTTCTTTCGAACAATTAATGTCTTCTTTTATGGAAAGATGAAAAATAAAAGCTTTAGCAATGACCATGGGAGAAAATCCTTTACTCATGGCACTTGCTTTTGAATAATTGAAACCATTAGAAAGTACTGAACTGAAGAACCCATTGCTAGTTCTTCATTTTGGTGATAAGTATTTTTGAAAACAAAGTAGGTTTTACCCAAAGAAACTTTAGGGAGAGAAATTTACTCCTCAATTTCAATATGCATGAAATGAAAGCCTCAAAGCATTTAAGAGAATATTACTGAGCAGTAATTTTACATCAAAAGAAATCATAACTGAACAATGGGAAGAAATATCTTTAAGCTTCTCAAAAAAAAAAAAATTTTTTTCATAGAGTAAATATTGTTAAAAATCAAAGGGTCAAAGAGAAAATCTTGAAACTAAATATTGGCTCAAGTGTATGATGCTGTTCTAAAGTTAGAAACAATAAGATGGATAAGGATTCTAATTTTGTGAACTTTGGGAAGAGCATAAAACCTACCACAATTAGCAATAGTTGGAAGAGCAGTTTTTTTTTTTAAATTTTTAGTTAACAGTTTTTTTAGAGCAGTTTTGGGAGTATAAGAGAAGACAGAATAGCTGTTTTAAATTTCACAAGATCAGAAGTAGAAGGATTTTTACAGATCGAACAGTGGGCCTTCATTTATCAGTTTTATGACTCCATCAATGTATGTATGTTAAGAAATTAACCGGAGTATTATATCTTTCAGTGATTCTGAAATTTTACTCAGTTTAAAAGCTTTCTCAGTATGAGCAATGATTTGAAGAGCTGAAGGTTTCCATATTTATAAAAAGGTGAAGCTTTATTTTAATACTTTCACCTCATCGTCTGAAAGATTAACATTAGAGATATTAACAATGGGATTAATATTTAGCTTTTGGAATTTGGAAGCAGGAATTTTTTTTTTTTTTTAAATGGTCTGACATGTGATTTCGTTTTTAGGCCAAGAGGAAAAATTAGAAATACTTTTTTTAGAAGATTTATATTTACATTTGGCTTTTATAAACTTAGGAATGATATTCTAATATTTGCATTTAAGCAGAAGATGAAGACATTTAAAAATTTTCATACACTCAGGTGTATTTAATGTGCTATCAGTATATTTTCTGATACCACATTAAACCAAAAGAGCAAAACAATTAAAAAAAATATGAAACTATGCAAACAATAAGAAAAATATTTAAAATGATAGCAACTGTATGTAATAAAAAACACTTATAATGCAGCAAAATTTTAGAAAATGAATAAAGAATTACAAAAATATCAAATAGGGACAAAATGATCAAAGATAAATACAAATGAAAAGAAAAACTCACAAACTTCCAAAAATAAACAAATCCAACATCAATGTAAACTAGTAATACAAAAAATAAATTGGCTCAAAGCAAATGAACAAAGGAAGCAATTGCAAAGGAAGCAAATGAACAAAACTGAAAGAAACTTCTCAAAAATGCCAGTTGGCAACAGAAAACCAAATAAAAGGGAAAATATATTAATGCAAAACTTTAATAAATATGATCTACATTAAATAATTCTTTTATACAAATGTTTTTAATCTTTTTTCAATAAATAGCAGTTCAATTTTATTTGTTAGTAGCCTTTAATTTTGGTCATAGAGTATTTTTAAATGTATAATTTCACTTTAAAATATGCCATTAAGTACATAAAAAAATTCTTGCTTTCCAAGATTTCTTTCCTTTCTCGCAGCACTTAATTTTCATTTTTCCTTACTTTCTATGCCATGTGTTACAAATATGATGCATGAATTCTTTATGAACTGAATCTGATTTCTATAAATAAGTAAATAAAAAATTATTGATGAATACTTGTGTTTTTATTCAAGGATTCATCTTTTCTACGGCGTTTCCTCTGAGTTCTCTGAGCAGGTTTCTTTGCAGGGGAAGAAACAGGAGAAGGCTCCCTTTAAAAAAAAAAAAAAAAAAATCTGTTATTGATAGACATAACAGTAACACAAACAATAGATTTCTGTATTATATATATTACATGCCGCATTCTTAAATTAAAGCTAAAAAAATTAAGAGAAGATTTATAAGAAAGAGAATTACATTTATAACTCATAATTGTTATTAAATTTAAATTATCTATTTGCAAGATGAGTCAATTGTCTGTTAGCACCTATATCAACACTATCTTGTGGCGTTTAATATGCTATACATATTGATATTGTTCTAAATCAAAAATGCAAATATAATGTTAATTTTTTTTTACACATTATATTTTTATTTTTGATTTACAATTTTACTCATAATTTTTATTTACCAGGATTTTACACACTGATAACAAAGCAACACTAATAATCAATATTACTGCTTTGTAATAAAATAGCTTACACAATAAAAAATCATAACATTTTTATGATGCACAGCAGCAGTTCCTAACCTATGGTATGTATATATATATCCCTGGGAAAATGGCAAAAAAATTAAAACATTAGCAGTAATAGGGGGAATGAAATATTGTAATGAATATACTGATGAAAAAAATTAAATGTTCAGAAAGTTTAAATTTGTCATTGAATAAAAGGAAAGTAACTGCGAGGAATTCTAATGTAACTGTCACTGACCAAAATGTGTATGAGAGCAATGAAAATATTTGTAACTAATCTCAACACCATTTATGTTGTCTGATTCTTTAACTTAAGCCCACTTCCTGCTTTCTCATAATGAGTTGTATTAAATGATTGGCAGCTAATAATACTTTTAATATTTGAATGAATCTTCAAGTGAATTATGTAGCTGTCTTTCTTTAAAGTTATATTACAGTCAAATTTGTTTCAGGTTTTTTGAATTGTTAAATGTAAAGTTTGTTTGAATAAAATGGAAAAGAGGTTAAAAAGTAGACTTTTGCACAGAACTACTATAATGGTGAAGAGGCAGTCCGGTGCACCGGCCAACAAGATCATTAGACCTCACTGGCACTGACTACTTCATCTGAGGGTATGTCAATATATTGATGTATGAAAGCCCAATTAGAGGTACTCAGAAACTTGTTGCACTCATTGTGACAGCTGCTGGGACAGTCTGGGACATGCGCAGTAATTTCCAGAACATCAGATCTTCCATGTGCCGGAGATGTGAGGCCTGCATAAGGGTCTGGGGGTCATAATTTCGAACACCTTCTTTGACGATGACCGTTGACTACTTTTATTCTTATTTCTTGATTTCTGCTTTACTAAGCATACTAAATATGTTTCCCCCGTTCATGTTCTTCCCTGCTTTTGTTTTGTGTTGTTTGTTTTGTCACTATCGTGCCAGGAAAACATTTTTGACCATGCATTATGAGATTTTCCATACATCTTTCCTGAAAGTTTGTAACCGAGTTGCTGAAACATTCTGTATATATAACGATATCAGCCTTATTTCATTAAATCATCAATGATTAATTTTAGCTTAAGCTTTTTGCAGTATATTTTGACATTAACTTAATTTACAAAAGCACATTAATTCATTTCCACAAATAATTCAGGCTTAATAAATTAAATTGATTTAATCTTAGCTGCATTGGCACCAGGTTTTAGTTTTGAAAGCCCATTTTATACTCACTTTTACAATTTATTTTACCTAAATATAATATATATATATATATATTGAATATGTATAGATATATATAAACTATATAAATTCACAGGTAAAATAAGAATTCCTTTCATTCTTTATGTTTACAAATCATTCAAATTTTACACATTACTTTTAAAAATAATAACAGAAAATGAACGGTTCATTATTTCAAATGAGAAAACAAAAGTATAAAAATTACTGAAATATTACCTCTTAATAATTATTTCTGCCAAACCTTTATTGCACTCATCTTCAGAAGTTGAAGGGCTTCAAAGAGAAGGAGGGAAATTCAAAATTTAATGTATTTTAATATCTTGATTGCAATAAACTATGAAAACAATTAAAATTTGAATTACCTTTCATCTGTTTTTTCCATTATGTATTGCAATGCTTCTTCTAGCTTTGCCCTCGCACTCTCTAGCTCAGGTGCTGAAATAATAATAAAAAACAAATCTCATGCTCATATTTTCGTTTTGTTACCACACAGTTTTAAATAATTTAAGCCTTAAGAGCACAATTAATGAGTATTCTTAAGCTTTATGTCTAAGTGTAATGAGTATAACTGCCAGGGATTTATATTCATTCCTATTTGCTATTTAGGTAAAAAATGATGCAACAAAGTTCTAATTAAAAGCATGAGCAATGTAAGTAATGTGAGACATATCAAGAAGACAACCATATTTTACTTGCGAGTGTTCTAAGAACTTGCCTACTTGCCAATCACATTTTCTTGAGAAGTCAGCATTATTTCTATATCCAATGGTTCCCATGTGGAAAATAAAGCCCATTGGTTCCCATGCTGAATGCAAAAATGAAACATCTACTAACATATAAACATAATGCTAATATAAAAACAAGTGACAAGATACCTTGGTTTATTAGTGATTCAATCTCAGGAGCCACTATAATAAGATATACCTAGATCCGACAGACAAATCAATATGTGGCAGAAGCCGAACTAAGAATGAAATTTGAAAAAAACTACTGCCTACTGTTAGACATGAGGGTAGAGGCATAATGGCTTGAGAATGTTTTGCTGCCTTTAAAATAAGAAATTAAGTGTTTATCAAATGTAATATTTATATAAATATATATTTAAATATATTCTGAAAGCATCTGCAAGGAAACTTGGAATGTAAAATATACTCGCACTCTATTCAAGATAATGATCCTAAACTTAAGCTCTAAATATCTGCAAGTGGTTACTACACAGTTGTTCTGAAGTTATCAAAATTTCTCCATATTATCAGCACTTACATTCTATGGAACAGCATGGCGTGACATGGAGAAAAGAATAAGGAAATGCAGTATCTCATTAAAGTCCCACTAAGAAAAATAGTGTTATTTTATTAATAATTAACAACTGATATTTTCAAATAAAACTGAAAAACACAAGTTTCCAAAAACAAATGTGAATCATCGTATATGTGTGGAAGTAAATTTAATAAAGCCATTTAAAACCAAGTCTTGTGTTAATATCAAAGAGCTAAATTTTACCCAGTTTTACATTTAATTACAGCTAAATTTTATCTAATTTTATATCTGATTACATAAGCAAGGAGCAAGTCTATGTTTACATCCACTTTTTCTCCGTTTTCCTAAAAGAATAAATATATTTAAAAAAATTTTAATATACAAATTCATTCCTATGTACGCATTTTTTTTTATTTCAAATACAAACTGCATGGAACATAAAAGACTATAAGACAATGAAACATTATTCTTGTTCGATGTCATTCAATTAACATATTCGAATACATGGTACAAAAATATGAGAACAACACTCAAAAAAGTTGTTCCAAACTTACCCGTTTTTTCTTGCTTGATCTTAAATGCCATTATTTTCTTCTTTCGTTATTGTATTTTATAGAAAATAAATAACCAACTTCAAAACAAAATAAACAGTATTGTAACTTTTTATACTAATTACGAACAAGCACCGTATGAATATTTCAGTCAGTTTATGAACTGAGAGGGAGTGTATTGATCAGGCGCAACATGAAGCTCGAAACAAAAATATAGTCCTATGACTAATCATATATATTTTACAAAATCAATGAATGTAACACAAACACTACATTTAAACTACTTGCCAAATGTTATCATAATGAATTGTATCGCATATCGATTAACGAACGATTAAGAAAAAAGAAAAACACTTTTTCTACTATTTTCATTGATTTTATTTCTATTTTCTCTATATGCCAAGAACCAAATAATTGCTTCAAGCTTACTATTTTGCAGATTAATTTTAAAATCATATGTATTTTTTGCGCTTATTAAGTCATCTGTTGCTTTCTTTCTTTTTTTTTTTTTGTATTTGCTAAAGTATCTCCCAAGGCTTGTTTATTATGCAAGATTATTTGAAATGAATGACGTTTGGCATCTGCATGTTTATCTGACTGCTGTCCGAGCTTTAATAGATTCAGACTTAACAATTTTAAAATGATTTAAATTTTAAAAAATATTAATAATTATCATAACAGCTTTGATAAACAGCAAACACATATTACAAAATCTATTTTACTTTGTGCTGAAGTATTCAGCAGAGGAAATGACAATATTAGTTTCTCTTTATCGTAATCGTTCGTCATATGACATGCATAGATTTGTTTAATTTTTTTATTCCTGTTGGTTGTATTGTTTTTTAACTTTTATTATTAATTATTTGAGTAAAATGAAAGTTTCCGAATTTAAGTATGAAGATTTGGAAATCAAATACAGTTTTCTATAAGAGGAAATATCCCAAAGAAAATTACGTATAAAACAGTAAGGAGTTTGTTTTATTTTAAATTAAATAATTTGTTGAATGTATTGTATGAAAAATAAATTAGTTTCACTACAAATTAAATAATTGTTTGGGTAATTCTAATGATTTTATAGAAATGTTGTTGTGTGTGTATTAGAATAAAATGTGTGCCTGTAATTTATAGTATTAAGTTGTATTATATTGTTATTTTAGACACAGTTTACCACTGTTTTATTGTACCTCCCAATGTTTTTCTTCATTCTGATAATATATTTCTTCAGAATAGTTTCATATAGTCATAAAAGGTTTAAATATTCTCTGTGTAAACTATATGAAAAAGAATTATTTCGTTCGTGCATATTGCTTTGAATATAGTTTTTTAAGCTTATGATAATTTAATGCTATGAAGTCATAATTTGTTTGTTTATACATTGTATCAAGGAAAGTTATTTGTTGCTTTCGAAAGAAAATTATTTGATCAAATTTTTATTTGCAGTAGGAAAATGTTGCTGTTTAGGAGTTTATCATGTGGACTATTAGTAATGTGTAATTCTGCATAGATCAGCTAATGTTACTTATGCCTCGCAAAGCCCTCTTGTGGACACTCCATTACTTTTAACATGTTACCATTGTCAGTGAGTGAAAATGGGAAGGTTCGACATGTCCTTCATAGGTAGTTTGCTGGGATATGTCTCTGTTAGTAAGATGAAAAGAGCCACTAATAAGTATGATGAAACGAGCCAATGAACAAATCCATTTTGACATATTGCTGTTTCTATCCAAATACACTCAATATATATTATTTTGCTGACATGGCTGTAATCTGTAAATAATAAAGGAAAACTAATTGCGGTCTGAAAAACAACATTTTGTATGTGAATATTAAATTCAGATTATTGTGCCAAAAAGCTGTGAGGAAATACACATGAGTGAATATGTTATGTGCTACATGGAAATGATGCAAAGTCCACATGCTTTATTGCAGTGGATATTAACCAGATTTTTAAAATTCATTATAAAATACATACACTATGATAATAGAGGAAACCTCCTTTGAACCAATAATATTAAAATAATATATCTTGGTTTGCAAGGATAATTCTTCCCAGAAATGTGCTTAGTAAATTTCCCAATAAGAAATAAGAAAAACTGATGATTCATTCCACAACTCGTAAATATTCATATGAAAATAATACAAAATAGAAATCAAAAATGCATAAAACAAATTAACATGAACTTCAGCTTTGAAAAAAATCATGGCTATCTCTTGAGTCACAGAATTCTTTTTCTTTTCTGTAATTTTAACAATTTATTCAATTGTCAATTACTTTTGCCTTTTTCCATTTTGAAGATTTCACAGAAATGAGACAATGAATTGTCATTAAATAGATTCATAATCTGATATGATATGAGAGATTCCTCTTCCTTTTTCTCCTTTTCCTCAGATAGTTTTCTTGAAGCAGAATTGTTGATTCTATTCTAGATTTTCTCAATGATATTGTTGCTATTTATGATGCTCAAATTTTTTTTCTTAATTCTTGGAGAGCAAAGTTTGTTCCTTTGATCACATTAAAGTATCTTTGAAATGGAATTATGTTGTAAAGTTTGATGTGATTTTCGGCATAAAGTTTGAAATGACTTGCTAATTCATGAGTTAGAGTGGTGTTCCTTAATTACTTCAGATTTATTTAGTAAGCCTTTTTCAAGACCTGGAAGGTGAGGGGTATCATTCCTAATCAAGGAAGATTTTGATTAGAAGTAGATTTTGAGATTTCTTTCCACAAATTATTTCTGTACCTTAGAAAGAAATACTTCATTGATTTTCTTATTTCTTCTTTCTTTTCTAATATTGTGAAAATTGTCAGCTTGGAATTGTTAGTGTTAGTAATCAATCTTATGATGATGACAAATCTTGTACCCTGATCATACTTCTCAATGATTTTGTCATGAACTGTCTCTGTAATTATCTTATTGCCTTCCTTTTGAACCTTTTTCTTCAAGGGGTCTTTATCTTAAGTACAGCTGCTAATACCACATGTAAACATTAAATTAGAAAAAAATGCTACATATTTGGTCATTATACAATAGTGTCTTGTTAGTCCAAAGGGATTTAGTCCCGAAGGACTATTACTTTCGTTTTGCGATTTTGCGTCGGAAACACAAAAACGGCATATCACTTTTCAAATTGTTGCCACTAAATGTTATCACTCTGCATTAAATTTTAAAAAATGAAAAATCTGCATAAATGTATGCATGTTTTTTTTTTTT
>KK117776.1:696675-731207 GCA_000611955.2 Stegodyphus mimosarum | reverse complement strand
GAATGGTAAGAGAATGTAAAAGTTTTATTACACAGAGCTGTTAAAAGTTAACAATTTATCACAAATCTCGGAATTTTTATTACTCTCAAAATAAGAAACGTGTAGCTTTGTTATGAAGAGTATGTAGGAAATTTAATTTTGAGCTCTAGAATTTTTTTCTGTAAGATAATTACTTAGCACATACTTCATATTTTTAACATGTTTGTTGGCAATATGCATTGGTACGTGATGTGGCATTGTTGCTGAGAAGCCGATTAGGCATTTGTGCATGGTATGGGGTGATGTGTTATGTGCTGATGTTGGAAATGCTGTACCTCGATGTTTATTCTGTGTTTAAATCGGCATAATATTTTATGAAGGTTAGAAACTAGCTGTAATGTGTTTAGTTTCAAATTAATTCCTTTTTGGAAAAAATAATGTAACAAGTTATACAGCTGATGGATACATGAAAAGAAAGGAGAAAAATAAAAGACCTATAATAGCTGATAAAATTACAAATTTGTTGGCTGAGCTATCAGATGGTTAACCGAGTGATTTGAGTTATAATGGTGACAGTGACGAGGAATTCATTCCTCCCAAAGATTCGTATGATATTTCGGATGTAGGATGCTAGATCTATGAAATAGCATATTTATAGGCAATTATTATAACATTTGTGAACTGGTGAAATGTCATATTGATAGAAATGCATTGTACGAGGTATTATCAGAAAGAACAGGGAAACGTTTCTGAAAGAGGTTAGAGAAGGAAAGATTAAAGAAAGAGCACATTGTAGCAAAGTAGGCTGATGGTGTTATGATTGCTGAGTAGAAGGATAAAAGAGATATCATATTTTGAATGAATAAAAAATATTATAGAAATGAAAAACAATAAAGACAAATGAAATCAAAGCCACTTCCTGTAATTCAATATAAAGAATTTATGACAGGCATTGATAAACAAGATCAAATGCTTCCCTATTTACCCATGTGAAAGAAAACTATTAGGGGACTTACTAAAATATTTTTCCATGTTCTGCAAATAATGATTATGAATTCCTTCCTTAACAGATATTACAATAAAAATATGTCTGTTTAGACTTTCAGTAATTGGTAAAAAGATGTTTATTGAAACATCTATCTACCCTTCATGCTCCTGTATGTGATCTGTCTGAATAAGACTATATGTTCAAACTGCTATTGTAACAGCTGTCTGATCTTTATGCTCCTGTATGTGATCTGTCTGAGTAAGAATGTTTGGTCAAACTGTGAAAAGATAAGAAATGTCAGAAGGTACTACGAAAGCAGTGTAAAAGTTGTCATTCCTGACGAAAACATAAAAACACCATCTATGTCAGTAAAGTTTGTGAAGGATCTCTTGGTTGCTGTTTAGAGGGTGCCAGAATAATACACAAATAAACATTTTGAAATATGTAGTTTGTAATATCATTATAATTTACTTGTAATAAATTGATTTGTAATATAGTTTATTTGTGATACAGTGTCATCTAAAAATAATACGAATTGTTACGTATTTTTCTTATTTTGATTCATTTTTAAATGCCATATGTGTTATGTAACATTGTGGAAACAATTTCATCTCTAATCCAGTCACACTCTGGTGCAAAGTTATAAAATTCTATGAGTAAAGTCTTAGCAATCAATGTGATACATATAATCATCTTTATTACCTCTTTTAAAACATATTTTTTATAATAACTAAGCTGGCATATGGCATAATCCACATCAGCAATAATTATCAACACATCTTCACATGATGGGTAGCAAAAGTATTTAGTATCTTTACTTCATTGTAGTAATTATCAGTTAAAAACGTCTAGGTAAAGATAGTATACGCTTTCAAGGAAAGAATCTGGGTGCTAACTGTTTAATAAATTTCTAGTTACATAGGCTACTTGATGATCTTTTAGCTCACGTAAATGATACTGGTAATTAATGTAAACAATTTAGTTAAGAACATAAGTTAGTTAAGGCATAGTTAAGAGCTTGATTTGAATAGTCATGAGTAATTAGGGCCAATTTCATCATTAGGTGAACCTAAATAGTTGCTTAGGGATTATAAAATATGGAGTCACAGGACTTATTTATTAAAAAAGAAATGAAAGACTGTTAAATCTTCTCATTTCTAGCAAACTATAATTTAATATTAAATAAATGTTTTACAAGTACAGTAAAAGCTTGGATCATCTTCTTGTGCATGAACAAATTATGGAATGATGACTGTTGTCTCAAGTTATGAACATATAAGTCAAAAACAAATGATTTTCATATTGTAAAATATTTCTACAACAAATTCTCAAAGTAAGGAAAAGAAAAATTTTTTCCACCTTGTCTTCTCGGTACTATCCAACGTCATCATAGTTAATCCATAAGGAGGTTGTACACAAAAGTTGCAAATGAACACATTTATTTTCCACGTAATAATAATTGAATAAGATTCATTAGATTTTTCATAATGTATATCAAAAGAGCATTCAATAATTAGTTATTATGAGAGAGTTTTAACACTGTCCTTCAAGGAGTGAGAAGGAAAAAAAGCAAGTCACTTAGTTAACTTTTTCCGTAGTGCACCCAGATTACATTGTCTATTGCCCTATTGATGGCTGTTCATCACTGCATACCAACATTTCAAAAGTATTTTGATGTAACCTTTGGCAGATAATTTGTACTCCGGTACTTCTAGAGACAACATTTTAATATTTTCCATTGCTTAGCTTTTATTAATAAAGCATGGCAGTAAATGACTCTTAAGACCATGAATTCGGTAGATAGAAAATTACAGCTTGATAGAGTTGCAGGCAAAGATTTTGAGGGCTTTAATGCTGAGGGTATTTTTCTAATCTGTGCTATTGTGTCTATCTAAAAGCATGGACTTGGAAGTTAACAGTGAATACGTGGAGTTACTAGAGAGCAATAAAAATCAGTTTAACAAGAAAAAAATGGAAATATATTCATAAGCAGCAATAAAAATCAACTGTAATGGAAGAGAACCTAGTTCTTTGATCCACGAAATTTGTGCAAAATGTTGGATAAGGTGCAAAGTTTAATGTAATGATATCCATCTGATGAGGTAGTAGCAAGTTACTGTAAAGCCATATCTTGCTTTAAAAATATATAAAAATGTAGACAAATGTCATTGGACAAATTTTGAGTAAAATGAGAGTTCCTGTGATCCTCCAGCAGAGTCAAATTACAAGGACAAAAAGATAGAAACGAGAAAGACAAGAAAATAGAAGACAAGAAGATAGAAAAATATGCTTCAGGGAACTGCTTACCTGTTATTTTTATTAGGACTCCTCATTCAAGCAATAACATCTTTTCTCATCACTTTCCATTTATGCCATGCACTTTCATCTTTGTTGGTAGAATTAAATTTTTATCTATTTTATCTGGTTATTACTGTTTACTTTTTTGTCTTAAATTTAATGATTTCCATTATTTCTGTCTTATGAACCTGTCTACAAAGTACTGTTGTGAATTTTAAATAAGATATCATTCTGGTTCAGGAATAAAATTATCCATTTTACTTTAATGTCTTAACATACTGATTAAAGTGCCAAAAATACCAACGACGATATATCGTTGCGCCTTTGTTGGGGCCTTATTGTACTCAACACAAGAGGTCTCTGTTTCAAAATAACTTTATAAAATGTTAAAATGGTTCATATTCGATGCAACAAAAGTGAAAAAATGGTTATTAGATTTAACTTTTTGTTATATTTTATGCTGATTAGTGCCGCGGGTCTGTATATGTTAGAGCGATAAGATAGAAACGGGACCCAGGATACTTTCTCTGAACCGTAATCGCAATCTTTATGATGTTTATGATAGTTATCGGAGTATTCAAGTGGCATACGTGCATCGACTGCGTCCCGTTTCTATCTTATTGCTCTAACATATACAGACCCGCGGCACTAATCAGCATAAAATATAACAAAAAGTTAAATCTAATAACCATTTTTTCACTTGTGTTGCATCGAATATGAACCATTTTAACATTTTATAAAGTTATTTTGAAACACAGACCTCTTGTGATGAGTGCAATAAGGCCCCAACAAAGGCGCAACGATATATTGTCGTTGGTATTTTTGGCAAGTGCACCGAATGACGATATATCATCGTTCGGTACTAAAAGGGTTAAGGCTGGCATTGTCTGCACCATACCACTTTCATGAATATCGATCAATGGCTGTGGGAGATGGTATACTTCCAAATAATGAGGCGTAATGCAAGATAAGAATGCATTGGGCTCACACCTGAATCTTTCCGAATTTAGATTGGGTGTGAGAAGTCAAATTATTAGTTATTTTTTTCTCTTCACTATGCATTTGTGATCTTGCACACACACACACATATACAAAAAAAGTCAGGATAGTTTGATTTTGAACCAGGCTTATTCATACACATTTTAAACACTGAGTCAGATAAAGTATATGTAGGGACGGAGATGCAGTATTAGCTTTTCCTGAAAAGCAGAAATAAATAAATGATGTTCTAATCATAACAAACTATTTTTTTATTTATTCATTTATTTTTTAAAGCTAATTTTGAAAACTTTCAAAATTAAACTTGGAATTTTAATAATTGTTGTAGTGAAATGTAAATGAAAACATTTCTTTATCCTGTACTAAACAAAAGTAGTCACTTCCTTGTTAAAATGGTCACTGCGTAAGTCTTTGGCAGTGTATGAAATGTACATGCTATGAATTAAACAATTAAATTTGACAATTTTGGTGACTCGGTGAGGTGATTCTTTTAATGAAGAAATACCCAGAAATATCAAACTAATAATTAAATATTTGTTAAAATGGCATTTGAAATGACAAACTCCCGATGTATTAAGAACCATTGCTTTTCAGAAAGCATTAGCTGTTTATTGCAAAAGAATTTGATAGAAGAAAATATTCTGTATTAATTTTTTTATGTTATTGATTCTTTTTATTCTCATTATTTTATCTAGTATCATGTGCTAACATATGGAATTTTCTAAAAATAATTAGAACTAAAAGTTTGGATATATTTATTTTTAGTGCTTTCCTAAATGGATGCCAGAAATGAAGAATACCGTCCACTCTTTGGTGGAGAGGTGACAGATAAACCTTTATTTGGTGTGTCAAACAGAAAGGTATACCCTTCATAAAATTCCTTTTGCTCACATTTTGTGTGATATGTGTTTTTAAAATTTTTTCCTGCTTTTATGATTTGATATTTTTATTAGGTAATAACTGTATGCCATTTTTAATAGAAGTTGAAAAAATTAATTATTCTGCGAATGAAAAATTGGATTAAATTTTTGGTATTCTAGCAGCTTTTTCACCAGCTGCCTATAATAGTTATTAAAGTACAGCTAGTAATTAATAGCAATAGAGATGGAAAACCGTGGTTATTGCTTTTAAATTGCTTCCTTTGTAAACCAGTAACAAACAGATTAAATTTGAAAGAAAAATTGGTACTTTCTGATTATTCGCACCCCACCGAAAAGTTGTGATGCAAGTTGTATTGCAGTCTGTGATCTTATCAAAAAGTAAAGGGTGTTTCTTTTAAAATTGATACTACTCACAGCCATCTGTGGCTCGATCTGTTAGCTGAAAGGCCACCAAATTAAGTAGGGGCACTAATGACGACATAGGAAAGAAAGTTATGTAGGAAAATATATTAGTTTTGAAAGTTACTGATAAGAGAAAATGTGGCAGTGTTCTAGTCTACACACCTGAAGGTTAGACAAATCAATAACAAAAAAGGAATTTCAATGCAGTACTGCTTGAATCAGGGATGGGCAAACTTTTTCGATCGTGGGCCAAAAATCGAACAAATAAAGTTTGGCGGGCCAAGATGAATTTTTCTAAAATTTTAAAAACAATATACAAGTATTACAATTTAATATATTAATGAGATGAATGACATTGCGATTTCATTTTTAAAAGTTCCTTATATTGAGGTTCGAAGTGAGATGTACTGATTCTAAGGAACGAGGCTAAATGCTCATCTGTCAGTCTACTTCTGAAATAATTCTTTCTAAGGTTCATAGTTGAAAATACTTGTTCACATATATAAGATGAAGCAAACATAGCACTAATTTTCTGGGCATGAGATATTAAATTTGGGAAACTTACTTTCGATAATGATTTGTAAAACTCTAACTTTGGCATATTTAGAAACAATTGCTTGAGATGATTGTTAGATTGAAACTCAATTAATTCAAGCTGCAAATCTGACCTCACTGCTTCACAATTTACGTTGAATGGCATGGTAAAAATATCCAATTCTGCTTGAATGGCACTGAAATCTTGAAATCTGCGTTCGAACTCAAAATGCAGTTTTTTCAAGCTATCTTCATAATTCTTAAGGTTCTCTTCATTTACTGAGGGTATTGAATTTAACCTCGGGAAATGAGATAAGTCGTTCTTACCTAGCTGCCCAGCAAACATATTAAGTTTTAGTTTAAAAGCTTTGAGATGTGACCAAATATCGTCGATAAATTGATTTTTCCCTTGCATCTTGACATTCAAGTTGTTCATATGACAAAGAAGATCTGTGAAAAATGCAAAGTCTGAAAGCCATTTTGTATCTTCTAACATTTCGCACTCCGCAGAACACTGTTTCTCATGGAAGAACGACACAATGTCGTCTTTCAGCTGCCAAACTCGCTCGAAAACACATCCTGCACTAAGCCACCTTACTTTCGTGTAATACAGTACATCAGAGTATTCAGATTGCACTGACTGAAGAAAATCTCGAAATTGCCTGTGAGTAAGCCCACGAGATCGAATAGTATTTACAAGCTTCACGACTGTATCAAGCACGGGTTTCATATTCAATGCAGATTTACACAGAGCATCTTGATGTATAACACAATGTAGAAAAACAACATTGTTCCCGGGATAGTTTTGATTAAAGAGTCCAAGAAATCCAGATTTTTTTCCTGTCATATTTGGTGCTCCATCGGTCGTAATATTACATATATTTGTTATAGGCACTTTCAAAGTTAAAAGCCCTTCCTGAAATTCACGAAAAATATCATATCCCGTTGTAGTTCCCTTTAAAGAACGCATGCACGCCAGTTCCTCAATAATTTCAAAGTTCTCATCAACACCTCTTATAAATAATACTAATTGAGCAGTATCATTTATATCAGTGCTTTCATCCATAGCTATGGAACAAAATTTAAACTGGCCAATCTTTGACTCTAATTGTGATGCCAAATTTTTATCGATGGCTTCCATTCTAGAAGTCACCGTTTTTCGAGATAAGCTTACAGTCTCAAAATTATTTTTCTTGTCTGGACATAAAACATCACAAACTTGGAGCATGCATTGTTTAACGAACTCCCCATCACTGAGAGCTTTATTATTTTTAGCAATATTGTATGCTACAATGTAACTTGCATGTGTAGCTGCTTCTTGAATACTGTTTACCTTCTTGAAAAAATTTTGCCGGCCTGATAATTTTTTACAAAGACTTTCTGCATTTTGTTTTTTTTTTCATATTCGGACATTGCTTCGTAATTGGAATTCTTATGCTTAGATGTGAAATGACGGGAAATGTTATATTCTTTGAAGACTGCTACAGCTTCATTGCAGATAAGACACACTGGTTTATCTTTTACAACTGAAAAAAAATATTTCCATGTCCATTCATCATTAAAAGCGCGGCACTCTGAATCAACTTTACGTTTTTTAGTAGCCATTTTGGGGTTGAAATATTTTACGAATAACCCAAACAAGCACTAGCTACGCTATACTTTTAATAATTTCACCACTATTCACAATGACGCTATATGTCCACAATCTTTCAACACGCAATCAATAATATTAGAACTCGCGCCAAAAGAAAAAGCCGCTAGATGGAGCTTAAAATGCGCAGTCTGCCACATGTGAGGTCTAATTCACCTATATTGAATTCCCATATGTCTGCTTCACAAGAAAAAGATAACGCTTGTTGGCGCGAATCTACAGCTATAACTAACAAATAACTTCCGCTTTTAACACTTTACCGATTGAAAACTGCCTGTGTTTGCTATTTCCTTTGATTTATGTTTTGTAGAACAAAAATAGAGAATGTAAACAGATTACCAGCTCTTTGAAAAAAAGGAAGAAAAAATATAATATTTAAACAAAGTAGAAAAGGAGATGGATATATAATATATGAATATTTCTTTTAATTTGCCTCTGACCGGCAAATTAAAATTCTATCCGTGGGCCAGATAGAACCTTCCGGCGGGCCGGAGTTGGCCCATACCTGGCTTGAATGCAGCAGGTGAACTGTCTTAAAGGGTTACAGAGATGATATTTCAGTGCACCATAGCACTTTATTTAGAGCTTCCTCGGTGAAAGTGTGGATTTCTTCCAGTGTGACACCTTCTCATAGATCATATATTGCATTTTGCACATAATATTCTCAATGGCCGAATATCTTCCATCCTACATAAAAGTTACTTGATTTAGCAACTTCCTCTTTTGAAGTTGTGGAATCGCAAAATTTATTATGAGACCTTTGCATGGTAACAATAGAGGTATATGGTTGTATTAGAGTAATATTTTAAAAAAGAATGGTCTGCTGATGAAATCTGCTCTGAAGCCACATTAAGCATTCCTAATTGTATGGGATTATTCAGATTCCCAGATTCGAGAATTGCGATTATAAGCAGTCCTATGTAGGTGATAATGGACCTCATCTTGCTATAGAATTATCCACTGCCAAATATCTTTGACCTTCATTCCAGCAAGAGATGTTAGAGTGTTTATCATAACCATTGTGTATATGGTAGAATCTATCTGTATGTGTCTATCTGTATGGGTAGAAGTGAAGAACTTTCCGCAAGATATGTCATATTGTTGAAAGATGTAAATTTAGTTATTGTGTTATTACCCTAGCCATGCTAGTACTAGCAATGGTATCATGGATGCCATCAAGGCACATCAGTACATGTTTGTTCTGAAATTGATTTCTGCCCTCTATCAAACTGAATTGCTAAAGCTCCTGTTTCTTCAAACTGTTCTGAATCATGCCTATCAATGCAGTAATTGATAGAGGCCTTTTACATAGGTTGTTACAATTTCTAAACTCATAAAGAGCAACAGTTGCATTTGATTGATGATGATAAAACAATTTCACAAGTAACGCAAGCTGAGGTAAAGTGAGATGTATGTTGAACCCAGCTAACATTCATAATATCTTTTGTGTTTTCTTTATCTTTATAGACTGAATTACTGACACTGCTCTTGTTTATGTAATCAAGCAGTTGCATTGTCAAGTTTCACCTGCATCTCATTGAAATTTTCAATTGTGTATACTAGAAGTGTCACATTTTCCTCTGACATCATTTGGAACTAATATTTTTCACGGAATCTTTTTTCCCACGTTCATAGTTAGTCCTCCTACTAAATTTGGTGGTATTCAAGGTGATAAATCAAGCTATAGATTACTCTGGGTGATGTCAGTTAAAAAACAAAGAGGGAAAAAAAACATTTATTTATGTGGTAACCCAGGTATGCAGGTAGCACTTGTCTGTTTTAGCTAGTATGTAATTCAAAGTTGCCAATTCTTTGACCCCTTTTTTTAAAAATGTGGCACGTAAACTACTTCTAGATTCTACAATGAATCTGGCAAATTCTCATACAGGCGTGAATAAATACCATCACAGAAGAAGGGTGAAAAGTAACCCTTTATTAAATCAAAGTTTAACAGAAAGGCATGATCTTCGTGTGTTACAAAACACCATCAACTTGCTGTGGGAGCTTAAATCCAGAATATGTTTTAAGTCAAATCTAAAATAGAATAGTGCTGGATTAGCATGTTAATTTACACCTAACAGGTTGATTCTCAAAAACCTAACAGGTGTGATGATAATCCGAAATGGCCAAAAGGCTTACTGGCATAACAGCAGGGTAGCAACAAAGCGTCTGTTTGAATAACGTCAGGCTCATACAGTATATATTTTCTTACTTTAAAATCTAGACAATGCCAGGACTGATACTGAGGTAATTTTTACCCCCCCCCAAAAAAAAATGTGCTGGGGAGGAAGGAAATGTAACTGAGAGGCAAATGATTTAAAACTGATCTTTATTAGTATTTATTTTATTGTTGTGGAGAATTCATGAGCAACTCCAGCAGTGTGTCTGATTGTTACATGTGTCTCTCTCTGTTGGTGCTAATGCACGATTAATTAATATCTTTTGTTCTTTACATCATAATTTTTTTGTTAATTGCAAAAATAAGGGATTACTTATAGCCACATGGACATGATATTTAACAACATGTTTAAAATTTCAAATTTTGAAATTTTTTTAATAGATGTGATTTTTATTAATCTGAAAATAAGTTTGCATATAAACCTTAATATTTCATTATCTGAATCCCTTTAATATCTCTAGTAACATACTTATTTAATATTATTTCTAATGCTTTATGATTGCACTCAGTTTATTATTTTTAATATAGTAGAACCTCATTCTTTGATTCCCACAATAATCATTTTCCTGTTTCTATAATGAACCATTTTTTATCCCAAATTAAACTCTGTATAAAAAACATTATTTATTCCCAAATCTACACTTACTCCCACATCTACCACATTATTGTTTCACTATATTAACTGCTTATAAATCATGTTTCTAATGCAGTGTTACTTGCATGGATCATTTTTAATGAAAATTTTGAAATACATATTTGTTTTTTGCATTCTTTTCTCTTTGAGGTATAAAACTAGCAATGTAGTAATGCTTTGTATATGGTTGTTAATTCTGGATCTACATTATTAGCATCATTTACAAAGATTATTTCACTTCAGTTTGCAAAAAACATTGTACGACTACAGCTATCACATCCCAATTTTGAATATTTAATGCCTTAAATGAGATCTTTGGGAACCAAATTCACAACTGGGAAATAATGAAGAATCAGTTGAAAGCTGTTTTGGGGAAAGTGACAAAATCATTTCTTCTTCATCAGAGAGCTAATTAACCTTTAAAAGACTGGGAAGTTTGGAAGGTTTCACTTAAAAGGACGCATAATCCAAATTCATTTCCACCCCTTTTAGCTGCCATTGTAAAGAGAAACGCTGTGTCTTTTCCTTAAACTAGGGAAATATATATGATGGTGAGATTTCTTAGCTACATAACTGCCAAATGGTGGAATATTAATTTTTAATGCTGCGTTATAATGAAGATACTCCTTAGCAGCAGATACCTCCTAGGTACGTCTAAAATCGGTACATAGCCTGGTCAGTTTTTGTTTTCAAACTAAATTTAATTTAGAATTACATCTACTGAATAACAGTTTTAATTTATACTCTAAAATTATGTTTTATTTGTTTCTTGCATAAATCAGCAATTCACGTTAATTTTGTTACAAACATTGTATAACAGCTTATGTTTGTATTTATATATTAAAGAAATCCCCTTGTATTTTTGTGATATTCATTTCCCTTTTTCATTAGTATGCCTATTCAGTTTTTTTTTTTAATTTATTGATTCTCACCTCCCATTATATCCTAAGTATTTCATCTTTCAACTGCATTATTGTTCATTGTTCTTTCTTGCATTTTTGTGATATAAAAACTTCCCCTCCCTTTTTACTGCATTTTCTTTAATATTCTCCTTTACTATTAAAAAATTTTATTGATTATATTTTCATTGTATTACATCGCATTTTGCATGTTTCAGACAGAATATTAAATAAAAAATTTACAATAAAAGGGTAATATAAAGAAAAATTACATTTTTAATACACTGAAAAATTGGTGAAATTAATAGTAATATCATAAAATTTCAAGTGGATTTGTGCCTTTGTTGAAGACTTTCTGCGTGAAACTGGCCCATATGTTTCATTGTACGTGTACATGAAGGAAAAAAAAACAGAAGCTTTATTTAGCTGCAACAGAGAATAGAACCTTCGACTGCTGTCAATATGGGTACAGTTTCTTATGAGAAAGAAGTCAAAGCAAAAGGATACATATGTATCTATATTTTAATTATTAATATTCATTTTGATTATCTTGTAGGAAACAAAGAGTAAATGCTAATTTGAGTAATTATTGCTGATCTCGTAGAAAGACCTGATTTTATAAGGGGAATTAGCCTCTTTCCATAAAATCATCAGCAATTGGATTATTATTGCATTTCATCTCTTTTGTATTTTTGAATAAAACTTGTATGCTGAATACGATAAATTAATATAATATTTGAATTTAAATCTGTGATTTTAAAATATATATGTATATACATGTATATATATGGATACATCTGTATATATACGAAATTATTATGTATGCATGGTATTGTTACGAAATGCCCAGCCGCAGTAAGATAGCTTCCCTGTAAGGCAGGGTTGCCATTTTTGGTGCAAAATCGCCTATTTGTTGACAAATATAGCGATATGCCATAGATGGAGAACAAACATTCTAGAACAAATTCTTACTGATTTGGTCAGAATGTTCTCGAAAGCAAGCCAAAAACTATATAAACACAGAACATATTGGCATATACGGAATATATTGCCTGAATGCAGAGTAGGGATATATTGTCAGTGCATCATCAAGTGTGTTGAGCTCCAAGAGCGATTGACCGAGTCGGGAATTGTCCTTTAGTGCTTTGCCGTGAAGCAGTCTTCACTATGATAGCCTGAAGGCTGTGTTGTTGATTGTGTCAGCATGTTTGTCATAGTTTTTCGACAATTTGTAAACATGATTTTGAAACTGTCCTGAGTAATACTAGCTAAATAAATTGTGTTTTCCTTTTTCATCAAGTGTTGTCGTAAATCACTCCAAATCTATGAAACCCTTAGAATGCAACAGTATTTACACATACGTATATACATGTGCTTTTATTTGCATGTTCATATAATATGCATATAAAGTATCTGTTTACATATACATACACAATTAGTATACATACTTGTTGCGCATTCGCATTTGTGTTACATATGCACACGCGCACACTTCATTTGCATATGTATATACCATATACATATGCATATCAGTATGGTTAGGTTGCTTATGTAGAGTTCTACGCGGCAAGTTAATCATGCAAAATGCAACAGGAAGTTCTCCCTCGAGCTAACATTGCACTGTTGAGAGAAAATGAAAGGGAATTTATGAAACCCTATAGTTTGTGAGGCACGAGGATCATCAGATAAGTGGCATGGGAAAGTTATCGGGCAATGACTATCTCCGCACCATAAATGGTGGCGGGGAGAACAATTTCTCTTGCTGAAATTTGCCATCTTTTTGAGACTCTGAAGCTCTGGCCTGTGGTTCAGTCATCCGTCTTTCCCATTAAGAGATGTGAGCAGCTCCATGCCAAAATCACGAAACTGCAGAACCACTATTTGGAGAAAATTGGCACATGCTTGACCTTTAAGATGAATTTAATTATGATTTTAGTATAATAATTATCGTAAGTTCAACTCAAAGAATTTGCATTTCTTTCTTTTTAAACTTAGTGTAAAATATATGTATAAAAAAATCAAATAATAATATAAAATGCTTGTAAGTGAAAACAGCAAAAATTAATGATTTATGGTTTTGCATTGTGAGTACAATATTTTAAATGCATTGATATTCATAAGGCTGAGGTACGAAAAATAGTTTTCATATAATCTTTTATCGTTATTTGCTAAACTTAGAGTCTGTCAAATATTCATTGTGTGTCTAGATGTCTGTGAAAAGATAAGGAAAACCAGAAAACATTATACAATCAGTATGTTCTTTTAGTTCAGAACATAGGGTGAACTATCAATGTTTTGCAAATCATTGATGGTTTATTCAGGTAAGTAAAGCACTGCTGCTTATATCAGTGATGCTGTGCAAACTGTCTGTTGCATGAGATCCTTTTCATTGGTCTTTTGGATGCATGTATACTTTCATATTTTCCCTTATAATGTGTTATATTATTACTTTTTCAAAAGAAATGTCATTCAAGCCATTACATAACCAGAATACCAAGGACAGAAATGCACATTAATGTGAATCATTTCGTAACAATATAAAAGCAGTGGGAATACTAATTGAGTCGATTTCAGCTACAAACGTTTATCGTAAAACACATGGCACAAGAAAAGTTCTTAAAATAAAAAAAAAAAAACTGTTGCCATTCACTACGACCTGAATGTAATTTCAAACACTGCAACCATAAATTAGGAGACAACAAAACAATACAAAATTTTTGTAAAAGAAACTATATACATTTTCTGTTGGAAATTTCAAAATTTTTACAAATGAAAAGTTGAATCTGTTTCTTGTGATCACTTCTTTTAATCAAGTGACTCAGGTATTCAAACCTATATCTTTTCTGGTTATCAGTGATGGGTTGTAGGTGGTATTTAATTCTTTTGTTAAGAACAAAGTCATCAATTTAATCGAAGTTGGGAACACCTTTTTGCTAAAAATCTTTCAAAAATGAATTAGGTGACGAGTTCACAATTCCTTTTCTGACACATGAGAAAGTGGTCTGGCGTTTATAACCAATTCTGCATCACATAAGATAATGTGGAGTTTATAACCAATTCTGCATCACATAAGATAATGATTATTTCTTCATAAGAACATTTTCCAGAGCTCGTCAGAAGATTAAAATAGAAATAGGCAAAGCTTCAGAATACATCACACTATTGTTATGTGCATCAATTATTCAGGCAACCATGCATATGACAAATATTCATTTTTCAACATCACCATTTTCATGTGCATTCTTTTTGTTGTGTTCCAAGTTCCAATGTTTTTTATCGAAAAGTTAGGATTACTTTTTGTCTTAAACTCAATTTTAAAATTTATGCTTATGTAAGATTTTCCTATACTAGAAGAAAGAGAGGTGAACTTTCTGTAGAAATGGATTATTTTGTCATGAAATCGCTAAAGAAACAATGCTTCGAATTCTGCAAATATCAAGCAATTGCTATGAAATTTCCACCACAGTGAAAAAAAGTCATTTGTAACTAGGTTTATTGATTGTGTTTTGGAATAAATATATGGATGAAATATAAAATATGAACATAATAATATATATGTATGTAATATGTAAGTTTTTACAATAAAATTAATTGTTCTTTTTCTTCTGTAAAGTTCAACAAACTGTACCAAGGTAGTTGCAGTAATACATGAGTACCCTAATTTTAAATAATCTGATGCACCAATAACATTACTTCCATTGTCACAGTATGTGATTGACGGTCTTTCTCTTCCCTATTTAAATCTGTGAGTACTTTGAAGTTTTCAGTCATTAATAATGAAAGAAACTCAAAATTTATTGCTCTGAATACAGCAAACGCACTCATATATAGAAAAAGAGAAAGAGATCCATGTTTCACTCCCACCTTTTAAATAAAATAATGTCATCAAATCAAGCTGAGTGATCTAAAAAATTGCAACATTTTAATTGTATTTTCTGACACAGGTGCAGTAGGGGTGTTCACATTTCTTTCAGTTTGTCTCAAGCTAACAACACACTTTGATAGTATTGACTGAACAGCTTTCCTTGCATTCGAAATTCTTTTTGTGTTCTGTCATTATTAGTAACTTGCCGTCATGGTGATGAGATGGTAAAATGATAGGGCTTTTGAAATCTTCTCAATCCCTTTGATATGTTAATTTTGTCTTTACTCTAAGGATTCTTTCGTCATCTTTTTAAATTGTTTAAAAATTCAATTTTTTTCTCTTCACATCACATGTAAAGTATTTGTCTTGCATCATCTTAATTATCCTTTGTTATGCTAGTTTTATTTGTTTATGTTATTACTCTCCAGTGATTCATAAAGTAAAATTTCTATAATTGAAAATGATCTTTACCTCCAGCATCGTAGCATTTTATTATAACTCAAAAAATAATAATGGTATCAACTTGAACTATGTCTATTGATTTAACCTTTTTTCTAAGTTTTTGCTGCTATATTTTTCCTTTTTAGTCCAGTTTAAAGTGCAAGCAATCGAAATATTGAAGTTGGGTTCATTTTTCTTCCTTCTTTTATAACAGATTGCTCATTAAAGACTCTTTTATAACAGGCCAAGTAGTCTTTAGTGGCTCAAAGCCATCTGGGTCCCTCCCACCGTTTACTGCAATAAAATTGTTGGGCTTCTAGATGGTAAGTCAGCAGAAGATCTGGAAAGATGTTTGCTAAGGACAGGATCAGTCAGTTCCTTATCCATAGAACTCTATTATTACAAAAACTGTCCATATTTTTTCACATTGAATCCAACTCAATACAAAGGTTGCTATATTTCTGGCCTTAGCAAAAATAAGTGTTGCTAGGTGACCGCAGACGATTCCAATTGAAAATTTATTTTTAACCATAATTTTTTCAGGATGTTTTGCCATTTTAGTGGGAAGTGTATTATGTACAGTAAATTGAAAAGTTCATGTCAGGCAAAAAATGGAATGGAATTGAATTGTGAACATTTTCATACGATTATTTTTCATAACTTCTGACACGGATTATCAAGATGAGAGTGCTTCAATGAACTTAATTCTTTATACAGCAATAGAGCACCATCCTACAGCACCGTAAAAAACTGGAATAACAAATGCAATCGTGGTCAACGTTCGCTCCAGGACTAATTCTGTGAAGGTCGTCCAAAATTGGTAGTTGTGACATAAAAATATTGGTGCTCTGCTCGAGCTGATCAAGCAAGATTGTTCTGTGACATACTGTCAGATTGAGGCATCTTTGGGCATTAGTATGACAAGCACCAACAAGATATACATGAACATTTGGCCGTGAAAAAAGATTTGTTCGCATTGGATTCTGCATAATCTGACAGACACTCAAGAGGAAGCTTCTGTCGATTGGTGCAAGAAAGTGTTGGAAAAATATGTTCAAGGTGCATCAAAGACTATCTACACAAGTGACAAATCATGGATCTATGCATATGAGCCCAAAACAAAAACAGCATTTTCCAAGACAAGCCAAATCCAACAAAAATTGTTCGAAGAAGTGCATCGAAGCAAATGGTTGCCTGTTTCTTTGGCATTACCGATCACATGGTGATAGTGATGTTAGAGCAACACAGGACAGTCAGTTCTGAATGGTACATGACCATTTGTTTTCCAGAAGTCATTGGGAGAAATTCAAAAAAGCAGAAGGGGCGAATCGTTCTTCATCATGACCGTGCAAGCTCTCATACATGAGCTCAAACAAAGGAATTTTTTATGTGCCAAAACATCAAATTGATTGGTCATCCACTGTACAGCCCTGATTTGGCACCCAATGACTTTTTTTATTCCTGCACATCAAAAATAAATTACATGGCTAGCAATTTACAACAGCCAAAAAAGTGGTTGATGCATTCAAAATGCTTGTTTTGGAGTTACCTCAATTGGAGTGGAAAAAGTGCTTTAAATGTGTGCAAAAGCGTATTGATCTTAGTGGAGAATATTTTAAAAAACAATAGAACCAGTTTCAATCATAAACATTTGTTTTTTTCATTATTAGGCCAGAAATATAGCAATCCTCGCACATTAGTTGAATCAGTTCAGATGTTGTTTTACATCTTGTCATTGTAGTGCATTAATACAGATCTGCACAAACAGTATTAATCTGCTATAATAATGAAAGCTATAATACATTCTCTATTATAGCTAAAAATTCAAGACTGGGAATAGTAGTAGATTTTACTGGGGCAACTCTGGCTTTGCCAGCTGCAAGATTTACATGAACGACCCCGAACAAGCTCAATGCAAATGAAAACAACTACTGCATATACAAACTGAATGGTATCACAAAATGTATGAACAACTAATACCAGTTTTTTTTTGCAGGAGAAAAGCAGTGCCTACTAGAAGTTAACCATTCAAATTATTTCAGAAACTAATGCTTCATGTTATCTTCCACATCTTTTGTAGCATCAGCTTAGAAATTAAAAAGACAGCACACAAAACTCCATTTGGATGAAAAATTCGGTGTGTAATGGAAAGAAATGCATTCTTCAATATAATTTCAAGTTTGTATGTTTCCAACTAGTTCAAATTAACTTTCATATTCTTTTGCGATTCCAAAGTAATTCTAAAGCAGAATAACCTGTTCTGAATAGTCAATTTCTGTATATTTCCATGCCGTCAAGCCAAAATGTGATGAATCTCTTCAATAAATAATAATACTTCCAGTTTTTTATTTGAATTTTTAAATGGATCATCCACATAAAAATTTCGAAGAAGGCTCTCAACAATTTTCTGATTGTACACTCCACAAAAGTGAAATTGCAGCACCAAGAAAGAATACTCGTAGCATCGTGCAAATTACAGGATCGAAAGTTGTGAGATAGATATGCAAATGATTAAAAAAAATAAACATATAAAATCATCATAAACCAATTTATTCAGTATCTAATGCTCCCACCTCGGGCAGTGATACAGGCCGCAATCCTGTGAGGCATGCTATCAACGAGTTCATTGATGGTTGCTTGAGGTAGCCTTTACCAAGCCACATTCACTGTTGTATGCAGATCATCCAGGGTTTGCGGCCGTGGTCCTCGGTCAATGTCACGTCCAATGACATTCCACAGGTGTTCGATGGGATTCAGGTCTGGAAAGGCTGCCGGCCAAAGTAGGATGTTATATCTGTTAAGAGTACACCGTACATCATGCAACTTGGCATTATTTTGCTGGAATACTGTGTTGGGTGTGCTCTGCAACCTGATCAAAACAATAGGCTCCACAACTTGTGTGACATAGCAGTCTACTCCCAAACTGCCGTTAATGTGTACCAGAGGTGTCTTGTGATCAAATACTATGCCACCCCAAACCAATAATACCCAGTGCAGGACCAGTGTGATACGCAGTGAAATGGGCTGTTTCGTAGTGTTCTCCAGGTCGCCACCATATTTGTCAACAGCCGTCTTTCCACCATAGCTAGAAACAAGATTCATCCATGAATAAAACCCGATGCCAATTGATGGTCCATGCACTATGACGCTGACACCACATCAGGCATCTAGTCCTGTGTTCAGCAGTCAATCGTACCCATGAATGCAATCTGTACTTCATGTAATCTGTTGTATATAATTCAGGTGGACACCTGCTCCTGGAGGCAACCAGCTTCAAATGCCACGTGACATGGAGAAAGGGTTTCCATTAGTTCACCACCGAATACTCCGGTCTGTGCTTTCTGACGGGCACCTGTGTTCACCACTTCCTCTTCAACATGCACATACACCTTCCTGAATCCATCGTGTGACACAATGTTGGATGGTACTCACATTGTGTCCAACACGAGTGGCTATTGTGCGCAGCAACAAACCAAGTTCATGGAGTTCAACAATATGTCACGTTCCCCAGTTGTTAACTGATGGTATTGAGCACACCAACGTCTCGGACGCATTTTCTATGCTTCTTCTAAAGTCCCCAATGCTTAAATTCTGTTTATGAGAAGAAAAAGTGGCTGACCTTTATAGCCTGCATATGCATACCACGTAATCCAATGCATGCGCAACTTTTATCTGCATATCCACCTTACAATTCTCGCTTACGATTCGCACCTTACAATGCTTGCAATACACCAAGAAAGAATGCACATAGCATCATTCAATTACAATTTGCGTGATGCTATGTGGATTCTTTCTTGGTGTTGCAATTTCACTTTTGAGGAGCGTATTTCGAACTCTTTAGATATTTTTTCAAGTGATGTTCAAGCATCGCTTCTAAGAGAAAAAAACTACTTTTCATGCCAAAAACCACATGGGAATGCTGCAGTATTGTAGGATCATTTTCTTTTCCATTTGGCCAAAAAAAATTTAAGATAATTTATATCTTCTCATTGTACACTTATTTCCAAGAAGGCTTTTCATTGTTGGCAACAATGCAGTGTATATGCTGCCTAAAAGAGAAGAAGAAGGCTGGGACTCAGTTCTTATAAATTTTATTGCACTTGTGTGGCAGAAGCATCAAAGATTACATACACCTTTGTAGTATGTTGTTTCACAATGGGTCTATGAGGTATGGAGTATTCATCATGGCAAGATAAGGATTATTCATCTGTGTCATCTTCAGTTATACCTAATGATGTCCATTCCTTAAACACATTACCGTAAACTGTAAACAAGTTTTCAAAATGCAGTTTCTTAATCATTTCTAATCTTTTAATATCTAGTTCTTTATAGCTAGATAGAAGAAGACTATCTCTTTTTAACGGAAGAGCAATTTCATATCTTCTCTCTGTTAATTATGACAGTTTCTTCAAAATATAACTTAAATTCTAATAAAATAAAAGTCAAATATTTGCTTTCATTTATAGCCTTCATCTCTGCAGGTCTTGGAACTTCTAGACTAAAAAGGTAGGAAATAGTACTTCTTTTATGAACAATGAAACTTCCATCATAGTGGTATCTCAAGTTCATTTCTCTGTTAATTGTCTGTCCTAGATAAAAATCTACCACTAGCATCTGCTTCAAAGAAGACATCAGTTGGCTCCCAGCTTGTCTTCTGCATCTAAAACTTACATATTTGTAAAACTTAGTTCATCAGTCTATGTATTGTTCAAAACATAGGGAACAATATTAGAAATACTTGCTTGATCAACTGCATCAAACTTACAATAAATATTTTCATCCAAGCCTTTTTGTTCAATTTGATATGTGTTCGATGATTTGTCATTGATCTTTTCGCCTCAAAAAGTGCATGAGACTAAAGTTGCTGGAGTGAAGGTAAGCCTAAAATAGATGCTATTTCTCTTTTGATATGCATATTATGCTCTGATGGTTAAAATTACCATCAGAGCTTACCTCTTACCCTTTAATTTAATCTTCAAAGTTTGCAACAAAATTTGTGAAAAGTTAGAAAGGCTTGCCAAATTGATTGGATAGAGAGCAAAACTACTGCATGAAAAATAATCAACATTAGAAAAAGCTCTTTATATATGCATATCTGCAGAAAAAAGTGCCCATCAAATTAATATAATAAAAAATGAGGTAACTATTGTGAACATGGTGAAAAGGAAACTAAGTAAGCATGTGAATATATACAAAGAGGTAAATATTGAGAAACAAGTGACCAGAGTTTGTTTTAAATATGGAACATCTCATGAGTATCGAAAATGTCCATCATATGGAAAAATCTGTCATAAATATGAAAAGGTAAATCATTTTGGGAATCAGTGTAAAAGCTATAAAATAAAAAATGATGCTATTAAGGTAAACAAAAAAAGAGAAACAAATTGAGTTACTAAATCATGACTGTGAGGAAACGTTAGAATTTTATGTAGGTACATTAATCCTCCGAGTGTTACGGGTTTATCCCTGAAATTTCAAAGGTCTTCAAAATGTTATGAATAAATGTTATTTCCTTGATTATAATTTTAAAAAGCCTCTGTCACTTTGTACACTGATTCCTTTTCTTCCAATATGCATCCAATCTGAAATTGGATATATTAAAAGTTGGCAGAAATTTGTATGTGTAATGAATGCAAAAGTACCCTTCTATATGGAATTTTTCATCCATAACACGGAGAGGGTTAAACCATAGTTCAGATACCGTAGAAATGGACTGTTGATATTGATGGAAATAAAAATAAACTTAATTTGCAGTTAGATAAGGGAGCAGTGTGCAGTGTTATTTCCAAAAGCAAAGTGAAAATGCTAATGTTCCGATGCAGAAGTCTGATATTAAAAAATTAGTTTCATTCTCTAGGAATAAAATGGATACTATAGGAGAAGTAGACTATAGGAGACAAGTAGTGGATGGAAATTTACAGCCTCTCGCATTTTTCTCACGAAAGTTTTCGCACGCAGAAAGGAACTATAGTGCGTATGATCGGGAGCTATTGGCAGCTTATGCTGCTATTAGGCATTTTAAGCATATGCTGGAAGCACGGAACTTTTCTTTAATCACCGATCACAAACCGCTTACGTATGCATTCCGACAGCGTTTGGATAAGTGTTCACCTCGTCAGGCTAGGCAGTTAGACTTTATCTCACAATTCACCACTGAAATTCGCCATATAAAAGTTTCGGAAAATATTGCTGCCGACGCACTTTTGCGCATAGAAGCAATAAGCATGCCTAACCCTATCGACTATGAGGAAATTGCTAAAATGCAAGAAATCGATCCTGAATTACAAACTTTGCTTAAAGAGTCAAAAGTTCTACAACTCAAAAAAATTACCTTACCGAACAGTAGCTTACCAATGTATTGCGATTTGTCAACAGGTACCGCCCGTCCATACATTCCCCCGGCATTCTGTGAGAAAGTTTTTGCCACATTGCACAATTTATCTCACCCTGGCATTCGTGCATCAACAAAGTTGATATGTTCTCGGTTTGTTTGGCCTTCCACCCGTAAAGATTGCGCAAAATGGGCACGACAGTGCATTCCGTGCCAGAAAGCAAAAGTAAGCAGACATACTAGAACCCCGTTAATGAAGTTTCCAGACCAATCACAGAGATTTGATCACGTTCACCTTGACCTCGTTGGTCCTCTACCTCCTTCTCAAAATAATTATTACTGTCTAACTATGATAGATAGATTTACTAGATGGCCCGAAGCAGTACCCATACCAGACATAACAGCATGCACAGTAGCTCAGGCTTTCTATGACCACTGAATTACTCGATTTGGTTGTCCGGCTGTTATTACTACTGACCAAGGGCGACAGTTTGAAAGCGGCTTATTTCGAGCCCTTTCCCAATTATTGGGAATCAAGAGGATCAAGACATCTCCGTACCACCCACAGGCGAATGGACTTATCGAGGAATTCCACCGTGCTTTGAAAGCTGCCTTAAAAGCGCATGATACCAGTCACTGGGTGGCTGCTCTTCCAACGCTTCTGATGGGTTTCCGCTCCGCTCCACTCTCAAGGAAGACATAGGAGCAACCACTTCTGAACTTGTGTATGGAAAGACTATTCATCTCCCAGGAGAATTTTTCAATTAGACACCTATGGACGTGTCCCCCAAACAGTTTGTGGAGGATTTAAAATCCCACTTTGCCAGTGTCCGCCCGACCACGACTTCTAGCCTCGGCCAGCGAACATGTTTCGTTCATCCACGGCTTCACAAGTCCACGCATGTGTTTGTTCGACACGACGGAGTCAAAAAACCACTCCAAGCTCCTTATGATGGACCATTTAAGGTGCTAGAAAGACGAGATAAAACGTTTGATGTCGAAATAAAGGGGACTAAGCAAACGATCTCCATAGATAGACTGAAACCCGCTTTTGTAACCACGGACGCTTCCCAAGTTGCTCCCAAGAGTGTAAAAAAACCTTCGGACATTTGTATCACCCGTTCTGGACGATTAATCCGACCCCTGCATCGGTATGTCACATTTCGTTGACACTGCGGAGGGAGTATGCAGTGGCAGCGCCAAACAGGCGATACGGACTTAAAAACTGTACAGAAAAGCGCCAATTGGCGAAACAGTAAACCTGTTTAGCAAACCTACAGGCTGACGGGGAGAGAAGAATTTTCTCCGGCAGCCCTGCGTAACTACTTCAGACTGTGTGCGTCTGTGCTTAACCGGGATATGTGAACTTTGGTACCCGGATCTGTGCCGTACTCTGAATTTCTTAAGCTGTTCTAATGTATCTGGCAACTATGTTATATTTCCTTATTAAATTTGATTATTAATTGTAACATGTCTGTCTTAACTAAGATTGCTGTTTTTCTAGTTAATGTTAGGGATACTTTCTTAGGCACGTGTTACCCAACGAACCTCACAATTCTAAGTTATTGACAAAGAAGTACCTTCTGTATTAGGATTAAAATCATATCTGCAGCTAAATTTGATTCTAAAAGTAATGTTTGTTTAAACTGAAGAGATGAATACAAAGTTGTATTTGAAGGCTTAGGCTGTTTGGAGAATATAAAATCCATTTAAAACAAAAGGCAATACCAGTTATTCATCCTCCAAGAAAAATACCCATAGCTGTATTAAATAAAATGAAAAAAAAAATTACAAAGAATGGAAAATTTAAATGTCATTGAGAAAATAAGAGAACCAACTAAATGAGTAAATTCAATGACCACTTGTCAAACCTAACAAAATAAGAATATGTTTAGATCCTAGAGATTTAAATAAAGCGATAAAAATGAGAACATTATCCAATGTTAACCACAGATGAAGTTGTCACTAGAATGCCAAAAGCAAAAGTGTTTCTATCACTGGACTGAAAAACATCAAAACGTTTTTGAAACACTTACAGAATTTGTTGTAAAAGCATACATATTAAAATTCTATAATGTTAATAAGGATGTAGCTCTTTTAGTAGGTGCATGTTGCTCTTTTACTACAAGAAATTCAACTAACTGCTTATCTTCCAGAGCTCTAACGAAGAGTCAGAAAAATTATGCTCAGATAGAAAAAGAACGTTTAGCTATTACTTTTTGATGTTCTAAATTTCATCAATATATATATATATATATATATATACAGCAAACTTATTACAGTGGAAATTGATCATCAACCATTAGGAAGTGTTACTAAGAAACCTCTTTTTAAAGCACCTCAGCGATTGCAAAGAATCTGGTTAAATTTACAAAAGTATGTAACAAGTAAACCTCAAGTTGTGATAAACGTAAAAGAAAATAAAATCAACCAAGAAAGAATTAAGCAAAGTCATGGTATAATCGTTGTACAAAAACATCACCATCGTTAAGCAAAGGAGATAATTTAGAATTCAAACAACAAAAATCAGCGTTATACGTATTTTCAAATTTCCACAGGACTAGTATCGATGGTTTTACCAAACCAACACCCTCAGCTGCCGAAGTGCGAATGAACGAGATAAGATATGGTGATAAGAAAAGATTTGATTTTGCAAATATAACTCTGATATTTGTTGTTTCACTTCTAAATTAATATTTCTTGGGCGTGTTATTTTACCTTAATTAAAGGAGATTATGTTAGGGTATATCAAGATAATCACTGGAAACCAGCACTTGAAGAAGAATTATATAAAACACCCTGGTCATATATGCTGAGATTAAGAGGAATACTATTTAGAAAAAATAGAAAAGACATTACAGGCGCTAAAGAAGACAGTTCAACAGATTCATCAGAGAAATAGAACAAGGACTTAATGCGAGAATACGAGAGAATATCAGAGGAACATAACAAGGACTTAATGCAGAGAAAACAGATGGGGGGGAATGTGATTCCAGAATATTCTCAAGAACAAAGTTTTAGAGATGGAATATCAAATTCCGCTAACTCAGAAACGAGGGGCAGTGAGCAAAGAACTAGATGTAAGATAATGATTAGAAAGCCGGGCAGGTATTTGAATTGATTTTGGACTTTTCAAAAAACACTTTCGAAATATTAAAAAAAAAAAAAAAGAAGAAGAAGAAGATGTAACGTTTTCGATTTAGTAATTTGTAAATGTCAGTATGTAACATTTAGTATTTAGTAACTTGTGAACGGCAACAGTTTGGATGCATGTAAAAATAGAACTATGTTAGTTTAAAGAGTTAAAAGTGTACCCTCTTTGTTTTATGCAAACGAGAATAATTTAAAGCATCTTTTAGTCGCAGTTAAAAATATTAATTCAATTGAAAAATCTAATTAAAAATAGGGACGAGAAATCACATCTGCCATTTTGGTGTAGTTTAAGAGGGAAAAAAAAACTCTATAACTGAACATATTAAAAAAGGTAAATAATTTCCGAATGGAATGATCGAAAATAAGATTACTGTAAATAGCTCTTCTTTTGGGCTGAATGCCCGAAATAAATGAAAATGGTTGCCTCACTCTCTGGAAATACGCATTTGATGGATTTCACTTTTTGGCGCGTGTTTATAATACAGCAGTACGCACGCGAAATTTCGTTGTTGAATGGGAAAGTTTTGAGATTTTTCATTTCGATGTTTTGGGAGTATTTTTTTAACACAAGGAACAAAAATAACTGCATATTATTTTGATATGGAGGATGAACCGAAGAATGGTAAACCTTCTGAACAGGAAACGAGCGTAGAGAGTGAAGAAAAATCGAACCCAAAAAAAACGAGCGTAGAGAAAACGGACGTAGTAGTATGCGACGTAAAAAATAGTGAAGTTTCCGAGCAGGCAAATGTGAAAAAGTCGGTAAGTAAAAGAAACAATGACTTGTATTTTATAAGACGTGGATTGACGTTATGGATGGGATGCGTTAGATTGACGCGGAGTACCGTTGACACCCGTCGCCGTCATTGAATGCAGAAGAAATTTTGATAATGAGTAAGAGTTTTGATGCACAAAGATAATACTGTGCATGTGTAGGATTACTTAGGAGAGCCACTGTGTAAATCGACACCCACATACCGTTGACATTAGCATAGCGTAGACAAGACTTATGTAACGGGACATGTAAACGTATAAAAGTGCATAGGGCACCATGTATTTCATTGGAGAATCGAACAGGTATTGCCCCAATATACTAACTAGCTAGAGTATGACGCCCGCATGAGGCATGGATATTATTGGGTTGTTGTTTAACTGGAGGAGATTAAACCGTGGGCCTGCGGCGACACCCGAGGGATCGACGGGGGTTGAATTTTGGATCGAAATATAATTGACTGTGTGCTCTTTCTCCTAAGAAACACTGGAATATTATACATTAGAGTTGTTACATTTATACATAAGTAGATATTAACATACAATTAGACAAAGTTACGTAACACAAACTCATTACAATATTAGATTACGTATATATAGTAGAATTGATACTTTAGAGATCGTTGCACTGGAATTTTCACTTTTTTATGTAACTGGGTAAAGTTACGGGGTTTGATTTTAATAATGTTATTGGAATGTTTGACTCGTATTATGTGAGGCTGTTTGTTATATGCGAAGGTCGTAATGAGCTCGGATTTTTCAGTTCATAGTCTAGCATTCATAAATAAAGTTCATAGGCTCAGCTTATTACGTTCTGTGTCTTGAAGAATTATGGAGATTGTTGATATTGCTCAAAATCAGCTATTGGGCGCAGAAGCCAGTGTTCTTTCTTTTTTTTTTTTTTTTTTTTTTTCTTTGTCTTGAGGTGGGACTTGGCATAGGTTCAGTCCTAAAAGCATTGAGCTTTTGGTGTATTTTGATGATTTTTGAATCGGCCCTGGGTATAATGATCTGCATCTCCTGTGGCTTTGTGTATTCGTAACCAAGAGGGAAAGAATATCATCAATTTATAATTTTTTAAGCTATCTGCATAGGATCGACTGTGATTTTTGAGCAGCCTTGATGTGCTGCAGAAAATTGTGTCGAACTTAATGTAGTGCCGATTCCGTGTCGTATTCCCGACGTAACTTGTAAATTTTCTTTTTCTTGGAAATCTTTCGAAATTGGAATCGAAACTCAAGCAGATCCAGTGCTGTAAGCTCATAAATAATACTATGTTTCAGGTTAATTCTTATGTACGCGATTGGCGATTTTGGACAAATTTTTTTTTAGTATCAGGCATTTGTTCTCTGTGCTAAAAAAACTGTGTATAGTCAAATAAGGGTATTATCTTCTTAAAGCTGTTGCCAAGTAAGTCTTTTGTTGGCAACTAAAATTTAAACTTTACTTATTAGTTTCGCCATTTTTTAGTGGGCGCATTGTTCTCTCTAATAAGGACAGGGCCGGTTTAAAGAATTTTGGGAGTTGGAAGTCGCGGGGCTCCTTAACGTGATCCCCTTTTAAAATTATACTTTCTATGGTATGGCTAGACATATATAATTTTTATCGTTAATCCTTTTACTTCGATTTTAGTACATGCAAGATTTAAAAAATTTTAAATACGAACGTCTTGTTCAATGAGAAGTTTAGCCAATTTGTTATTAAGATTTGTTTGACGGCAGCCCCTTTCAAGCTCGGAGCTCCCCACACCTGCAAGGCCCCTAAACCGGCCTTGAACAGGGAAATAAAATACAAAGTTCGAGATCGGGAATAGTTGGGACTTCGGCGATTCCGGATTTTAGATCATTAGTTTTTAAACTATCATTATTAAACTCATTATCTACTATAATCTAGTAAGATGACATGTAAACATAGTAACATTGGGGCTTATTTTTAGGGCAGATAGAAAAATGCATGCTAATCCTCTACAGCCACTAAAGGACCGAAAGTAGGATCTTGGCCAACATCACGATAACATCAATTATTTATTGCCATTGGCCACGGTGCCACTTTCGTAGTCAGCAGGTATTTAAATGAGATATGCCGAAATGTCAGTTTGACCGAATAAAGAATCTCATTTACGGCATACGGAAAGAGAGTTTTAATCATTTTCCATTCCTAGACTCTGTAAAGGAAGGGGGTGGGTTTTTTTTTATATTGTTTTATTTTATTTATTTATTTTTCGGCTGATGTTCTGGAGTTTCGGATATTGGACGTCCGGATTTCGGACTTGTACTGGCCAGAAAGTTAAAATTATAATTATTTCACTTTCTTGCAATTTTGCTTGCCATCTTTGTATTATTATTATATTATTAATTTTAGTGGAAATTTCGCTATAAGCAAATAATTGTATGTGAATGAAAGATTTTTTTAATAAGTTTGTAATTGTATGATCTATATAAACGTATTGGAGTACTTACATGTTAGCAACAAGTGATAAGTAGCCAGATATGGTTTCTAAAGTTGCAAATATCAGTTTTAGGTGGCATATTAACCTTTTCCAAAAAGAAGCATAATTAGGTAAAAGTTTACAACTGGGTGCCCCTTGTTTTTTTTTTTTTTTTTTTTTTAGAGATTTTAGTTTTTTTTTTTTTTTTTTTTTTTGACTCCAAGATTGGCGCTAAGAAGGCACAGTTTCAAGATGGCCACTACACAAAACCAAAGTAAGAAGTCAAAGAATTGCACAAACTCGGTGTCCATGTGCACATCGATCTATTTTCACTTTAAAAAATTCAGACAATTGCACAAACTAAACATTTCGCACTGCCTTTAACTTTGTCCATATATACATCGATTTATTTTCACTTAAAAAAAATCAAGAAGTTAAAACTATCAGGGTAACCAGAAATGGGGTTTCATTGCCAAAACTGAACAAAATTTGTCTTTAATCGAAGGGACACCCAATTCTGCACTAGAGCCCATAATTATTTTAAAAGTTTAAAATCATTACAAAGTGTGAATGACCATTACATCATATAAATCTTTGTTAATTACAATTTTTAGTCTTGAATTTTAGGATTTAAACATTAAATGTAGAAGGAGTTCTAGTAAAATATTTATAAGAAAATGGGAATTATATTTTAACCATATTTGGCACGATTTATTGTATTCCTAGTTTCCAAAATATTAGGAAACTATTTTGCGCTAGAAATACTTTTTTGTTGTACACAAGCAAAACTTATGTAATGCATGTAAAATTCTTTCTTGTGTATTTGTAGGACAAAATTATTAATCTGTTTGTTGGATGTGTAACTACTTTGATATTTGTGGTAAGTTATTACAATATCATTCATTTTTCACGTGTTTTATATTGTATAATTGAATTCATTTAACATACAAAATTAAAATTTTTCTCATTACAGTATTATGTTGGGAGGAGAAAGAATCAGTTCTTGAAAGTAATTTAATTTTGTAAACAGAAATTACATAGAAAATGTGCTTATTTTTTCGAATGCAAATTTCTAAACTATGTACTAATAATTATAATAATAAAGATAGGACATTTAGTATTTCGTGACCTGTATGCTGAATTGTGTTTCTTGTATTGATGCTCATATGTATATAATTTTAGAAATGGCATTATATAATTATTTTGCTTAAATTATTGCTAAATAATAATACATGTACGCTAATCAGGTGTTCTGAAATGATTAGCAAGTGACATAAATGTTATTAATTTGTATTTTTATAACAAAATTTTGTTACTTTTTTTTTGTTGTGGTTTTTCTTTAAGAAAAAAGATGTTCTACATTTCTGAAAGAAAATTAGAAATACATAATAATGAATAATATTGCTAATATCAGTGAATGTAGTGTTAATGATAATAACACTGCATTCACTATTATTATTAATTCAGTTTATTATATTAATGTTTAATAATGTTAATTAAGATGTGCATTCATTTTCTTATTTTCTTCAAGATCTAGAATCTAATATAGAACTACAATTTTTAATTAATATTAATGAATAATATTTCTGTGATTTCTGCAATCACAAGAGTAATCCTTGCTCCAGAAAGAGTAACAATATTTGCCAAAAAATTACTTCTTTTATTCAAGAGTTTGTAACATATTTATCTCATTTTTTTATCATGTATATATGTTCCTTTTTTAATTTCATACCGGCATCAATTCCGTAAATGTCAGGATAATTTCCTGCTTAATATTTGTGGCTAAATAATGTAGGTATGGTAGGTATATCATACACTGTTTTTTTTAATGCTGTTCAGTTTTATAGGCTTATTATTTAATATATAAAGAGCAGATTTCCCTTGAATACAAACTGCTAGTTATAAATTAGAATGCTAAATAATGAAAATTATATAGTTAATCAATTTTCTGTTATTAAATTAACTGCTGCATATTTGAAAGTACAATAAAATTTAATTATAAGGAACCTTCAAGGAATGATATTTTTGATTTGGTGTATTCAGTTGCTTTTAAAAAAAGGGTAGTAGGAAAAAAAAATACTCGCAGGAATTATTTAACAAATTATAAAAGAGCTGACTAGCATTGTCACAAGAGATTGAAAAAAAATCATAACAGGAATTAATTACGATTATTAATTACTGCATTTTTTAGCATATAAGCTAATACTTTAAGTAAAAAAATACTTCTAAAAAAGACCTTGTTATATTTGTTTATAGCATGGTATGAGAATTAATGATTCATATTTACTTATACAAACAAAGTTTATATTTAACAAAAGTGACAAATTATGTATAGTTATAATTCTAAATAAAATACTGAGTAAAATATTTATATTTGTCAAAATGAAAAACGTCGTGTTCTGTGCAAATTTTTTATGAAAAGGAAAGATTGGTAATGGTAGACATGTGCTGTACCCAAGCATAATAATAATGGGGGGAAAAACGGTTTTTCAGGTGAAATTTTAATTTTTGTCATTGATTTTTTTAATTCATAAACATAGGCTTGAAGTGTCTGAAAGTGAATGTTCATATATTTCCTTCTTATTTTCTGTCACTGCTGTTGCAGCATTGTGTTGATCCCATTTGGTATTTGAATTATGGTTATGAATTTCACTGTAAGTCTTCCACAAAATAATCATGTACTTTCCATTAACAGAGCAATATAGAAAGAACAAAAGCCAAAAGATGTAACTAAAAAATGAAATGTAATATGTAATTGATTTCAAAATGCACATGATGCAGTAGTAGTATAAAGTAATTAATAAAGACTTTTTTTCATTTTATAATTTTATTTTCATGGTGCCTCATCCTTTTATTTTGATATTAAATGAAATTTGTGAACATTTTATTTTATTGCTATGTGGTGCTGCTATTTGCTTCAGCATTCCCACTTCTGCAGTTTAATTGTATATATTCGATTTTATCTTCTATTTTCTGTTTAAAAATTCTCAATTTTTTAATTATTATTATTTTTATTTTTACTTGCATATGTTATATTTACTACTTTTGTGTTTACACATTTTATAATTGTGAAAGTAGTAGCGAGTGAGGGAGGATCACATCATTAAATATTTCCTATTTGTTTAAAGAAGCAAATTGAAGTCATTTTGTAAAAAGAGAGAGAAAAAAATTATATATATTTGAAATCTTTGAACTTAATAGATATTATTTTGCACTTATGCAACTTTAATTATGCATGTTGGCTCAGGTTAATACGTATGAACATTTAAAGTATTTGCTGTGTATAAAATATTTTACATAAAATATTTTACATATTTTATATTCTTGTATGCAGGTTACATTGCTGTCTGCCTTTTTATCTCATACTCCACCTCGGGGATTAAATATATATTTTGCACTTTGCATTTCACTTATTGGCCTCGGACATCTTTTGTTGGTTAGTATACAGCAAATACATATGCTTTTGCTCATTTCATATTGTAAAATGTTTTCAAGATAGTCTACAACTAATACCTGTGTTTATTTTCAGATTTATTGGTATCGTCAAGGTGACCTTCATCCCAAGTTTAGGTTGCTAATTTATTATAATGCTTTCACTGTAGTACTTCTAAGCATTTGTGCTCTTTCATTTTTCTTCACTGAGAAGTGACAAATGCATGCTCTCTAACTGTAAAAGTAAGTTCTTACTTTTGAAATTCAGATATTGGCAATCCCTCAGCTGATTTTAAAATGTAGAATTTCAAAAGTTGATAAAAATGTATTAGAATTTATAAATGTAAATTTTAAGTTATATTAGTAAAAGAGGGGTATTAAATAACTCAGCTGTCAAAATGTTTTTTATTAACTAACATTTTATGTTTACTTTTGCGAAATTCAGAGCATGAGAGGTCTATGTGTGAGCATGAGAAGTCTGTGTGAGGTAGTTTTGAGGGAAAGATGCTTTTAAATAAAAATGTCATAAAAAATACAGAATGCGAGATATTTTTATCAGCTTTATATATCAGAACTCGTAGTTATTAAATACAATTGACTACTAATATTCATTTGCCTTGAAGTTGTCATTGCTATAACCCATCATTTAATTAATCATGATTGCTTTAAATTGAAATATCTTCTCGATTTGACAATTCTGTAATCCCCCCTTTTGTTCTGTTTGTATGAAAGCCCAAAATACAGACCACCACCATTACAGCCAAATAAGAGCTGATGATAAAAGATATACTTTCCTTCTATTTAACTAAGTGACCTGTCAGCATTCACGATGAAATGGTCATCCCAAGAGAATATCAATTGAACCATATTTATAAAATAATGGATCTATTAATATTAAATGCTTCAAATAGTTGAAACTGATTGAATTGAGCAAATGATTAAATATCATCAATTAAAAAAGGGGGGCACTGTAAATGTGATGGCTTAATATCAACGTGAATTATAAATTTTATTTCCATAATTCTGTTGCATACTTACTTCTTCATTGCTGCAAGGAAGTTAAGCCTACACCAACTCTTTGTTCTTTGCAATCGTCAGTTACGAAATTGAAATTTGCTGAGATACCAGGATGTATCATGCATGGCAAGTCTGATATTTATTGCAGATGAATTTAAAATAATTGCAAGAGCTTTGTGTACCATCCTCAGTTTGAATTAGAGCTACTAGTCGGTCTTGCTTCCTATCAGAACCTGTCGAATTTTTAGAATTTGTCTCAGAATGTAATACAGTTTATTGCAACTTTTATCCTTAGTTGAGCTCTTCCATGTATTTACAAAATCATGATGATCAAGTAATTTATAAATTATTATCCTTACCAGGATGAATTGGTTTATGCATCATAAAATTAAAAAATGCTTAAGTGTTTATATAAATGTTGCTGATTTGATCATAACCACCATCTTGTATAAAGTGAACTGAATCTTAAGAAAAAATGAAAAAAAAAAAAACAGAATGTTTATTACATTATTTGAGTTTGACAGAGTATTGTGTGATACAATGTTCTACCTACATATGACAACATTTACAATTAAATTTTTGCCAGCTAAAATTGTCAAGAAAAGTTGGGTACACTGCACAAAAAAAAGGGGGGGACAGTTATATATCTCCCATTCTACTGGACCAATTGATGAAATTCAACTTGCGTTTTCATGTCTCAAAAGCTCGACTTAGGATGTATCTTAGATTTAGATAGCATTGTTCTAATCTAGGTATTTTGACACAAAATCAGACTTTTTCTGAAATGGCATGCCCAATGTTCTTCCATATTCAGTTACTATGACTGAAATTATGCCAAACTGCCAAGTTCTGTAAAAATCACACAAGTAGTTTTTAAAAAATTAACTTTCAAAATTTTAGCTCCTCAATGTTAATTGATTTTGGTATATATTTATTAATTGTATATATTATTTGATTCTTCCTTTCACATTTCGAAATTTAGGTTCATTCCAAATAAAATTCGCCCATTTGTTATGATTCATTTTTAAAATTTGTATTTTTAAATAATTTTTATAAATTTTTTGAAAAAAAATTTGAATTATAATCTATAAAATTTTTACCATCATCTTAAAGTAGATGTATTTCTAAACATACCTTCAAAAATTAGATTTTATTCAAAATTTCCAAAGATAACGTGAATTTATATATTGGTGCATTTTGAAATTTGGCATATTTGTTGAAAGTGATAAAACATCAAATGTGGTTTAGGCATTTTGTTAAAATTATTTGAAAGTATGAATGATATGACTTTTTCCCCTCATGCGCAAAGTTAAAAAGGAAAGGAAAATAGGTTGCCATATATTAAGAAGTTCACCAAATGAATTATTCTTGGCACAAACTGAAAAAAAATTTTTGCCAAGATAAATTTTTCTGTGAATTGCACACCAAATTATAGAAAATTTAGTATTTAGGTACAATTTGAGTCGTAGAATCGAAATATGGCAAACAATTGGCATGTTATTTCAGAAAAAGTCTGATTGTGTCAAAATACGTTTGTCAGAACAATGCTATAGATAAATATAATATATATCGTAAGTCGCGCTTTTGAGACATGAAAAGCACAATTTGAATTTCTTCAATCAGCCAAGTATAACAGGAGATATAAAACTG
>KK117776.1:645966-696637 GCA_000611955.2 Stegodyphus mimosarum | reverse complement strand
CTTTTTTTTTTTTTTTTGCAATATCGGTATATTTAATGGTTTTTCAGTATAAAATATTCATTATGTTTGTTATTTTCAATCTTCTACCAATGGAAAAAGAAGTGATAATTGATGCTTGAAACATTGTTAGAAACACTTGCTGAACTTTGGCCACCAGAAAGAATTTAAAAAATTAATTTTCCAGTATGTTAACATAAGTTTTCCTTTTAATAAATTGCATTAAATAAAATAATAGAATTTTTCCACATTTACTATTTTATTTAAATTACTTACAAAATTGTAGTAAATACTATAATCAATAACTTTTATTGTATAGATATTGAATTAATTGCTGATTTGTCATTACCATAATCAATTTCATTTTCATATGGATATTTATAACATTTAGCAATAAATTGCACTTTCTGAAGCTCAGATTGTGCCAATTTTCTCTCACCAATGCCACTACAGTAGAGAAGTACCAAAAATAAAATCATTGTTAAGTACCCATAAGAATAAAATAAATGCAAATAAAATAATATAGTTTCATTACCTTATTATAAATATTAAATAACCAAAAAAGAAAAAAAAATGTTTCCTGAACTGGCATATGTTTAATCAGGTTTAAACAATTAGTGTTCTGCTTTATATATATGGTTGTAGAGTTTTTGATAATTTTTCTTTTCTTTATCCTTGCAGGTAATATGTGATACATTTCCATTCCCCATGACTTGCAATTTATGTAATAAAAGTCTACACCAAAGATTTGTTTATTAGTTAACTTATGACTAAGTATGCGTCAAATTCTCTCTACAAAGTCTGGGATACATTTTGAAATGTCTACATTTTGTATTCACAAATTTGGCATCACCAAAGCACATTCAAATTGCATATTTACTGCCAAAGTAGAGTAGTGAGGCATGTGATTAAGCAAAGTATATTCCAATGTTTTGTTAAAAGTGAGATTATTGGTTTATTTTATATTTGTGATTGTTTATATTTATCTGTATATTGCATTTTTGTATACTCTATTTTTCAATGGAAATCAAATTTGTTTTAGATAGTTTTGAAATGCAGTATTTTTAAAAATATTATGTTATGTTTGTACAGCACTTATAAATGAGTGAAGTATTTTGTATAAAGAGAGTTTTAAATCCAAAATTAAGGAAATTGTTTTTAGCTATAAGTTATCAAGATATTGTTTTTAAGATGTGTAAAGATTTGAAAAAGTTAAATTAAAAAATACATTTCTGCAATTTCAAGTAAAACTGTTTAATAAATATTTTACTATGATGTAGATACCAACAATTAATGTCCATTTTTGATTACTAATTAGATATAAATAAGATACTAAAGTTGGAAATTTGTATTTTATTACAAGTTCTATGATTCAATTTACAATAAAATCATGAAAGTAATACATTATACAAACTCATTTACAAATTGTCTCACTCATTATCATTATAGAAAATAGTTTGCTCAGCAGTACATAATTTATACAGCTACAAAATATGCAAAAGAATATACAAATAATGATATATGAATAAACATAGTAAAAATAATATGTAATGTGTGTTTTCAGATCTTCATTTAAAATTGTGCAACACTTAATCTCTATATCCAAGCTTCTTTTTTTATATTCTCATGCAATTTGATCATTTCTTACTCAAATCTATTGTAATTAAACCCCAATTCAAAATAACAGGGCACACTAGAACATCTAATGAAAACTTACTGAGGAGTTTCAATGTTAAAAGCACAAGCAAATGTTTGTCATCAGGTGACAATTGAATTAAAAATTTAGAAATTTAAAAATTATAAAGATTATATAATACTTTGTTACTTCTGTATAATTATATAAAATTAAGCATAGTCTAAATTTACTTTTGCCAAATTACATAATTATAAATAAATTGTCTCGAAAACAATGTTTTAAAAATATATTGTATAAAAATAGGTGCATTAACTGGTGTTGGCAATAAAACTTTGTTTGGAAGCTCAAGATTTCAGCATTTGTACTATAGGAATCTGGGAATGAATGCCTTGTCAAGATACAATACAATTTTTTTCATCCTGTTTCCGTCTCCTTCGTAGACTTTTTGCACCAGACGATTGAAGAGTACCTGATCTCTGTCTTGCAACTGCAAGAGCATCATTACTCACATATGATATCCGTACTCCGCCATATGCTCGCCTTGGTGGCAATTCGTAAGGATCATCCTCAGAACTTGAACTTGAGCAAGTGCTGCATCGATCCTCATCTGGTCTTTGATATCTAGATTCTGAACATGGTGCACTCATGCCTCTCTGAAAGCTAGATTCTAGTTCAGATTGATCACCATAGCTTCTGCTTCTAAGTACACCTGAATTTCTTTTATTCGTAGGTATATTTATTTGACTTCTGTTGAAGGTCTCTTCACTGCCTGTTCCTGAAGAGGATGAAGAGTGTTCAACCTTTTGTGAAAGAGCTTTTTGCTCTTCGTCTTCACTTGAGGGAGGCAACTTAGCAGTAGAAGGACTGAATCGTACAATCAGTTTTTTTGAAGAAACTGTTCCACTGCTGGTACCAGTACCGCTGTTCTGGTCAGGTGTAACTTTAGTTGGGCTTTCAGGTGGTGTAGCTGAGCCAGTATCTCTTGTGAGATCTGGCATGGAAAAGTGAGCCGTTGTGCGCCGATGATGGTACCGACTGCGATCCTTCCGCTGTTCCTGAATTTCTTCAACTACCTATAAATGTATTGAAATTTGTTTATTTGGTAATACAAACTTGGTGCAAATTAAAATTTAAGACATATACATTAATTTGACTGTTACGCAAGTTGGAAAACAAAACAGAGACTTAATGCCAGACTGCTACAAAAGTAATTTTTTTTTTTGCTTCAGTGCATCTTTGGTATCAAAGTGAGGATTAGCTACCTTTTTTATCTACCATGCTCAAAAGTTGCACCAAATTGTGGTTTTGCAGAATTACTGATATTTGAATCAGATTGCTCGTTTCAAAAATTGTTGTTCAACAGACCTTATACTTTTACCATTGGAATTATGCCACTTGCATGGCAGAAGTAAATGTTGTCCTATTCCTTAGCTTTAAATTAAATAATAACTGTAAAAAATACACATTTTGATTATTGTTCTGGAATGATATTGTAGTATTTTTCCAGTAATATACTGATATAAGAAATTGGTGATTTATTTATATGTGAACACACAGTGTATCTCATTAGCTCATTATGTTAAGAATTTATTGACAATATATACTTATGAAAGAAAATGCAATTAAAGCATTAATTAAATATATTAAAATAAATTAAAGCACATTGGTACTTAAGTATTATCTATCAGTTGTGAAACTATCGCCAAGTGTGATATTCTGACATGCCCATAACATCTGTATTTTCATTAAAAGTAGTAACCCCAGTTGATTCTTGATAATCCACCTTTTGATTTAATGAACAAGGATATAAATTACCATATATTCTGGCATATAATGCACACATATAATTTCAAACTGCATTTTTTAATTTTGAGGTGTATTTGCCGTATAACACACATCCTTTTGTTAAAAATGCATCATGTCATTCTATAAATAGTGTGTGAGTGGATAACAAAAACATGGAATGAAATTAAACCCAACATAATTCAAAAGCTATTTAAAAAACGTAGTAATATCTAACAACCTAGATGGAAGGGAAGACAGTTATTTATTTATAGGTCAGAGCAGTGAGATGGTGATGATGACACAGAATTCAATGATATGTCGTATTATGATGAATTTTTCATGCTACCCAAAATGAAAGATTTTAAGTTCACTAGTTATGTCATTTCTTTTAAATAAACAGCATTCAAGTACATGTAGAAATCTAATTTTTGTATACTCATCTTTTCCATATTTTTAAATGTATAGCTTTTATATCTGGCATATAACGCACACCCGTGGATTCTGACCTTATTTTTTGTATTAAAAGTGCACATTATACACCAGAATATAAGGTAATTTTTATTGCTGTTATCTTTTTCCATTCATTTTGAAAAGAAAAAATTAAAGGGTTGTAGAATGATGTTTGTGAACTCTGGCTACTCAAAGAATTAACATCTGCTGAGAGAGGGAAAAACAGCTGAATCCGGAAGTGTGTACTCATAACAGAGCTTTTGGTAGAGGGCCTAACAAAAAACTGAAATTGTGGAAAGCCTTTTAAAGAAGCAGAAAAATGAAGTGGGTCCAATACTTTTGCAGTGGTGGCTATTTGGGTGGACTGCATAGACTGAAAAAATGTCTTATTGTAAGAGGTGCAGATAGATGTGTGGCTCAGAATTCAGAATTCCACGTGAGTTATTTACCAAAACATTGGTAGAACATCATAGATGGAATAATACATTAAGTACCAAAGCATTGTAACTAATTATTAGGGAAATTAGAAAATATATACATAAAATAGTATATTTATTTTGAAGTTCTAAAAATCATTGCTGTTGATTAATTATATTTTAAATTTAAATCAAAATTAATTTAAATTTATATACACATTTATCTGTTTTACTCTAGCATAAAACACGGCAATTAGCTGAGAACATCAATTACTTTGAATAATGCATCATCCATTATATTGCTTAGATAAGGAACATAAAAGGAATGTTGAGATTTCAAATAGGTTGGAAAAGATTTAAAAAATTATTTACATACCTGTACAAATACTTGGGGTGATTTTGCCATTAAAGCATCTAAAGTTAAATCTGACATGTTAATAGGATCTCTTGATCGCCCATTCATTGCAGAATTTTCACTTTCCACCATTGCTTTTTCCTCTATGTTTAAGACAGGGTCCCTAAAAGGCATATAATGTATTTAACATTTAACATTTATCAGGAATTTTAAGATATATTAATATATTAGGAGTATGATAATAAGTCTGGAAGCTAAGCAATGTCAGATTATCAAGACAATGTGGCAAGAACAATTTTGTAAACCTAATTCAATTACTGTAGGAATACAAAATTTTAAATAAAGCTGTATACAGAGTAACTGAAAATACATTTAATGATTAAAAATACACTAGGAGATAAACTGCAGAGTGTGCATAATTTATAATTGGTTTTTGTTTAGGGGTTTAGGTTTAATGTATTGCAGTTGTGTAAAGATTTTTAGAGTTTGATGCTCACCTTCTTATCAAACTAGCTTTGAGAAGACTGTGAAAATTATTTAAATTTCTACTGTTTTATGGTTGGTATATCACAAACATATTAAATGCTTCGACAGCACTGCACCAAGTAATGTTATTCATAATTTTCCTATTCTTTTGACATCAATATCGTAGGGCTTTCCATACCTTTCATTTATTTAATCTGTCACAAGCTGAAGCTTCAGAAAATAAGGCTAAAGAATTATTTGAAGAAGTACTTTAGGTTGAGTTCAGCAGATTAGAAGTGGTCAATCATATGAATATCAATTTTAACATTTTATGCAATAAATATAAATTTAAGATTTTACTCTCCAAAATATGGGAAATGCTGTCCATATTTTTAATATTTCTGTTAAATTACAAATTTAATTTTGTTAAATATATTCCTAAGTGATATGAAAAATAGGTCAGCAACAGTTTTTAGGAACAGTGAAAAATGCTACATATAGCTAATACAGTTTAGGTCTCTAGATCTACCAATTCAGAAATATTTGGTTTTTGTAGTCATCAGTGTAAGATGACCAACAATATTTTCAAAACATAAAGAAATAAATAGTTTACATAAGTGAACAAATGCTCGCCAAGTGACTCGTTTGTAATTTGGTGAAATACAGGAACCCAAATACGTTAATGCTATCTTCCTATATATACACTCTTAAGACAAAAATAAAAAAAATGAAGCACCACGTTGCACCTAGAAGATATAAAGCAAATTGGACACAAATTGACATGCATACATGTTTCGAAGGAAAATGCAAAATTTTACATTTTGGCTGCCAATGAATGAACGGTTGTCGCTACAGTGCGTCTGATCTGCGCAACTGGCAGGATATTTAAGAGGAGAAATTGTGATTCCAGGTCATAAATTCTTCACGAATTTCATCCGTGTACTCTGGTAGACAGTAACTATGCCTCGCATACAGGTGCGCGAACAATATGCGCAGATGTCAGAATTTCAGAAAGGTTGTGTAGTTGTGCTCAGAAGCCGGTTAGTATTATCGGCGAATAGCTCACATTTGAGCAGGAGCAATGCCACTATTAGACGATGTTGGCAGGAATGGGTGAACCATGGCCGCACACAGTATCAAGAAGGAAGCGGTAGGCCTAGAGAAACAACAGAACGTGAAGACCAAGCTATCGTGAAGACCAAGCTATCGTCAGAGCACTCACAGCCCCAGATGCATCATTATCATCGATTGTACGTGCAACTAATGCTTCAGTGACCGTGAGGACCATTCATAGACGGCTCACAGAAAGGGGGCTGAGGTCACGACGTCCCTTGCGCCGACTACCATTGGCCTCTGTACAACGACAAGCCCGTTTGCAGTGGTAACGGGCTCATTCGCACTGGAATGTCACTGACTGGAGTAGAATAATCTTCAGAGTCCCGCTTTGAATTGAGCCCCGATGACCAGCAAAGGTGAGTCTGGACACGCCCTGGACAGCGGTGTGATACCAACCTGTCTTCCGGCAGACAAGCTGATAACCAGGAGTGATAGTCTGGGGTGCCATTTCATTTCATAGTAGGACCCCTTTGGTTGTCATCCTCACAACCTTACAGCACAGCGGTACATCGACGAAGTTCTACGGCCCGTTGTGTTGCCCTTCATGTCACACCACCATTGGCTTACATTTCAGCAAGATAATGTCCACTCCACACTGCACATGTTTCTACTGCTTGCCTTAGTGCTTGCTGAACATTACCTTGGCCAGCAAGGTCGCCGGATCTCTCTCCTATTGAGCATTTTCGAGCATTATGGGCAGGGTCCTCCAACCAGCTCGGGATTTTGACGATTTAACATGCCAGTTGGACAGAATTTGGCACTCCCTCAGGAGGACATCCATAACCTCTATCAATCAATGCCAAGCCGAATAACTGCTTGCATAAGGACCAGAGAGGTGGACAAATGCGTTACTAAGTTTTTCACTTTGTGAAGTTCTATCACTTCCATAAATCATCCAATTTTTCTCGAACTGTAAATCATTTGTTTTTCTGTACATGTACGTCACTTCTCCCGATTTTCGTCCCATTCGGATAATTCCTTCTTGGTGCGCCTTTTTTTTTTTTTTTTTTTTTGTCCAAGAGTGTTTATAAAATCAACCAATGGTACAAATAACCATGTGCAATTTGCACCAATGCTCCATTGTTTAAAGAATACTGATGTATTTTTTTTTTAAATTGTTCAGTTATTGTCTTGAAACTGCTATGAGGATCTACTGATTTTTTCATGGCTCTATGTAAAATTGGCTCTAAGCATGGATGGTGTAGGTAGTTGTCTAGAGCATCAATTAAGCTGCTATTACAAGTAACAACTAAATAAAGGTATATTTTGCTTTAAATAAACAGCAATATGTTTAATTTAGATGTAGAAGTTTATATTATATGTTTTTTATATTACATACATTTAATTTACATTTTGATTGCCTGTGGTGACAAAAATGCTGCAGCCAAGGCTGGTTTTTATCATTTTATGATAATAGCCTTATACCATATTTTTGGCATATAGGTCAATGAAGTATGTCTGGCTTATATGCTGAATATAAAATATCATAAATAATGACTACTATTTACATTAACCAAATTACTGATTATTTAGGAAAATATTTTGACTTCTAAAAAAAAATTTAAAAAAATTAGTATTCTATGAAAATTTTATGCAAATGTAAAAATGATGGCATTCTTCTGTGTTGTCCAAAAACTTCTAGAAATAAATTTATGCAGTTAAAATCATGTTCTATTGACTTTAAATTATAGGCAATCATTATTTAAAGTCTGTCTTTACCTCAGATTAAAATGTTAATTTATTTCATTTTTTAGTTTCTGCAAAAATATAATATATGGAGAGAATTTCCTCATAGAGGAGATGAGACCAGCCTTTTATTTACCTGTTAAATACATAGTTTATGAATAAAACTTCTTTTGTTCAAATTTCGGTATTTATCAATGTTTTCTACACTTTTTCATGTTTAATTTATAAAGTACACTAATTAATTATCTAAATTTAAATAACCGCATATATATTTTTTGAATTCAGGAAAGGAGGAATGATTGTCTGGTAATGCTGAAAGGGATGCATGGGGTAAAAAAATTGAGAAACACTGTATTATACTTTCTTGCTATAAATCAACGACATCAACTACCAGTACCTTTAACATTTAAGAGCTTGCATGTACTGATGTACCAATTTTGTTGATTTCCTTAAAATTCACTTTTTCACAGTGTCTTCAAATTTTGTTTTTGGAGTATATTTTGAGTTTGGCATACTTTCTAATAAATACGTAATTTTTCATATATTCTTGATTAATTTTCTTAATTTATGCTAAATTTTCTAGATGCTCGATGCTCATGATCAACTCATTCACTGGATATACCTAAATTTATTGATTAGTTGGATAAAATCTCCAAAGTTGACTTATACTCACTGTCATATACTATATATAGACAGTATATGACAATGATTGCGAACCTATTTTGGGTGACATGCATCATTTCAGAGCCATTGAATTGCAGAATACAAAAATATATCTCTTGCAACGGCCTTGTCATTCTCAACATGTGCTGTATTTACCTCAGGTGCATTCTTGATGCAGGTAGACGACACACAGATGATTCTGTATGTGACATGGTATCAGAATTAAGCCAGTGTTTTAAGTTTTGGCACACTGAGCTCAAAAGGTTTGCCATTACTGGTATATGAAATGCATTTCTGTAAACATATTTCATTTGTAATTTTTAGAGGTTAGAAAAAATATTTATTCCAAAGAACATTAAAAAAAACATACATATTGTTGGGACTGCTCTTTTGTTCAGTTTCTTGAAGAGAAAGATTGTGGGTCTGTACTGGATGACTGGATGGAACATTGCGATAAGGAACAAGAGGACTGCGAGGAACTAGTGGGCTTGAAGTTCGGACATCATTCCCGTAATTTCCTCCTTGTGGCTTATTTCGTTTACCACTGCTTGGCTCTCCTGTTCATAAAAATGTTTTATTGTTTACCAAAAATTATGAAAATCAATGGCACAGTTAAAAAATATTTTAATAACTTTCTTTTGCTGCACAATTATACAAATTAAAAACTTCCATTTGAATTCTGTTTGCTGTAAATAATGTACAATGTGGTGGTGCTACATTAATTTCTCGATTACTCCATTTAACAATCTATACACACCTTTTTCTTCATCTGAATAGGAATTACAATTATACTGGTTTGCTTTTTAAGCATCCCCAAAAAAACTTCTGCATTCAATTTAACATTTATTGTATGTTTATACTCAATGGAGGCAGGTTACCTAAGAGTTGAAACTGAATTAAAATTCAAGCTTAGAGTACTTAAGCAAATTGCCTTCATCTAATAGTAGATGCAGTTTAAATGACAATGTTTTAAATAAACTGTATTTATTAGAAACACATTTGAAATGCTTTTCTGTAATTAGGGCTCCCTGAGAAAACTTTTGTACAAATTGTGTAAAGTCACCAGCTGTTGTAATGAATTAAAAAGAAATATCATACACTGAAGATTTTTAACAAGACTAAAAAGTGTACTACTTCATGTTTTGGTGAGTAAAGTACAAGCAATACAATTTTCTGTTTAATAAAATATATATTATGGCTCAACAATCTTAGTATTTTTTCCCCAGTACCTTGAAATAAGAAAACAAATTAATTTCATTTGGTGCATGCATTTCAAATATTTTCTACATGAAAATGGATCCAAGTCATTTTATTGATATGACTGTCAGCATAATTAGATTTCAACAGAACCATAAATATAGCTTCATTATCAGAAGTGGCTCTAAGAATTGGAAAATTCTGATGATGTCATTGACAATTCAGTGAACAGATGGTGTGTATAGAAACGGAAACCTTGGTAGACTAACTGAAGAATTTTTTTACATCAGTTTTGCAGAATACAACAGACTGTTATACATTATTATCTAATTTAATCAATGATGAAAAAGGTGTAAAAATCTGAAGAGCATTATATTTTGCTTAATAAATTTTCAAAATTAAATAGGCACTAAAGTCAAAACTTCCACAGTCACTACCAAAATCTTCCATTTCTAAACATACAAAAATCAAGTAACAAACTGCATTAAATAAAACTGGAATCCTCAATATCTGCATCTAACAATAAATTAATAAAATATTCAGCAAAACTTTTCTAAAAGAAACACTTAGGAAATGTACTACAGTAGCTAATTGTACCTTATTAACTACTCCACTGCCATTCAATTTTTCACATGATCTCGCAAAGTAATTTAAGTAGAAATTTAGCACTTCACATTATTGTGTATAATCCCATGACATCCATTGTGTATAATCCTGCGCCAGCTATTCAAATACAAAATTGTGAACTCTTTGAGTACTTATCAAGTTAATATGGTGACTCTCACAGTTATTCTAAAATTTTACCACAGAGATGAGAACCTCATAATCTAAGCTTAATATTGAGATCCTTATGAAGGACAATATTTCTGAAAAAATAAAGAGCATTAAAATAATTCTTTATACTATGTTTGCTATTTTTGAGGTGGAAGTCTATTAAGTTATAGCAACAGCTGCCAACACAGATGAAGCATACAATGGATTTGGTCGAATGCTTAACATAGAATTTGCCCAATTGTTGAATAAATATTCATAAGTGTCTTATAGGCCTTAGTTAATTTTCATCAAGAATAATACCTATATATTTTACCTGTGTATTTCTTGGCACTATTATACCACTTAAAGCAAAAACCCAACTATCTGGAATCAAACTAACCAAAAACCTTAAGTTACCACAGAATTTTAGAATTTCAAATGTTAAAGAATACATCCTTTTGAAAAATTAAGCCAATGGGAGACTTTTAAAGCCATTATAAAGCATGTACAACCTCTAGAAACTTCACTGTTAACTTCTAAAATGTGAATAGAATTACAGGCTTCTCTTTCTGAAGATGCTGCTTACATCCCTTTCCCCTGCACCATTGTATCCATCATATTGTTCTAAGAATTCGTCCATGAAATAAGGTACACCTCATACAAAGAAAAGTGAGGAATTAAATCCAGTAGAGTTCCAATTTGAAATTCCTTGTTACTACAGTACAGGAATTTAGTTTGCAATACGTGTTTAGTTTGTTTATTGCAATCGCTATTCTCACCAGTATGCTTAATAGGGGCAATAAGTAGAGTAATAGGCTTTAATTTTAAGTAATTTTTAAGTTTTTTATGTGAATACAGCAAAGGCTTTAGGGCTATCTGCCTAACAGGAGAGATGCCTTCATGAAGGATTTTCTAAGGAAAACTAGCTTGTATACACATTACACATGGGGAAAACCGCCCATGCATCCATCCTGACTGCAAATCATCACTAAATGAACAAAGATGGCAAATTTAAGTACATTTCATCACCCCTGATGGGTGAAAAATGGATTAGGGCTTGTTTCTATGGCAACAGACAGCTGTAGAGGTCTATTGTGATAGGTAAAGAGTGCCAAGGTTATTTATTGGTATGCTACACACCCTACATATTTAGTAATAGTAAGCTAATGCAATAAGGAGAATTTGGACGGAATGACCTTTATACAAGTGCTCCAGCAGAAATTAAATTACTTTCATCTCTTTGACCAAAACATAAATTAATTGTAAGCTGAATGTCACATTGATAAAAAACAAACTTGATTCAAATTATCCTAATTAAATAAAGAACATTCTTTTTCCTTCAAGCTTCTGCTGGAATGATGGGCACAAGTTTGGCGGCATCTCAGCCAATTTTCAGTGCAGACACAATTAATCTAATAACAAACAATCTAATAAGATGATCTGATTTCATATGTTGAAGGCCTACAAAATACATGAGATTCTATGTAAGAAATGCAATTTTTAAAGTAGGCTTTTGATATTCAAGCTAATACATAAGATGACTCTATTTATAATTTTAGACAAATTTTTTTCTGTACTCGCATGGCTTTTTTTTTAACCATGAATTCCATTTTATGTAAGTTAAACTATCCAGAAATTTCATGTATCAGGATTCGGCATTTCCCGAGCATTCCAGAGCAAGCTTTTACTGTAATAGCATTATTTCTATCCAATACATTTTTTTTTCTTTTTTTTTTTTCCGAAGAAAGTATCTGTGCTTTTTAACAATCAAAGCATGAGATGACAATGACAGAATTCTGTAATTTTATACCAACATATACTGGTACCAGCATTTTGTTTATAGATTACAAAATCATGTTTCAGAACATCATTGATGTGCATGTTGAAACGAAGGTGTTGAATCAATGAACTCTGAATAACAATAAACAAACTATTGTTTATTTAGACTTAAAAGTTTTTGCAGTAGCCAGTGGTTTGCATCAAACAACACAGGAGGAAGGCAAGGAGTGTGGTTCTATGACTGAACAACAGTCTTTTAATCAATCAAAAAGTAAGCTAGAATAAATGAAACTTCTTAATTAAAACTACACAGCTTGAAAATGAAATTCTTAAATCACATAGGGGCAAATCACACAGTTTAAAAAAGCACTGTCCACATGGCATATTTCCAACTGGATAATTGATAAATGGCATATTTCCAACTGGATAATTGATAAATATCAAAATATGAAATATATACATTTTGAAAACATAAATATATGCAGTGGATTATAAAAGTTAGTAACGTTACATTCAATAAATATAGCACTTATTGAGATGACTAAATATGTTCAAAACACATATGCACTGAATATTATGAAAATAAATACATTTTTTTAAATTTATATTTTACTGATGCATGTAAACAATGAGTAAGTGTTGGGGGAATTTAAACAAAAGAAATAAAAACAATGATTAATAGACAAACTACTCAGCACATTACTTTGGTGCCTTTATCTGAACATGCTAGTAATACGAAAGTATAAAAAATAATGATACAAGTATTAATTCAAAAACTAGACATGAAGAACACTTACCTTTACTACAGTGGACAGAGCAATAAATGAGGCCTCTCCTTGGTAAAAATGGTCTGCCTAATAAAGGAAGATGACAAGCATGGCATCGGAAGCAATTCTCTGTGGCATGCCAATGCTGCCCTTCGTGTGACATTTGTCCCTGATCTACTCCAATCGGATCACCGCAAGAGTCACAATATTCTGCAAAAGTGGCATCAAAACAGTGAAGGCAAAATGGACGACCATCCCTCATAACATATCGTTCTCCTCCCAGTTGACGATCACACTCAAAGCAACAAAAATGGCGCATGTGCCAAGCACGTCCCTCAGCTTCTGTACATTCATCAGCAAAGATTATCTAAAAGAAAACATCAAAAATTAATATTCCATTGTCCTTACTATTTCAAAGTATTTTATAAAGGTTTCTATATATATATACTCATAGATTGCTGCATAATTAAATACCTCATAAATGAATTGTTACAGATCTAAGGTTTAAATGAAGATAATAAGATCTAAGTGAATTGTTACAGATCTAATTTTTCAGGTAATTAATCAAATAAGGCAGGTCTGCAGAATATAAATAAATATATGAACTATTCTTCAATCAAAATGGGCGTCTCGTACACCAAACACTTCATGAAACCCCAGAAGAAGAAGTCCACACGCGATAGGTCCATGTGGTACTAGCAAGATGATGCTCCTCCACATTACACGACTGACATCCACTGACACCTCAACGTGACCTGTGGAGAGATCATGGTGGCCTGGTTCATTGTCCTGCCAGATCACTAGACCTATCATGCATGGTCTTCTTCTTCTGGGATCACATGAAGAGTTTGGTGTACGAGATGTCCGTCCCTTCAGTTGAAGACATCATTGCTCGAATATCTGTAGCTGCCAGAAAGATAAGTGACATGCCAGAAATCTTCCAGAACGTAAGGGATTTCATGTAGCGCCACTGTCAGGCTTGCCAGATGACTTCTGGTCATAAATTCGAACACCTGTTGTAGTACAACCTTTCAATAAAATGTTTTCTGTCCCATTAATGCGTTGCTGTTTCTGTTCTTTTTCTCTGTTTCTTTGCACTATAGCTTGCAACTACGGCATTTGTGACCCTGTGTTTCTATGTAATTCCGAGTCGTCTCTGTACAACCTACGCACCCTGCAAGTTTGTCAGTCTGGTAGCAAATCACCCTGCATATATATATATATATATGATACTTCAAAATCCACATTAAACCAAGGCTGCCTTTTAGCCTAACTTAAAATTCTATACTGGCATGTTCCTTTTCTAATTTGATTTGACTATCCAAGTTTCTTGTCACACATTACAGATGCACTATGGGAAATACTTTTGTTGAACAGATACATCCAGTCTATAATCCAAAGATGCAATGCATCACTTGCTTGACTATTAAAATCATCAGACCTGGATCCTTGTGATATTTTTTGGGGGGAATTTTTTTGGGTTAAAGATATTGCTGTTATGCTTCTACTGCCACTATGATGGATTCAAAATCTGTGTTATCAATATTATCTGATCAATCACATTTGATATGCTTTAATGTGCATGGAATCAAACGAACTGTAGACTGGATTTGTATCCTATCATAAAAGGATCTCATTCAGAGCATCTGTATGACAGGAAACTTGCATAGCCAAAATTTAATTTGATGTATCACTGGTAACTATGTGTCAATTACATTGTTTGCTATAACCATTTGTAACAAGATGATTCCTTTGACTTGCTGTGTATTATGGAATATTTTACTAATAAAGCTCCACTAAGAACTTTTCACCTTACTCCTTACAAACAAATATTTCTGTGATAAATATTTATTTATTATCCATAAAAGAAAAAATACTTCCTTAATACTAATTTTGAAAAAGTTTATCAAAGAATATCAGTTATAAGAAAAGACTTCTTACTTCATCACAGGCTGCACATCTGGGCTTCAGACTTTCTGCATGATGCCGTCCACAGTATAGTTTCCCATCTTTGAAGAAGTAGATGAGATCCACCAGCAATTCTTTGCAGACGCAGCATGTAAAGCATCCCGGATGCCAGCAAGAGGTGGGCCCAGCTCTGGATGCGAATACAGCCATATCTCCCCTGGATATGGCTTCTTCACACTATAGGAAAAAATTATCATGATTAATGTCAATGTAAACAGTTGCTGCAACTGAAAAAACAATAAACATATTTAGGTATAAGACAACCAAAGAAGGAACTAAAAAGATTAAGTGTACAATTTACAATCATTTTTATTATTCTTTTATATTAAAGGGCTAGTACAAACTATCTCAAAAGGTTTAATAGCATTGGATGTCCTGTTAGTTTAGCATCACAGGCATTAAACACAAGCTTCCAAGATACTAGAGAGATTGTCAAACAGATTTTGAGTAATCTCCATAAAGCCAGACTACTATTACTCAACTTTTGTCAGTCAGACTATGTAAACGTTATGGTTTATTGCCATGACAGCTAGTCTGCAACAGTTGGAAGATGCTTGTCAGATTGATATGAATGGCATTGAACAAGTGTTATCGAATGGAAACATTAGCTGGATCTTTATCTTATATATTAAGACAGATCATTCAACAGAATTTCTATAAAATTTTCTATGATACTCGATTTAGAAAATAGCCTTTATGAGGTGCTTCAATTAGAACAATAATGATTTTTTTCAAAACAAAGTCATCAAACTGGGTTCATCAATTGTACAAGTTTTTCAATCTGCAGATACAGAATTGTGCAAATTTATCCCAGTTCATTGACAGGCTATAAGATAATGCATGAAATCCAGACTCAGTATCAATATCAGTAGTTCTAGAACAGTTGATAAACATCAATAGTTTACAGAAAAAGTATACAGTCTTTAAAGTTTCAATATATATATATGCTCAGATATTTAAATTATTCAAAATTTATTAGCAGAGAAAAACATTTTAATGTCATATACTATAAGTTAGATTAGATAACTTATTAAATAAAAGACTTCAAAGCCTATCTGTCTCGGGAAGGCAGTTTTCGTGGAGAACGTTTCTAGTGAAACTCGTTTGTATTCACGGAGCTCTTGGGAGGGGGGGCGAATCTATACAGCATAACATTCCGTTCAGACACCAGGAATATAATTCACGATAAATTACCAAGCCACTAGTGAATAGAGTATTGAGAAAAAAAAGTTTCTTGCTGCAATAAGATGGAACTAACAAAATGTTATCAATGAAAATTGAAGATTTTCACTTACTGGAATTGTTTTCTACAAGAAATACTGAATCCACATTTAAGGGGGGGGGGATATGAAACTGAAATCTGCAATTATTCACATCAGTTACCCCCCCCTTTTTTTTTAAATTTCTTCTTATACCAAGAAATATTTTGGCATTGTGTGGGCTGATTGCATTTCTTCATATTAATTAGGTTACTTAATTGCTAGTAGTTTAACTTTTAATATAAGAAAAACTATATAATTTGAGGTTTACAGAATGGTTTATGCTTTGTCGTTTTCAACAAAGATTTGCTCTTTACTTGATGGAGGAAAGAATTAAGTACATTTCCTATTAAAAGAAAATTTTGAATTATTTGATGTTCTGTTACCATGTGAAAAGAAATCATTACAGATTGCAGCAAAATTAATTTAAAACAAAAGAATACATAATTTATTAAATACTTTTCTGCATTATTTTATTAGCATATTGCAAGTCATAAATCTGCAGACTTCAATTTAAATTAATTACAAATTTTAAATATGAATATCTTTGGCACTGGATTTAAAGTAAGAATGCCTAAGAATGTTCATTAATTTGTTAGCTATGAAAAGCTCTCATTGGCGTATTGTTGCTCTGTATCTTCATTTAAAATGCTTTTTCTCTTTTAAGCAGATTGCTCTTCTGAATAAAAAAAACTACTTTTCTCCATTCCACGGATTTAATGCTTTGTAAGATTTGTTCTTTCTAAAGATTTCGCCATCTGCTTCTGCAGCAAGAGATGATACCTGATATCTGATAATTCTCTGCATTTGAAATGAAAAATGAAATGAAACACGATAACAGCCAGAGAAGATATGTACCCTTTTGCTTCTTTGCACCATGTATTTATTAAATATTCAAACGATACATATGTATTATCTGGCATCTGCCAATGCACTGCTAACAATTTATTGGCACCTTTTGACGATGAAGTACATTTTCGACGTCGGCAGATCGATTAAAAATATATTTTTTATTTCGGCGGTTATTGTCTCTGACAATCAGATCACTCTTAAAACTTGTTTTCTGTCTCCATATCAACTTTGCTGAATAAGAAAGAAATTTCCATATCATATTGCCCATTTCCATATCATATATCGGGTTTACCGCAAATATCGTCTGCGCAAACAGTTCGCGTTAGCGTGTTTAATCATATTTTGTCAAACAATTTTTGGCATTTGAAAGAAAGAGACTTGCTTTAGAACACTGTGTTGTGAATCTGGAAAAAAAAAAAAAAAAATGAAAAAAAAAAAAAAAAAAAAACCCACGTTATCATTAAGTACAAGGTGTCTGAAATGGAACTATCAAGCTACCATATTAGAACCATTATTTACTTCCAGTTCTGTTGCAAAAAGGCAGCTATAGAATGTCATGAAATCATGTGTAAAGCTTTATTTTATATCATATTACACTGTGAAGATTTGGTAACGAAAGTTCAAAAACAAGGACTATGACATTCAAGAAACAGAGCGCTCTGGTCGGCTCTGATGTTGATGAGGCCTGCCTGCTACACAAGTTCAATCGCTGGGTGCCGCATGAGCTGACTCAAGCAGATAAGGATAGACGTGTTCGGCTCTGCACTAATCTACTCGAATATCAAAGCAGGGTCAAAATTTTGGATTGGATCGTCACTTCTGATGAAAAGTGGATTTAGTTCAACAACACAGACCGAAAAGGAGGTTGGTCTGCGCCCGATGAGCCCGTAGGCAGCGACTCAAAGCGCGATTTGACTAACAAAAAGATCATGCTTTGTATCTGGTAGGATTGCCATGGTATCATCCACAAAGAGTATCTGGGAAAAGGTAAAATCTCGAGAGTAAAGTGTACAGTGAGATGGCTAGTCCGTGTTGACGCTACTATCGAGGAAAAATGCCGAACTGAGTTCTGGTGCAAAAAGGTAATGTTCCATCAAGATAATGCAAGACCACACGTGCCTGCGTTCACCGGCTGGAACTTTGTAAGAACTCGAATGGAATCTTTTGCCACACCCACCATATAGCTGCGACATCTCTCCTTCGGTCTTCTACCCATTTTCGCACTTTCAGCTACATCTTGCTGGCACTATCTTCCATTCTGCACAGGACGTCCGAAATGAGGTTGATCTGTTTTTGGACTCGCGGCCACCAAGTTTTTAGACTGAACGCTTTGAAAAACCACCAACACGGTGGCAGAAAATCGTAGATTTTGGTGGTGATTACTACTCGCACTAAAGGTACTGCTTTCATGTTTTCTCCTAACTTTATTAAGAATTATTTATTATTATTATTATTTGGCGGAAAACTTTCGTTACAACAAGGTATTTTCTTCCATGTCCAGTTTCGGTACGTCACTGAATTCTCTGCAGATCTGGTAAACGAATGTAGAAAACAACAGAAAAATCAGCACGAGACGAATAAACAATATCATAAATGGTAGAAATGGCGTTAACTACTTGGATGCTTGAACACTAGGCCCTACCCGAAATTCACCTATTTGGACTTGCGAATTATTACCAATGAGTAATACATACTAAGCAAGCAGTGAGTTTAGAATGTCAAGACGCTGCACAACGTTCATAACTGTTTTTTCAACAGAAGCTGGTTGTAAATGGTGTACAGCAGAAAAATTGAATGTTAGAGAATGTTGATACAAAATGGTTGTAGAAAACAACAGAAAAATCAGCACGAGACGAATAAACAATATCATAAATGGTAGAAATGGCGTTAACTACTTGGATGCTTGAACACTAGGCCCTACCCGAAATTCACCTATTTGGACTTGCGAATTATTACCAATGAGTAATACATACTAAGCAAGCAGTGAGTTTAGAATGTCAAGACGCTGCACAACGTTCATAACTGTTTTTTCAACAGAAGCTGGTTGTAAATGGTGTACAGCAGAAAAATTGAATGTTAGAGAGTGTTGATACAAAATGGTGACTGCAAGTAACTAAAATATAATAGATTATAAATACAAAATAATAATAAAATATATAAAACATGAACAGGTATATTAAACAATTGCCTGGAAATGCTTTCCAAGGGAGAAAGCTTACGAGGCGGAAAAAAAATGACGCAATGCAAATATATACTAACCTAATTTGGTCTGAAATTTACTTTGAAATAAAAAAAAGAAGCCACCTCCACCCCCAAAAGTACAAGGAATATTCACAAGAAAAGAAAAAGCAATAAAAGACAAGCCAAATCTATCGGAACGTCATTCTGGAACAACACGTACGTTTGTTTCGGGGCGCCATGGGCGCACAATTTGTGTTTATGGATGACAACGTCCGTCCTCACCGTGCAAACATCGTAAGCGAATGCCTTCAATCAGATGATATCACCCGTATGGACTGGCCAGCATTCTCACCGGACTTGAATCCAGTAGAGCACATGTAGAACATACTTGGCCGACGAGTTGCAACCCGTCAATCTCCTCCTTCATGTCTACCGGAACTTCGGAGAGCATTGCTTTTTGAGTGGTGTAATCAGATCGATAATTTGATACTCAGCATGCCTGGGCGTTGTACGGACTGTATTGCATCGTCTTGGAGACATACAATTTATTTACAATCATACCAACCATGTAATATTGGTTTTTTGTAATTTGCTCCAGGGAGAAAAAATCGCTAATTTTTTTAATAATATCAAACATATAGCATATTTTTTTGCTCTTTACCTTTTGTTTAATAAATAAGCTTTACAAATAAGTCAAATTTGTTTTGCTTCTAACTCTTCCTTTGCCTGATTTTGCATTATCCTTAATTTATGGACATGAGTGTAATTAGTATGGACCTGCAGATGACTTCCAAAAAGAAATTTTCAATTTTGCTCAAGGTACCATATTACTTCGAATCTAAGCCGCACTTTTATTCAAATTTTTAAGGTGTAAAATTAGTTTGCAACTTAAATTCAAAGAGAATATTTTAGCATCTTATTTCTGCCGATCTCTCATAATATTAGAAGCATGTCCTTGAAGAAATTATCAAATACTCCTGTTTGAAATGTTGCGTTACTAATAATTTAAATGGCACTGAAGAGGATGTGCTCTGGTGCAAGAATGAAGCTGAAAATTCAAGTTTTGAAAGTGAAGATATCGAAAGTGATAATATAAAATACATCAGAAGTTAGGCATTACGTTTTATTTATATAACTTCCAATTTAATTAATTAAAAATGTTTCTTATTTTCCAACATCTAAAATCATTTTTTGCTTTCTATTACTTTTTCCAATCCTGAAATCCTACTGCAGCTAAAATTCGAAGAGATACGGAAAAAAAACCGTGTTGAATTTTACAACTACTATGTTTCATATCTTCAAAATTCAGCAATTAATTTGATAATGAATTACCACTTCTGCAGCTATAACTCATGATCAAAGATTTACAACAAAATCAATAAAAATTTTAAAGACTTCATAAATTTGAGTTTATACGCTGCTAGCTTTAAAATTTCTCAGTGAGAGAAACTTATTTTTTAAATGCCCAAAGTAATATCTTATTCTCAGAAACTTCTATTAAAAACAACAAAATATTTAAAGACTTGACAAAAAAAAAAAAAAAAAAAAAAAAAAAAAAAGACAGAGAGAGAGACGCACGATTAAAATCTTTGCATAAATTCTGTGCGAACACTCTGGACGGTGCCTTAGCTAAAAGAAACTTCGTTCCGCTTATGATATTACACAAGAAGAAATCATTCGATTGCCGTTATAGCAAAAACACGATTCTGACAATTGCTGTGTTCGTTGTAGATATGAAAAATCTTTCTTTTCCACACAAGTCCACGGCAAAAACGCGTAACTACCACGATGGAGAAAATAAAAGTAAAGGTTACCTGGCTCATCGGCATAGCGCTGTGTTGTTCCGCAAGGAACTACTGCAGCTTTATGGCTTCAAACTCAAGCGTAAATGGAAATACCACGTGCAGAAAAATGCGTGCACATACCTGAGGCGAGCAAAACATTCTGACCGATTCGCGATGAAAACTTTCGTTCGATAGTGATGATGATGATGCGATGCGTGGGATGGCCCCTCCAAGGCATGATGTCATCCGCATCCCGAAACTAATCCTAAAGCCCATTTTTCACTTTCCCCCTCGAGAGAAATGCATCGTTGCGCCTGATTCTGACTCGCGTATTGTTGGCGAATTATCGATTTTTCAAGTTCCCGCTTCAAGAGCAAATAATGCTACATATCACAGAATGATTCAAACGCTTATGTAATTCTACGTTTAGAAGACAGGCGCGCACACTGCAGTTATTCCCCCCCCCCACAGCAGGGTCACAGTAGCGAGAATTTTTTTTACCATTCTAAACACCCTCTCCTCCCTCTATAATCAAGTTTCTATCTCCTATTTTCCAAGCGTCTCAATAAGTATTATACCAAACAGAAATTTTCCAGCGGCTGAATTCTTGGTTACTAGAAGAATGGTTGAGCTGTAGTTGAGGCTTCATGACTTCTAGAATTGATGATTGATGAGTAGACTGGCAATCTTGACTTCAGATACATTTCGGTGAATAATCTCAGATTGGTGATTTATCCGAAAGGTTTAATGATGACGATCTACGGAAGAATTATAACGATGTATCTCGTTTATAACATAATTTTATTAAATGACATAAGTCCCAAGCTTTTTTTTTTAGGTATAATTTACTTATCCTGCACATATATCATTAAAAAAACTTAACGGTAGCTTCGTTATGACCATAACCATGATGTTATCTCTTTCTTTTATTTTATGAAGTCATTTGAGAAATATAATTAACTGTAAGACTGATATTTATATAAAAGAACGAAATTACTGGTCAAAATCTCGCTTGCATTATCAAATGATATGCAAGGCCAGCGCCACAGCATGTCAGCATGTGCAACCGGTGTGGCCACACTGAGCGGCAGAATCTAGAGGCGGCAAAATTTTTAGAACTTAAGGAAGAATTTTGGCGCGGCAGAATTTTGGAGTCGCAGAGATTGCACGGAGCGGCAAAATGTCTAACGTCGGCCCTGATAATATGTCCCTCTACTCAAAAAGTTCGGAAAAAAATCATGCCACGTACGTGAAGCTGTCAATAACTGAATTTGGCTATTAGAAGGTGTTAGAAATTTTTAATTTATAAAAGAAATGTATCAAGTGATTTCATCGAGGACATCACAGTTTGTGTTGTAGTGCAAATGGTTAAAGCACCTTTTGACTGTCTGGCAGGACACCGCATGTTGAGCCTCCCCTCGGGGGGGAAAAAAAAACACGAAAGCTTTCAGATTTTACATTACGCCCAAAGGGGAGTTTTTAAACGTTTCCTGTGTTATTTTTATTTATTAAACATCATGCTCTTCGCACTTAAACCATAAAATTCAATTCAACAGCATCGCAAAATAATTTTTAAATGAGCATATCTTTAGAATTTCCGATACACAGTTCCGCACCCTGGAGATAAAAAGTTCCCCCCCCCCTCGTAGAGTGTTGCCATTGCTCGCTTTTAAATCGTTGAAATTGTTCATCAAAAATTCGCTAAAGTTTTAAAAAATATGAAATAAATAATAAAACAAATTCCAAATTTGGGCTTCCAGATGCGCATATTCGGAAGAGGATTACGCTATTCAAAATTCGATGGCTCTAGGTGCCGTCGTTTTATCACAGTGCGAGAACATACATACATTTATGCAGATTCTTCATTATTTAATTTCTTTAAATATAACACAGGTGTAATCATTTGGTGGCAACACTTTGAAAAGTGATACGGATATTTACAGTGAATAGACGCAAAATGCCAAAACGAAATTAATAAATCTTTTTAGCTAACGCTCCTTTCGGCTTAAAAAAAAATACAGTAACACGACCATCTTATTAATCATATTTCTCATTTTCTTACTGTTTTGTTCTCTCTATTTAATCATATTTTTCATTTTCTTACTGTGATATTCTCTCTATTCAAGACTGTTCTACAAAGTCAATGTTTTCAAACAGTTCAAACTATCCAAAACGATGTCAAAAGTCTATGACAGATATCGAAAGAGTCATTTTGCAATGCTTCTAAGAATATTAGTAGCCCTGAAGCAAGTGTGTGTGTTCCGATGGATGCTACTTCGAAGATGACTAGATAATGAATTTTTAAATTTCAAACAATATTGCCCTATAAACATTTTCCACGAATTTTCTAAAAACAACAATAGTCTACACACAGCTTATGGTCAATAGGATGTTGAGATTTTATAAAAAATGTAAGAATTATGACTCCGAGCTTACAAATCGCATGTTATGATCAAATAGTCAATTCAAATTCCTCTCTTTTTATAATAAATTAAAGAATGCATTCTACCATACATAATCGAGGGGCGACTGGACTACCTGGATGCGATTAAGTCCAGCAAGGTTCCTCAAGATTCTATAAGGGGTAAAGACAACTACGTCGAAATCCTTAGCATCGATACTTGGTTTCAATGAATGATTTAGATACATTCAAAATTGTCATGTGGTTAGCAATATTTTATAACATTTGATGCCTCCGTTCTACTTTTCCTTTCTTCCTTGCAGAAAAATCTGCCGTGGTTATTTCATGCCGTGGCTGTTAAAAATGTTTGCTACATGCGATGCTAATAATTTTCAAATAATCACCTCTTAGAAAATATAATAAAATATTATATTTAAGAAATTTACAAAACATAATCACGGCCTGCCCTGGTTAGCATATCCAGCCAGCAAATGGATGATATGTGATTCTTGGAAAAAGCATAGGCTTTTCTGGTGAATCCTGGCAAGGAGGTAGGTATTCCTGGTGAATCCTAAAGAAGGATAGTTGACTTTTCATGTTTCCTGCTCCAAATATCCTACAGATTTTGAATGTGTAGCTTAAAAAGCTGTAAGCTTTCTGAAGTTGCTTCGCTGGTCTCTACAGCGGTGTGTGTATTAATATATTGGGTTGGCAACTAAGTAATTGCGGATTTTTCTTAGAAAATCAAAGACAATTTTTTCATGGAACTAAATAACTTTATTCTGTAATGCATTGCCCATTTCGATCAATGACCTTTTGCCATCTTTCAGGCAGCATCATAATCCCACGTTCATAAAACTTCTGGTTTTTATTAGCAAAAAACTGAATCAGGTACGATTTGACATCATCATCATTATTGAAATTTTTACCATTCAAGGAGTTTTGTAAAGATCGAAACAAAAAGTAATCAGATGGTGCAACGTCAGGACTATATGGTGGATGTGGCAAAACATCCCAATCAAGTTCCAATAATTTTTGCCGAGTGACCAAAGATGTGTGTGGCCTTGCATTGTCATGATCGAATACAACACGTTTTCGATTTGTCAATTCGGGCCGCTTTTCTTCAACCGCATTCTTTAATTTCGTTAGTTGTTCAATGTAGAGATCTGCATTGATCGTGCAGTTGGGTGGTAAGAGTTCAAAGTGGACAATTCCTTTGTAATCCCACCAAACTGATAACAAAATCTTCTTTTGATGAATATCAGCTTCTGATGTTGTTTGGGGTTGGTTCACCTGGCCTGCTCCACGATCTTTTCCGCTTGATATTGTTGTAAACAACCCATTTTTCATCGCCAGTCATCAGTCGTTTTAAAAATGGATCATTTTCATTACGTTTCTTTAGCAAATCGCAGCTGTTAATGCGTTGCGTTAAATGCGTTTCTTTCAGTTCCAGAGGAACCCATGTATCGAGTTTTTGAACATAGCCAAGTTGTTTTAAGCGATTTTCAATGCATGTATGTGATACATGAAGCTTCTCTGCAATCTCACGTGTTGTACTGTGACGATCCGAATCGATTATTGCTTTGATTAGGTCGTCATCAGTTTCAACTGGACGACCAGAGCGTTTTTCATCTTTGAGTGAAAAATCACCAGAACGAAATTTGGCAAACCAATTTTGACACTGCCGTTCTTTTAAGGCTTCGTCACCATAAACAGCACATAACTTTTTATGAGCTGGTGATGCGTTTTTCCCCTTCCGGAAATAAAATAGCAAAATATGACGAAAATGTTCCTTTTGATTTTCTATTTTTCAACGAACGCCAAACGAAAACTACGCAACCGATCAAAAAACTTTTCTTACTGATTCACAGCTGAATTGCCAATTATCAAATAACAAAATGTGTTTTACATTTGTACTACATCTGCAAACCTAAAAATTCAACTGAAGCCATCTATGAGTGAAATCCGCAATTACTTAGTTGCCAACCCAATATATTTGGTGGGCGATAAACCTTAACACCTAAACTGAGTCGACTAGATCTCGAGTCTCTCTCAAGTCGTCCTTAAATAGAAAGTGAATATGAGGAATCATCGGCCCTTCTCATTTGTGCTCTCGTGATGTAAGTAGTTAGTACGCCCAGCCAGCAAGTGGAAGACCCGTGTTTCGAATCCCGCCAGATGTTTTCTGCTTCAAAAACCTTAACAATTTACAAATTTATAAAAATATTAGAACAGAAAACTTTTTGCAAAGATTTGCCTCCAAACGTGGGTACGAAACTGGATTTCAAAATACAATGCCATGTAATTAGGAATCATTTTAACCTCACATTACCATCGGTATAGAAAGTCATAAGTTTAATTGTATTAAAAAAAAAAGATAGTAAGCTTGTAAAATAAATTGTGAAACAGACAGTATCTCATCTTCTAACGAGCGAAAGCCAACTAGGAAATGCGTGTAAGAAAAGACATAAACTACCCGTTTGTAAACAGAAGCATCCAATTAAGAAAGCAACGAAGCGCATCCGTCTACAAAAACAATGATTATCCTTTTAAATCCATTTCGAGAAAAGGTAGCGTTTCTGTAGCTCCAGGATATAAGCCAGAAAGCATCTCATTCTTTACTCTTCGGATTATGTGTATTTAGTGCTTTTGCTCATAAACGGATGACAGTACAAGAATTTTCTAACACGTTCCGGTTAGAAACTTTTCTCAGTATTGATGCCTGAAACACCTAATTCTGCTAGATGAGTAGATTAAATACACAGTAGCTCTGAATATCCGGATTGACAGGGAAGTTCAGCTGGATTTCAGAAACTGAGAAAACTGGGTTGCGTTTTTTCTGTTGACCAAATATATACATACTCATTTATTGTTGTGAATATGTGCGAATGTGCATAACAATAAATTACACAAATGTGCAAGTTTTATTTCAATGATGGAAGTTTCAATGATGGAAATGTGCAAGTTTTATGCAATGGTTAACACATATGACACTTTATATTCGTGAAAAATATGATACTCTGTCTTCAAGAGCAAAAACATTCTGCGTTTTTAAAAGTAGATCCTAAAATTATAACACATCGAATTTGGAAATTACAATAATATTGTTCTAAAAACTAGCTGGACTAAATAATTACTTTGTTTATTTCTTTCAAATCGCACAGTAGGAGAGGCCAAATCGGCAAGCGCTCAGTGTTTGAGAAAATTAATATTATATACATAATATATATGAGGTATAATAATAAAGCTCAGTGGCAATAAAACTCGATAAATGATGTCATAAGATGCGCGATCGTGGGCGAGCGACGAAGCGCAGTAAAGGTGCTCCATAATGTGTTTGAACGTCATAGAACGAAGTAGGAATTAGTATCGTAGATTTCTGTTAATAACACTTACATACAAACGCGTAGCAGTGGCTGAAAATGCAGCCACCCAACGGATTTTCTGCTTCAAGCTCGGTAAATCTGTGAAAGAAACTCATAATCTGCCGAAACAAGTTTACGGAGATGAAGTACTCGTAGTATTTTTAAAGTGCTTTTAATGAATGTTTAAACGTTTTCGAGATGGACGGGATTCCGCTGAAGACAGTGCTCGAAGTGGTAGGTGTACGAAATTCGTAATGACGAAAACATTAAAAAGTGAATGTTAGTAAAAAAAAAAAAAAAAAAAAAAAAAAAAAAAAAAAAAAAAAAAAAAAACAAAAACAAAAAAAAAAAAAAAAAAAAAAAGCAACAACGAATGCTAAAACTTATAAACAAGGATGTTCAGGAAAGTCTATTATACAGGTTGGTTTATGTGATTATGGCAAAGCCTCGAGGGCTATCTGCCTAAGAAGGGTGACTTCGTGGAGAACTTTCTAAGGGAAACTGGCTCGTATACATATAAGAAAAACGACGAAAACGCTCATGCAGCCAGCCGGTTCGCGGGATTCGAATCTCAGACCGAACTACTAGTGTTCAGCCACTGGTTACTTTACCGCTCAGCCGGTGGTTCATTATACAGGATCCAATCGTGTACGTCCAGAATACATCAAGGCGAGCTCTTAGTTCCTTCTCCGTGGTAATACCCGACCATATTTGGCCCTTGTCTTGAAATAGTTTATAGCCTGCAGAGGAGCTGCAGCGTTCGATTATTCGCGGCACTCAAATGATCTTCCTTTAGAAGATTTCATTCTGTTTCTGCTCTTGAAACGAACACTAAAAGAGAACGATTTTCGGATACACCGGACATTCAAAGCCATGCGCCGAGTGTTCTCCATGTGATATCGACAAAAGATTACAAGCACTTTTCAAGAACTAGAGTTGTTATCAAAAGCTCATTCCAAACGACGGATATTATATCAAAGTAATATAAATCGTTTTCCTTTATTTACGTAAGAATCTGTTGTTTATGAACGAACCCATTCACAAGACACACCCTGGGAAGGGAAAATCACAAGGGGAAGCGGAAATATATATATATCCACACACACACACATATATATAAATTTTCTTTCTCTCTTTATATATATATTTTAAATCTTTTATGATTTTATGGTCGGTAAGGCTAGAATGCGAAAGCAATTACTTGAGAATTAAGCCTAATTATAAAGTCAGAGAGAGAGTTGGCAACGCAATCGGCAACTCTGTTTTATCATGTTTCCGTCTATCTGTAATCCATACTAGTTTCGGTGGATGCCTTAAAACCTTTGCTAGTATTTATGCTTCATAGATCGCGTATATTTTATAGTAGTGTTACTTTAGCATACGCACTTCAAAGCCATTTCTTTCCCCCAAACTATGACTCATAAATATAGCAACGACTGCCGCGGAAAAAAGGTCGAATCGTTTAATTTGCTAAAATCCCTTCATTCCCTTTGCACAGTGAATGACGACTCATGCTACGATCTTAAATGAGGAGGATCGCTATGGCCTTGAAGTGCCTATTTTCAAATAACAGACTGTATAGCAGACGGGGTGGCAGATAAATAATGTCTTTTAATTAACTACTTGTGTAATAATGCTTAACTCTGTTGCATTCCAAGAACCTTGCAAGATAAGTGAGTAAGTTTCTTATGCTTTTAGCTAAACTACAAGTTCATGGAAATAAAGTTATAGTTTGTATTTTACTCTCGCTATATTCATTAGTATTTTTGATTTCAAGTTAAAATGTGAAGACAATAAGTTATAGGGACAGGACGGAATAATGGCGACAATAGAAAGCTTAAACAATGTTCTTAAGTGTAAATTAAGTTTAACCTTAAACATTTACGTAAATACACCGATGGAAATAATAGCCATGGAAAGAAGTATTTAATTCGGTCAGTGCCCAACTAAAACGAACCATAATTCGGTTTGAATATAGTTATCCACAGTTTATTCATTTATGTCCTTCTTTAGAAATAACCGACGAATAATGGTGCCTTATGTTTCATTGTTGGCTCTAAAAGTTAAAGATGAAATAAAAGTACTGTTTTCTTACATTTTTGCAGGGCTGTGGGTCGGAGAGTTGCTTGAGTGTTCCCCTGCCCAAAGCTTCCTTTTTTCGTTGCTGGGAGAACAGCCGTAGCTCCTTCTTCTCGTCCTCGTGAAGAGCATTACAATAGCGTACCTCGTTGTCATGGGGAGGCAGTTGGTGCAATAACTGCTTGATGCGGTATTTCTCGCCGACGCTGTTCACGTACGGCACCTTCGCTTCCGGGATGCCGCTGAAGTACAGATGAACCTGTTAAATATAACATACAGATTTATTTTTCACACTTAACATTAAAACACCGCAAGCTGTTGTTCAAAACACCAAACCAGTGATTCTCAACCACTGTGCCGCAGCACTTTTGTATGCCGCCAAATTTTAGAAACGTAAATAATAAAAATTATAATAGGTTTAATCCTAGTATACGGTACACATGAGAACTGGTGAAATTCGGTTTTTAAGACAATAATAAGCCCGCCAATTGTGGTATCCAAGCCGATTTTGGTGCTCTGGAGGAGAGCGCAATTCGGAGCATTTTCGCGCATGTTCAGTATATAATTTAAATTGAGAAGTTCTGATTGGTGCAGATGGGAGATTAGCTTACTTATCAGACATTTGTGTTATTTTTCACAACATAAATTCAAGTATGCAAAGGTGGAAAGAAAATATATTAAACTTAACAGACAAACTGGTGGGATTCCAAAAACAAATATCTTTATGGAAGAAAAAAACCTCAAGAAGGCAATTTGAAAAAAGTTTCAGTCAGTTCCAAAAGATTAAAAAAAAAAAAGAAAAGAAAAGAAACTATTTATAAAATTGTTAGTGATCATTTGACAACATTAAAGGAGAGAATTATTCATTATTTTCCCAAATTTAAATATAAAAAATTTGATGGGGTTTGTAACCTCTTTGTGATAACGAATACTTCTCTATATGAACTAATTTCGCTTTCTAATAATCGAGATTTAATTTAAAAATATTCGAACCAATTCATTTTGGATTGATATTAGATGCGATTATCCCAAGATGGCCAAAAAAAATTTAAAAATATTATTACAGTTTTCTACATCTTATTTGTGTGAATTCGGATTTTCAGTACTAACCAACATAAAAACGAATAAAAGATTTAAATGTAGAAGACGATATGACAGTAGCATTGTCATTTTTACGACCAAATATAAATGAAATTATCAAAAAACATCAAGTTCAAATTTCTCATTAACAGTATTCTTATTATTTCCCTTAATTGAACGTACCGCTGTTTTGTGATACACATTATTTTCCTTCTACATTCAAAATTATTATCATAAACTATTTTACACAGTGTATTATAGGTAAGTAAACAATTTTTAAACTTATCTTTTTTTTTGTGTGCCGCCAAATTTTGAAATCGCTAAAAGTGTGCCGCGACAGAAAAAGGTTGAGAATCACTGCACCAAACTACTACTGGCACATAAAGTCCTTGCCATACCAATCAATCAACTATACCTTGTAATTACTTTGCCCTCGGTAAAGAAGGCGAGAATGTCCTTTTCCTCTCCCATATGAAAATAAGTTGAAACTTGGTCATTTCTTAATGAAGAAAGATCGACAAGATTTCAACCATTTTTTCAAGTTTGAAAAAGCTTAGAAACAACATATTACATTCCAAAGCTTGGGAACCCTGGCACTACAAAATATTTGGTCTTCCATGTATATTTTACTATGTCACCCTTAAGGTATGGAGGATGATTGCCATGTCAAAATCGAAGGACATGGGTTTAGGCATGTTTTTTCTTTGCGAACGTAATATTGGTATACTCCTGCAATTGTTCAGTATTTTCGTTAATAAGACGATTAAATGGTTGAAGGAATGGCCCATTTTCAAGGAGAATGCCAGTCGACAAATCCGCGATCTTTCGAAAAACTGAATTACATACAAAACAGTTTATGTTACATATTTTCTAACAAAGTACTTAGCAGAATTTCAGATTGGTATTAGCCAAAGCTAATGCAATAAATGTAATTAATGTATTCAAAATACAATATCCCACAGAATGTCAAATGTTGCCATATATTTTTTTCTTCCTATTTTTTGCAATCTTTTCTCAGTTGATCATATCAATGCTCAGTTTTCTTAACAAGATGACCTACACAACTTTTTTTTGTGCTTTTAACTTTATTATTGAACATCACTTCTTACTTACGCCACATAAAATCCAACAGCAAAACTACAAAATTTTTAAAAGCAGCATATGTTCAAAATTCCAATATACTGTTAAGCGTTGCCATTAATTTTTTTTTCATTAAATATGACTTCCTTCGCATTTATGTCACATAAAAATCAACAGGAAAATAACAAAATATTTAAAAAAGAATATCTTTAGAATTCCCGATAGAGTGTTAAGTGTCACCATATACTTTATATTCATTATAATAAACAGTTCTTACGTAATAGTATATATCGCACTTTTTAAAATTCGCTATGTATTACTTAAAAATAATACATGGCTATAACATTTGGTGGCAACATCTTTCTATTTCAAAAGTGATACGGACACAAGTGGTGCGAACAAACAAGTGAGGATCGAGAATAACAGCACTTCCAGTGTTAATAAAATCAAATCAATTTACAATGAACTAATAATATTTTGTAATATAGTCTATATATTCCAGTAAAAATATTCTACCTTTTCATTAAACTCTTTAAAAAAAAATAAACTATTCAGGGTAGAATGCGTAAGACCACATAGTTAGAGATTATTCACATTTGTGCAAATTCGTCGTTCACCAAACATTTTCTTGCTACTGTTCGCTGATTCTTGAAAGAAAATTTTTGAGGTTTTCCAATCTAATTTGATTACATTTAGCTATGTTATTACTTGCGAGAAAAAGTGCTTATATAAAAGCTAAGCATAATTGTGATGTTTATTCGGTAAAAGAAAGTAGAGCTAGTATAAATAAGCAGCATATTCTTCAAATTTATTCCGTCGCAGTAACATGTATATTAAATACAAGATATTGCTCCACTACTAAGAGGCAGCAAGAGAGCTAAAACACAATATCCTAATCTCTATATATATACATATAAAGAAGAATGTTTGTGTGTTTGTTCGTGATTAACTCAGTCAGTACTAAAGTTATCGTCACCAAACTTTCTACAGTTCTTTTCTGGGTCCTGAAAAAAGGTCGACGTCACATTAAGAAAAAATCTAAACAGATTTTACATTACTCCCAGAGGGGATTTTTTTTTTTAACGTTTTGTGTGTTCCCTTTATTTATTAAATATCATTTCCTTCTCACTTAAACCATAAAATCTAATAAGCAAACATTAGAGATCTTAATTAGTAACTCTGAAAACGCTAATTTTCGCCCTCATTTTTCCGAGTGGCAACAGTCTTGACCGCTGGAGATAAAAATCTGCTTTATTTCGAGAAGTGTTGCCATTGCTACCTTTCATATCGTTTGTTGATAAAAAATTTCTAAGTTTTACAATGAAATAAAAATAGCATTGCCAAACATTAAATACATTATTCATGATTCCACAAACTCGTGGGAAGCCATTTCGACTGTTCCCATCTTCTTACGACTTAAATCAGCCGAGATATTAATTAAAAACACAAATTTTCGCACTTATTTTTCCGAGTGACAACAGTCTCGCGTGCTGGAGATAAAAATGGTTTGTTTATTTCGAAAAGTGTTGGAGTGGAATTAGTGTCAATACCTCATGGACTGGAAGAAACGCGTTCGCCAAAGTCCCCATTTCCTTTCTTCTTGCTTAAAAGCAAGATTGCTACAGAATGCTACAGAAAAGTGTTGGTACTGCTCGCTTTCAAATCGTAGAGTTTGTTAATAAAAAAATTGTAAGTTTTACAAAATATATATATATAAAGAATGTCTGCTAGTGTGTTCGTTCGCGTTATTGATTTCTGATGAATTAAGATAAATTTTTTGCTACATTTAATCGACTAAAATTGAATATAGGTGAAGTAATAGATGGAACTTGAGCTTTTAAGACCATTTGATTAGAAAGACGAAAATCATTAAAAACTGCGTGCTATTGTTGCTGATAATGAGAGAGAATTAGTTTATTTTTCTACCGACTTTTTTTATGCGGGTTCCAGTCGCATCAGACTAAAAAATGTATGACCATGAATCGTACTCTTTGCTTCGTTAGAGCAGGATTACAGAGGTATCGTTCTTTCTGTTGTTAGATGCATTACTCTCAATCTAACTTCACTGGCATTGGGTACTTCCGCTAGTAGATACCTAACAAACATAAAATATATCGCATCACAATTTAAATGCTGGATATGGAGGATTTCTCCCATGCGTACGTATATCTCAGTACAGCTGAAGTCATCAATTTTAGCGGCAATGCTTCTAATGAGTTGCAAGATCGTGGGTAATTTATTAACATAGGACTTCAGCGTTCACCAAGACATTAGAATAGCATTAGCTTTTAAAGGGAATTTAATTATCATTATTATTATTACTTATCAGTTTTTTAAGTGAATTTTATTATCGCTATTGCTATCACTTTATCTGTTTTATGTTCTATTGATCAAATCAACAAAAATCAGATTATGGTATGGAAGATTATATTTGCGGTATCTTTCAGAATGGTCAATGTATATGGAATTGCTGTTCTCTGATGTTCTTGATCGATGTTGAGTCTTCATTGAATTTTTATTGTTGATTTGAATAATCATTCTGACTACAAATGGCTAATCGACTAAAAACAGCAAAACAATGGAAGTTGCGTCCGCCATTCGTTTTCAAGCAAAGGGTTTATGAATTTATAGAATCATTAGGTTATTTTGATGTTGGAGACGTGAAAACTGAGCAATGCTCTCGCCGGGACTGGAAACTGGACCTCCCGAATATGCGCCGACGGTGCCAACCGTTACACCACGAAGGCATACTGGAAGGAGGGAGGAAATATACAGGGTGTTCATAAAGTCCCGGACCCACTTTGATGTTAAATAAATCATAAAATAAAGAAGATATAAACAAACTTATGGCATTTATTGATGGAATAACTTATATATTTTCCTTTTCAGGTTTGAATATCTTTTCTTTTGTAAATATCGTCTGCGCCTGTAGTTAATTTCAGATAATTTCATTTTCCAGTCTAAATATCTGTACTTTTCTGTAATGTTCTCCGACGAAGCATCCTTTCATTTTTCTGGCATTGTTAATCGCCATAATGTGCGCATATGGGGATCTGAAAACCCTCTTGAATACCGTGAGGCACAAAGGGATTCCCCAAAGGTGTGGTGTGGACTAATGCACGACTGAGTCATTGGGCCTTTCTTTTTTACAGAAAAGACGGTCTCATCAGTCGTATACTTTGACATGTTGGAAAACTTCGTATTTCCACAACTGGAAGAGCTTCAGCCACATGTCTTTTTGCAACAAGATGGCGCACCACCTCATTTGGGTACCATCGTTCGTAGTTCTTTGAATGACCATTTTACAGGAAGATGGATTGGGCGAGGAGGTCCAATTCCTTGGCCACCCAGATCACCTGATATAATGCCGCTGGGCTTTTTCCTTTGGGGATTTGTAAAGGACAACGTTTACAGGAGGAGAGTGTCGAACATTGATGACCTAAAAGCCAGAATTACAACCGCAATAGCCTCTGTGGATGCCGACATGCTTGCCGGTACCTGGCGTGAAATTGAATATTGACTTGATATTCTCCGTGCGACGAAGGCGGCACACGTGGAAGTTCATTGACAAGAGTTATGAAACTTTTTGAGTCTATCTAACCATTTATATTATTAATTTTAATCTATCTTTATTATTTTATGAGTTATTAAACATCAAAATGGGTTCGAGACTTTATAAACACTCTGTATACTACCCCTTTTAAAGGACGACTGGGGGGGGTGACCCAATAGCCAAATCCTGGTGGTGAAGAATCATCATCCACCACCTTTTAGTTTGGACGCCACTGTTAAGTCATTAGGTTATTTTTGAAGCAGGAGTACATGAAAAATGAGCAATGCCCTCGTTAGGACTCGAACTTGGACTTCTCGAATACGCGACGAGTGTGCTAACAGTTATGCCACGAAAGAATGCTGGAAAGAGGGAGAAAATTTCTCATAAATTCTTCGCGGGTTTTCTGATATATAACATTAATACAAGTCAAATAGTTTTACGGAATCCTTTTCACTGTTAAAACGTATGCAGAAATTAATTTCGTTACGAATAACGCTAACACATAAACAGTATTAAGCGTGTTAATAATAAAAGCGCATGAATATAATAAGAAAATATGCTATTTGGGTTATGACTGAAATAAGGCAAAACCAGTGCGAGAGCTGAATAAAGAAAACAAGAGAGCTAAGAAACACGATGATTACCGACCATGGAGTCATTTATGATCATCAATCACCCAATCGCTCGATCAAGATCTAAGGAATAAATATGAGTTCCATTTTTAAGTTGCTTCCTCTTCGTTTGCGTGCAAAGCGAGCTTCCTAATGATGACATCAATGAAATTAAACAAGCTGCACCTTCAGCACTACGACTTCATATCTGCACAATGGAAGTCAATGCAGAGACACTATCTTTGAGAAAAGATATACGACTCAATTTACAGATATTTATCGACAAGCAATATTTGAACTTGAATGAAATAATAACATGCTAGTGATTAGATCTCTGCAATCAAATATTGCCTCAAGGATGGATATTGAGAGAAGTCACATACGAAATATTTTTAGGCAACCTCCATAAATATGAATTTGGGAAACATCAACAAAATAACACGCTGAGCCACCAATGCCCATAAATTACCCCGGCAGCTGAACTAATTTAGTTTATACGTAAACACAACGCTTATTTAGTTAGGGAACCAATGCTTTTGTCAATGCCGAGAATGGGGGGGGGGAGGAAAAGGTGTTTCCCATTGAACAATATTCCATTGAACAATATTGAAACGGTGATTAATATGTTTATAACGATGTTTTTGCGTGACATCTGTACGTAAGGACAGAATAAAGGCCTTTTTTCCCTCAAAAAAATTATAAAACTTATTTAAAATGGATTCTGAAGATTTTCCTGCCGTACGTACGTGTGCATATGTATGTATCTCGCATAACGCAAAAACGAGTAGCCTCAGAACGTTGAAATTTTGTATATGGGACTGCTATAACATGTAGATGTGCACCTTCTATTTTAGTGGCAATCGGCCGCACCAAACGTATATAAATATATATATATCCACTCTGTTACTCGGCTCAGTTTCTTTATTCTTATATGTTGGTAAATTGTGCATTTTTTTCTTTAAAAATGATTGAATTATGTTGTTCTTACTTTCCGTTTAATCTATCTTTATTATTTTATGAGTTATTAAACATCAAAATGGGTTCGAGACTTTATAAACACTCTGTATACTACCCCTTTTAAAGGACGACTGGGGGGGGTGACCCAATAGCCAAATCCTGGTGGTGAAGAATCATCATCCACCACCTTTTAGTTTGGACGCCACTGTTAAGTCATTAGGTTATTTTTGAAGCAGGAGTACATGAAAAATGAGCAATGCCCTCGTTAGGACTCGAACTTGGACTTCTCGAATACGCGACGAGTGTGCTAACAGTTATGCCACGAAAGAATGCTGGAAAGAGGGAGAAAATTTCTCATAAATTCTTCGCGGGTTTTCTGATATATAACATTAATACAAGTCAAATAGTTTTACGGAATCCTTTTCACTGTTAAAACGTATGCAGAAATTAATTTCGTTACGAATAACGCTAACACATAAACAGTATTAAGCGTGTTAATAATAAAAGCGCATGAATATAATAAGAAAATATGCTATTTGGGTTATGACTGAAATAAGGCAAAACCAGTGCGAGAGCTGAATAAAGAAAACAAGAGAGCTAAGAAACACGATGATTACCGACCATGGAGTCATTTATGATCATCAATCACCCAATCGCTCGATCAAGATCTAAGGAATAAATATGAGTTCCATTTTTAAGTTGCTTCCTCTTCGTTTGCGTGCAAAGCGAGCTTCCTAATGATGACATCAATGAAATTAAACAAGCTGCACCTTCAGCACTACGACTTCATATCTGCACAATGGAAGTCAATGCAGAGACACTATCTTTGAGAAAAGATATACGACTCAATTTACAGATATTTATCGACAAGCAATATTTGAACTTGAATGAAATAATAACATGCTAGTGATTAGATCTCTGCAATCAAATATTGCCTCAAGGATGGATATTGAGAGAAGTCACATACGAAATATTTTTAGGCAACCTCCATAAATATGAATTTGGGAAACATCAACAAAATAACACGCTGAGCCACCAATGCCCATAAATTACCCCGGCAGCTGAACTAATTTAGTTTATACGTAAACACAACGCTTATTTAGTTAGGGAACCAATGCTTTTGTCAATGCCGAGAATGGGGGGGGGGAGGAAAAGGTGTTTCCCATTGAACAATATTCCATTGAACAATATTGAAACGGTGATTAATATGTTTATAACGATGTTTTTGCGTGACATCTGTACGTAAGGACAGAATAAAGGCCTTTTTTCCCTCAAAAAAATTATAAAACTTATTTAAAATGGATTCTGAAGATTTTCCTGCCGTACGTACGTGTGCATATGTATGTATCTCGCATAACGCAAAAACGAGTAGCCTCAGAACGTTGAAATTTTGTATATGGGACTGCTATAACATGTAGATGTTCACCTCCAGTTTTGGTTGCAATCGGCTGCACCAAAAGCTTTGTTACTCGGCTCAGTGAGCTCAGTTTTTTTAACCTTATATGTTGGTAAATTGTGCATTTTTTGCTTTAAAAATGATTGAATTATGTTGCTCCTATCTTCTGGTTAAGGTTTTTATGCCTTTAGTAAATCTGTATGCAATATTTGTAGAATTTTCAACAATTTAAAAGTTGTTTAAGTGCGGCTAAGCCTAATTATTATTACTATGGCAGCTTGCATGTTACAGTTGTAGAATTATCAACAATTTAAAAGTTGTTTAAGTGCAGCTAAGCCTATTTTTGCCATATTGGTTTACATTTGAAACTTATCAAAATAGTGAATTTGTTGCCAATCTTTCTTATTATCTTCTTATTTGTTGTCAATTTTTCTTATTTATAATATTATTGCGAATTAAATCCTGCTTAATCAATTCTGGAATTTATTCGAGTAAATAAGTGCTTAAGATTTACTTCGTAATATTGAATATCAGATACTTTGAGTTTTCATGTACTTTTTGTCTTGTCGCGAAGTGAGAACTGAATTAATTAAATGAGAAATATAACTGTGAAAAATTTATGTCTGTCCGAGTTTCTCTGTGAAAAACTATTTTTTTGTTTGTTTAATTTTTGTTATACATTGTTTTAGATTTATTATAGTATTTGAATAGAACATGTGGCAACGATTAGATCAGATGATACACACAATTTCTGTACATTCTGAGTTTTAAATGAATAAGATGTAACGCTGCTAAGCGAACCTAGCGCCAGAATGTCGCTAAGATAAACAAATAATAAAAAAAAAAATCTGAAATGTTTCAGATTTTAAATTACGTCCAAAGGGACGTTTATTTAACATTTTGTGTGTTACCTTTATTTGTTAAATACCATGTTCTTCGCACTTAAACCATAAAATTCAGTTCAACAGCAATATCGCAAAATAATTTTAAATTGAGCATATCTTTAGAAATTTCGGTACACGCTCTCACGCGCTGGAGATAAAAATGTTTTTCTGTACAACGTTGGTATTGCTGGCTTTGAAATCTTTGAGTTTGTTAATGAAAAATTCGTTAAAGTTTTAGAGAATATTGTTACGAATTTCACATTTATTTGGCTATTTATTTAGAACTGTAATTAGAATTCCTTTTTATTTTCCCGTGCAACGCACGCAGACGATTTTTGAAGAGAAAGCTACGTCAAAAAAAAAAAAATAATAATAATAATAATAATAACATGCACACAGTTATGCAGATTTTTCATTTTTTAAACTTTAATGCAGAGCGATAACATTTAGTGGCAACAATTTGAAAAGTGAATCGGGCATTCAGAGTGAATCAACGCAAAATCGCAAAACGAAAGTAATAGTCCTTCGGGACTAAATCCCTTTGGACTAATAATGAATTTTAAAGAGTGTATTTATTCTACTGTAGTTTATGCGCGAATTTAATATTCCGTACAAGGTGGCGTACACATCAGATTTTTTTTAAAAAATTAGTATAATATGACCTTGTGTTTGGTGTATTATAACCTTTTATAGGTTAAGCGGAATCAATCATATCATCCACCCATTCAGATTACGCAAGCCAAAAAAACCTGCTTATGTATCATAATGAATAAAGGGACTAATAGAAGGTCTATCGCTGTGGACTAACTGACTTGTCTATAATTAGTACCTGTTAATGAACAGATGAGTAATAATCTTGAAGAGATGAATATGCACTACTATGAAAATCTATGGCAATATTAAAATTAATTTAAAATATAGAAAAAGATCAAAATCAGAAATAAATTTAGGTAAATGTACATCGAAAATCCATTGCACAATTAAGTTTTTCACCTGATTTTAGCCAAATTATTCACCAAATATTTTTTTTTTTGCTCTGGCTAGTTTGATAACATCGCCAGGAAAACTCGTTTTGCTCAATAATTAAAAAGCAAAGCATGTATTCTACTCAGTAGCTTAACTTTTACTTACTATTCCTTTATTATCAGCCACATAATGGAGAAAGTCGGTTAACTTAAATACAGCCGATTTTTGCATCAATTTATTACAGATAAGTGCAGAACAAAACTATGCATTTCTCATGGATTGGTAAATGATGACAACTAAGCCACTAGGGAGACTCATTCCAGATTAATTCCACTTTACTAATTACACCATTTGTACCAGACAGTACCCTTGGAGAATAATAAGTCAGAAAGCGACTGTCCAATCGCAGATTAGTAAATGCCGATTTATTTGGCGGAATAAACGTGCCATGAAGAACAAATGGCTCATTTTATCTGGAGGAGGAGATCTTTAATTAAAGCAAGGCTTGGCCAAACACACTGATGGCCTTGGAGGCGACATACTCAGGGGAGTGGGCCGCAGCCATTTGTTAAGAACACTTCTGTCATTGCTATACACTTCCATAGACACAACAAGCAGGGAAAAGAATGACAAACATTCGCCCCTAGGGTCTATACTATTTCCATCGATTAGTGAAATGAATTTATCAAGGAAACGTTCATCGGATATCTGATTTTCATGCTATTTGCAAGACTTACATACCTTTCATAATTTATTTTTCACAAATGTGTTTTCTTTAGATCTCAATTGCTAGCTCTTTGTATTTAGATGCTCGACGGACTATTATTCAACTTCCACCAAACAGGATAATGTAAGACCAAAATGAGAATACAATGAAAATCAGTTCTAAAAAGGCCAGGTTGCATTTCGAATTGTAGGAAATTTATTTATGGGTGTAGATATAGAACTAGCTCTGCTTTTTCATGTAATTTTTATCTTCCACCCCACAGCTAGTGGTGTCCGTATACATAATAATTGAACATAATATAGTTATATTCTTCGTTTAATACCAAATTGCAGCCATTACGAGTATTCAAAGGAATTTAAGTAACTAGAAGAAAGAGAACTGAATTGAATACGTGTTTTTGAAACGTTATCCAAAAAACAGGTCAGAAAATGAAGTTAAAATGTTGTTATCGTGTTCATAATTTATTTAAGACAGATTTTTCTAAGATTACACTCGTGAATTTTAATTAGTAATTTTATATATATAATATTTAATAACGAGTATTAGTAATAATTAGTAATACATAATATTTAATAACGAGTAATTACGCTGGTTAGAAATAGTTTAGAAAATGTGAAGATTCATAAAATCACAGAGCAAAATTCAGCATTTGTTTAGTGTTAAGCTCAACAGAAATAAATTTCTTCTGTTGAAATTATAGCTGCATAACAGGTAACAATTTTATAACACGCAGAGGATTTAGCATAGAAATTTAGACTGATAACAAAGAAGCGAAATGCTGTTAAATGACTAACGATTCAGCCTATAAAGCATTGAACTCTCGAAAAACATTCATGGATTAAAAAATGCTACAACAGAATGGCATCACGCAATCCTGTCTTTGCTCCTGAGTGCAAAATCCGGATTAAATCTTCGTGATTTCCAGCTCATTAAAGGCAGAAGGATATGATTTAACGTTCACAAAACTAGAGATTTATCTTGAATTGATGTAACACGATTTATAATTATGATTAAAAAAATACTTGTCAAACGCTAGGGAATCTCTGCGTTATATGTAATCATAGTCAGTTTCCTCCTATTGTGACAGCATTTCACATATAAACGAATGAAAATAAAAGTAATGACACTTCGCATAGATTAAGTGTAATACCGAAACATGACACAGCTTTCTAAACGTTGGCATGGTTCAGATATGTCAGTACGCTGAATTCGTTTGCATATCAATGAAAAACTTTTGATTTAGGTTTTTATTCTAGGGAACTACGCTCATTTACTCATAATCAAATATCACAGTATTTAAATTAACATTAAACACAACAACAAATTAAAATTTTGTTTTAAAGCCATGGCACCAATTAATAACAGTCGCTAAAATTTTGGAGAAGGTTTGAGCCATCTTCGCGTTAATTCGATTAGTGTAACCTTGTTTTAACTTTGACTTTTTAAATTTGCTAAATCTTGTTTTAAATTTGAAATTTACTGTCATTTTAAGGTTAAGTTTATTGAGGTGGCTAAATCTGCTATTTGCTGATATAGAAGCAGATCTAATAACTTCATCTTGGCCCAAATCCCACTAAAATAGCAACGAAAATGCCTAAAAGAACAAGTATGGGAAAAAAAGTTGAAAAATAGCTATAAAGGAAGAAGACTCTTCCAACTTAAATCTCACGTCAATACAGACAGAACCAGCATGAACCATCTAATCAAATGGTTTATGACAAGACGTGGCAGCTTCCCCACTTATTTTCACGAATGAAACATAGCTCATTCCGAGAAATGTACATGTGCCGAAAGGGGCGACCCTAACCACTATATCGTCGATTGCCCATTAGCAGAAAACTATCACCTAAAACTCCCAGAGACCAATGTATATCAGTACCTGCAAATAGTATTAAAAACCATACAACTAAGAAGAAATGCATAGCTCTCAGTCATATTCCTTGCTAGTAGAGGAGAACTGTGGAATACAAGATACGCACACAATGAACGCACTCGAATTTTAAAAAACTTAAATAAATTAGAACAGAAAAAAGGACGTACTTGACAAAAAGAATGAAGGATAAAATCGAAGAAAGTACAGACTAGAATTGGTAAAAAGAGGGCCATACAACACCTTTATGTATCCAACAAAACAAAAGAAAGAAAAGAAATTTTCTCAAAAATAATTCGAATACAAAATCCTCTCCGCATATACTCGGTATGTACGCTGTGCATGTTCATGTACGAAATGCTTCTCTGCGTATACTTGGTATGTAGTCTACGCATGTACATGTATAAAATACTCTCTGCATATACTCGCTGCATGTACATGAACAAAATGCTCTCCGCATATATTTATACAATCATATTATTATACATGTATGTAAAAGTACTGCTATACATTTATCATTATGTATTATACACAGTCCAGTCACATTAATGTGACCACCACGTACTTTCCATGTCAGAGTTAAATAACCAATCACAGAAGGCAGGTGGCAGCACAGTGCAGTTGAGCGTATATAAAGGGTGTGTGAGGGCTTCGGAAAACATTTCAATCGTTGGCGTAATGCAGAAACGAAGCGATTTATCCGACTTCCAAAAGGGCATGATCATTGGCTTTCGGGCCAAGGGTGGAAGCATTTCCGAAACGGCTGAGTTTGTGAACTGTTCGCGTGCCGCCGTGGTAAAAGTGTACCGTGCATGGCAAAATGGGACTGTCCAAAATCAGCGACGTGGCAAATGTGGTGCACCACGGGCCATAGATGACAGAGGCGAACGACGGTTGCGGAGATGCGTTCGGGCAGATAGACGGGCTACCGTTGAGCAACTGACCACCAAAATGAACCAAGGGGCTACCAAAAGTGTCTCCCAAAGTACTATTCAGCGAACATTGCTGCGTCTGGGCCTCCGAAGCAGACGCCTGGTTCGTGCACCTATGCTGACTGCTGTTCATCGACGGCGAAGGCTAGAATTTGCACGCCAGTACAGCAGCTGGACGTCCACTGAGTGGCGACAGGTTGCGTTTTCGGATGAATCGCGTTTTATGCTCCATCGGACAGATGGACGTTGGCGTATAAGGCGTGAAACCTCTGAAAGGAACCACCCTGCAACCATTGCCGGAACGGTCCAAGCTGGAGGCGGGAGCATTATGGTCTGGGGAATGTTTTCCTGGCATTCTCTAGGTTCACTGATCATTGTGGAAGGCACAATGGATCAATACAAGTACGCATCTGTCCTTGCGGACCATGTTCACCCCTACATGCGCATTGTTTTTCCTCAGGATGATGGCATCTTCCAGCAGGACAATGCGAGGTGCCATACAGCTGCCAGTGTACGTGCGTGGTTCGAAGAGCACCAGGATGAGTTTACCGTCCTCCCCTGGCCAGCAAACTCACCTGACTTAAACCCAATCGAACATCTGTGGGACCATCTCGATCGAGTTGTTCGTGCCATGGATCCTCAACCGCGTAATCTAGCGCAGCTGGCTACGGCATTAGAGTCGGCATGGCTCAACATCCCAGAGAACACCTTCAGGGACCTATGTGACTCTCTTCCTGCACGTCTCGCAGCAGTCCGCTCTGCGAAAGGTGGTTATTCTGGCTTTTGACAGATGGTCACATTAATGTGACTGGACTGTGTATAATATAAGTACGAATGGCACCATGTGTCACAATTATATTACACAGCTTATACGTAAAATTGTAAATATGTCAAAATTCTTCAAAAATAATATTCAGATAAATATAGATAGTGCAGCTGAACAATACCGAGATTGTTTATTGGTTAACCAATGGGTGTCGGCTACACTTCAATTTTAACTTGTTACTTTAAATTACATAGCCACAAGTAGGTGGCCGATCTTCTCAAGTACGAAAAGTGCATTTTATGTTCAAAGTTCTGTCAAGTTTTTGTAGTTATCCTCAGCCGTAGCGATAATTCGCTATTCGTCTATTGGAAGTTTAGACACCAATTTATACTACCAAAGAATACCAAACTCTATAAACTAAATAATCATTCTCCTCCTTCCCCAAACGATTCGACGTAAAGTTAAAACGACAGAATAGAAAGTGGGAATATCTGGATCTTCGAGGGAATATTAAATATTATGTTTTAGAATAGACGTCTGAAGTTCATAATTTCCTATTTATTTATTTTCGCTTCTAACGTGTGTCATCAATGAGATCACGTAGTTCAGGGCACTCTTCTTCCGTATGCGTTAATCACCAACTAAAGTAGCGAATACTGGAATCTTTGAAGCGGTAGACATTAGCCCGGTTACAACATAAGCTAAAGAGGAGTGACGAGATCTTATATAAAATTATAAAGTAAAAAAGTAATAATAAAAAGTAATAATATAAAAGTATAATAAAATTATATAAAGTGATAATAAAATTTTAACTGAAGATATTAGGAGAGCAAAAAGTAAAGGCGAGAATTTGGTTTCTTGGATTATGGCACATAAGGGCTATCTACTGAAGGGGAAGGGAAGACTTCGTGGAAGATTTTTTAAAGGTTACGTTAGGTTATTCAATTATGGCAAAGCACACGAGGGCTATCTGCCTAAAGGGAGGGATGCCTTCGTGGAGGACTTTCTAAGGGGAACTGGTTCGTATACACGTTACACATGGGGAAAACCACGAAAACGCCCATGCAGCCAACCCGTTCGCGGGATTCGAACCTCGGACCGAACTACCAGTGTTCAGCGTCTTTACCGCTCGGCCGCTGGTGGGCCCGATTTTTTAAAGGAAACTAGCTGCTATTCACATTATACATGGGGAAAACCATGAAAACTCCGTTGCAGCCAACCCGTTCACCGAGAATTAAACCCGTGTAGAACTGTAGTGGCTATAGGTGGTGGAAAATATATTTCATGGTTGCTTTGACATGTTATGAATAGCGCTCACAAATTTGGTGATTAGAGACAAACTCCAGGGTGAATTCCGATTTTGGTATTATTATAGCTCAAAAATAAAAACTAATGGAAATTGAAAATTAAGTTATAAAAATATTTCCACATTGATCCAAAGAACACTTCTTCTGAGGTTCAGGGCTTATGACAAAATATACGAACGCTGTCTGTCTAAGGGAAAGGATGCCTTCGTGAAGGGCTTTTTAAGTTTTTGAGGGATAATTATAAAAGAATGCATGCATTTTTAAGTAAATAATATCCTCCCTTTTTTTGTATTTTAAAAAGAAATTAATACGTTTTTATGTAATTTGCTTGTTTTTTGCAACAAAGTTCTTTGAACGAAACTCAATCAACCAAGGGAAGGGATGCCGAGAACTGGAATTTAAAACAGCCGATGTAGCAAACCTAGATCTAAAAATTCTGGATCCGTGTCTTTGTAATGAAAAAGATTGCATAGCAAGCGTCACTAATGGTTTCAGTGTATGAAAAGAGAGATTATTCACAACGTCCCAAAAATTGCTTTCCAAATTTCATAACATACAGCACTTGTCATTTTATTGGTATTTATATATCATTTTATTGATTCCCAGGATCCACAGAATAATGCCATACATAAAAAAAAAAATCAATAACCTGTGCCGTGAATTGATCAAAATTCCTTTTAATTTTACAGAAGTAATCCCGGTAGTCATTTTTCAGCGCTTTTTTAAATAATCGCTGCCAAAATCCCTGCTAATCCTGCATTTCTACAGAGATTCACTACGTATAACCACTTATATTATTTGTTTTTTGCTCATTGTTCCTGGTTAGCTCTTACAGTAATCTTGGTATTCGTAGTTTCTCCCATACACAGCAGCCTTGACATTCAGGAACATCCAAAAATTAGCTGGTGCCAGACGAAGAGAAAAAAATGAAGTTTGAACCAAACTGATTACTGAAGCTCCGATAGACAAGATCATATTTGGCATAGGTATTAAAATAAATAGATGAGTATCTTGAAAAAAAAAAATGCATTGGCACTACTGATAGCTTAATATGTTGGGGGAAAAAATAGTTCATCAACTTAGCTATCGAAGGGAAAAATAATAAATAGGTATCTAAATTATTTTTGAGACGTTAAACGGACTGACATGCCTCTTCACATCAATAAAATGCATTTCAATCAAAACAAATTTTTTGGGAGGGGAGGGGTTGTACTGTTGACACATCAGTATATTGTATCTACTAAATTATTAATACACATGCATTAAGCATTAAAATAATTAACTGACCGATTTACGCACATTTCAGATTAGTTCAGTGAAGCATAGCCTTAATGTCTCCTTTGATTGGATATAGTTACTGATTACGCTAAGCAAGGAAGGGCTCATCTGCCATAGACGAAATGCCTTCCTGATGAACTTTTTCTAGCTTGTGTTCACATTCGCATAAGGAAGAACACCAAATCTCTACACAGACAGTCTGCTTGTTCACAGGCAGTGGGATCCAGGACGAACTAATCAGCAAACCTACCCTCTCGGCCTCTGATGAACCTTGTCTGGGAATATATACGTAGCTTCCATATTGAACTTTTTATTTTGACTACTAATACATTCTGTCTACACAATTTTTAGATTTACTGCTATTAATTAATTAATTTCAATTGCTAATTTTGAGATCGCTACATTAAAGGATAGCCGATCGCCACATGGTATCACACCAACCTGACAAATAATTTTCATTGAATTGTGCAAGGAATTCCATATGCTTCTGAATTTAGAATTTCCATTTCACTTCCACGTTCACACCTTCAGAGAAACACTCGACCACCGGGAATGCCTAATCAGCTCGACATCGACTACTTTGCGGATATTTGATGTAAACAACGATTAGCCGTTCTGTAAGAAGGGAGGGTTATCGGACTTTCTCTCCACTACTCGCAATCATGTTCGCACATTTTAAAAGTTCAACAACTCGTCGACAAGTTCTAAAAAGAACAAAAGTGCAAAACGAAAGAATTAATAAATTAATGAAACTACGATATGTCAAAATGAAAAGCAGCTTTAATGGTATCGCGTTCATCAATACTTTTTCTTTTCCAGTGCCATTAAAGAAGTGTGCGGGGGGGGGAACTTCCAACCTCCCCCTATGCCATGAGGTCAAGCAAAACACGAACATCCTTCTTAAACTAAAGAGATGACGGTCTGCATTAGCAGAAAAAAGATTTTTACCAGGCCCTCAGAATGTTGGCCTTCGATTCGGTAGCCGACAACCAGCCTATTAAAAAAAACTTTAAGATGAGGGACCTTGAACATAGAAAACAACTTTTTCCCAATTGGCACGTAAATGAGGACGAGGAGGAACCACGCATCACTGATTCAGCGCCTGCCACCCCTCCGCGGAACCGTTTTCGCGCCCACTCGAGCAAACTAGGCGCCTGGGATTTTGTGATTATGGGCGACATTTCACACTGAATGTTAATCAATGTAACGCTTTTTCATTCGCGAAGACAAACTACCATCAGAGTAAGACAACACTGAAATTTAAATCTTCGTATTTTATAAACACTGTAATTAATCGTAGCATGAATTAAAAAAAAGGAATTATTAAGATTTTGCGAATGTAAATCCTCCCCGACCTTGACAATTTCAAATAAATCCGAGAATTCCGGATCCCTTCCTATTAATATTAACTTCTATCGTAATTACCAGATAATTTTCAGAATTATTCTTTTAGAGCTATGATTGAAAGTCAGTTTGTTTTCAGACTATTAACTTCACAGAAAATTCATTAACGACTAATTTTTCGATTACAATAATTTAATTTCAAGATGTTTCTGATTGCTCTTTACATTGAAGAAAAGGATCTTGCCCAACGAGCTTTACCGCAGAAAGTGAAGAATATGTCATTTGTTTTTAAAAATGTGTCTATGATTATTATAGAAATCTTCGAGTACATTAAGGTTATATATGTTTACTATTAACTGTGTTAATTATGTTGATTCGTTATGAACTGTTGAAAATGAAGTAAGTTTTAGCTGCTATAATGCTGCTTATCAGAGATTAGAAAACTGGCAATATAACAAATTAATGAAGTTATTAATAAAATTATATTTTCTATTTTTTAAGCAAATTCTTGCAACTTAATGAATTTTTATGAGGGTACGATAGCTTAACTGCTGCTCGAGGTATTTCTTTGAATATGAGAGGTATGAAAATTTACAATTATAAAAATTAATAAATCATGACGAAATAAATGGTCATTGAACATTAATGGCGTAGCTAGAGCTTTTGTCGCGACTTTCAATGTAATCCAAAAATTTCTAAATGCCAAAACGCATATACGGAAATAACTAAAAGCTTTGTGTTTACTTTTGAAATCAAAGTTTAATTCTAACATTCCAAAGCATTATTTTTCTTGTTTTGCTATTAACAAAATCATCGACGTTATTCTTAAATTTTGTTTTATTATTCCCGTTAGTACAGTAAGATTTCTTAAACTTAAGGTACTCATTTTTAAGTCTTAAGTGCTTCTTCTTTTGTATTTAGAAAAAAATTCTTTTCACAGCACTTACAGCAACTGTGAGAAAATGTCGTAGCAGTATTAAAACTTCTAGAGCTACCTTCTGAATACTATATTTTAGAACAAACTGCATAACTTCTACCTGTATTTCGATTTTCCAAACAGTAACAGAAACAAAACTCTAGTACTCCTTCATTGAAGAATTCGTCCTTATTTATATAACTGTGATCAAAATTTAACTGAAATTTTATAGCTGCCAACTTTGAAATCTGAAAAACCTGAAGAAACGCGAGGTTTTCACGCTATGCAGCGATTTAAAGGAACTTCCGACTGTCTTAAATTCACGTTATAATGCACGATTCAAGTTGTAAAACTATTTATAATACAACTCTGATGTGAAATATATTAGTATTTAATTCTGATATTCCAACTTGTAAGCTTTTTGGCTAATTTTATTTTGTAATTTTCTTACACCTTTATACAGAGAAAATCCCGAAAACGGGGAGGGAAAAAAACTTTTATTTAACGAAGTACTTTTAAATATGATGAAAATAAAATTAATAATTAATGTACACTGCCGGGGGGGGGGGAAATGGACTTTTGGACAGTTCTATATCTCCCGTTCTACTACGAAATTCAAATTGCGTTTTTTATGTCTCGAAAGCACGACTTAGGATATATATTTGATTTATATATAGCATTGCTTAAATATAGGTACTTTGATCGGACTTTTCTGAAATGACATAACAGTTTTTAACCATATTTTGATTCTACGACTCAAATTATGCATAAATATTAAATTTTGTAAAATTTGGTGCGAAATTTACGAAGAAATTAAAAAAATTATCTTAAGGCAATTTTTTTTCAGTTTGCGCCAAGAATTATTCTATTGCCGAATTTCTTAATTTATAGCAACCTATCTTACTTTCCTTTTTTTCATTGTATACCAGCGGAAAAAACGCCAAGTTCATTACTTTCGAATAATTTTAACAAAGTGTGTGCACCACATTTGGCGTTATTCTCATAACGAATATGCCAAATTTCAAAACTCGCCAATATGTAAATTCATGTATAGCATAGGAAATTTTGAATAAAAAAACTCTAATTTTTTTGCAAGTGTGCCTAGAACTACATCTACTTTTAAGACGATGTTAAAAATTTTATAGGTTATAATAGAAAATTTTTTTCAAAAAATTTATAAAAATTATTTTAAAATACAAATTTAAAAAATAAATTATGAAAACGTGCGAATTATATTTGGATTAAACCCAAATTTCGAATTCTGAAAGAAGAAATCAAGTAAATTTAATGAAAAAAAGAGATAGTAATAAATACAAATCAAATTCATAAAATTTTGAGAGCTAATTTTTTAAAAACTACTCGTGCGGTTTTTACAAAACTTGGTATTTTAGTATAATTTGAGTCGTAGAATCGAAACACGGAAAAACAATTCGCATGTCATTTCAGAAAAAGTCCGATTTTGTGTCAAAATACCTACATTATAATAATGCTATACATAAATCTAATACATACCCGCAGTCACGTTTTCGAGATATGAAAAACGCAAGTTGAATTTCGTCAATCGGCCCAGTAGAGCGGGAGATATAGAACTGTCTCTTTCCCCTCCCGCTGTATACATAATATTTATCTGGATGAATTTAGTAATGTATCACGTAATGAAGTAAAATAAATATAAGTATTAACAGATTAAACATCGGTTGTATCTTCATATAAGAATCTAGAACTGTCTGCCGTAGATTAAGACAACTCAGATAAAATTAAATTTAAGAAGAAAAATGTTAATAAAATGTAATAAGAAAAAAAATACAGTTCAGATGAAATAAAATTTAAACAAGAAAAATCATTCTGAAAATCACTAGGGGTGGAAGAATAAAATTTGCACACTTTTAGGCTTCATTACATAAATTTTATTTATTGCTGGTCATTTAATAAATCATTCAATAAATTTTATTTATCGCTGGAAAACATCTCCCTTGATAAAAAGGCTAAAAATTAAAAAGACAGAGATTTGGCGATCTACCGAAAGATGAAAAAAAAAAAAAAAAAAAAA
>KK117776.1:610923-642567 GCA_000611955.2 Stegodyphus mimosarum | reverse complement strand
AAAAAAAAAAAAAAATCCCGTACAGCGTTGACATTGCTTGCAAAATTGGATGGCTCTAGGTACCATTGTTTTATCACAATGAGAGAAACGTACGCGCATTTATGCAGATTCTTCATTATTTAATTTATTCAAATACAGGGTGTTTATAAAGTCCCGGACCCGCTTTGATGTTTAATAACTCATAAAATAGTAAAGATAGATTAAAATTAATAACATAAATGGTTAGATAGACTCAAAAAGTTTCACGACCCCTATCAATGAACTTCCACGTGTGCCCCTTTCGTCGCACGAAGAATATCAAGTCGATATTTAATTTCACGCCAGGTACCGGCAAGCATGTCGGCATCTACAGAGGCTATTCCGGTTGTAATTCTGGTTTTTAGGACATCAATGTTCGACACTCTCCTCCTGTAAACGTTATCCTTTACAAATCCCCAAAGGAAAAAGTCCAGCGAGGTTATATCAGGTGATCTGGGTGGACCTCCTCGTCCAATCCATCTTCCTGTAAAATGGTCACTCAAAGAACTACGAACGATGGTACTCCAATGAGGTGGTGCACCATCTTGTTGCAAAAAGACATGTGGCTGAAGCTCTTCTAGTTGTGGAAATACGAAGTTTTCCAACATGTCTAAGCATACGACTGATGGGACCGTCTTTTCTGTAAAAAAGAAAAGCCCAATGACTCGGTCGTGCATTAGTCCTCACCACACATTAACCTTTGGGGAATCCCTTTGTGCCTCACGGTATTCATACTTTTTCTGTGTTACCCTTATTTATGAAATATCATGTTCTTCGCATTGAAACCATAAATTTAAATTCAACAGCAATATCGCAAAATAATTTTAAAAGTAGCATATCTTTAGAATTTCCGATGTACTGCCGTCTCGCGAGCTGGAGGTTAAAAAAAAAAAAAAAATCCCGTACAGCGTTGACATTGCTTGCAAAATTGGATGGCTCTAGGTACCATTGTTTTATCACAATGAGAGAAACGTACGCGCATTTATGCAGATTCTTCATTATTTAATTTATTCAAATACAGGGTGTTTATAAAGTCCCGGACCCGCTTTGATGTTTAATAACTCATAAAATAGTAAAGATAGATTAAAATTAATAACATAAATGGTTAGATAGACTCAAAAAGTTTCACGACCCCTATCAATGAACTTCCACGTGTGCCCCTTTCGTCGCACGAAGAATATCAAGTCGATATTTAATTTCACGCCAGGTACCGGCAAGCATGTCGGCATCTACAGAGGCTGTCATTCTGGCTTTTAGGTTATCCATGTTCGACACTCTCCTCCTGTAAACGCTGTCCTTTACAAATCCCCAAAGGAATAAGTCCAGCGGAGTTATATCAGGTGATCTGGATGGCTAAGGAATTGGACCACCTCGTCCAATCCATCTTCCTGTAAAATGGTCACTCAAAGAACTACGAACGATGGTACCGCAATGAGGTGGTGCACCTTCTTGTTGCAAAAAAACATGTGGTTGAAGATTTTCTAGTTGTGGAAATACGAAGTTTTCCAACATGTATACGACTGATGAGACCGTCTTTTCTCTATTTCTGTAAAAAAGAAAAGCCCAATGACTCGGTCGTGCATTAGTCCTCACCACACATTAACCTTTGGGGAATCCCTTTGTGCCTCACGGTATTCATGGGGGTTTTCAGATCCTCATATGCGCACATTATGGCGATTAACAATGCCAGAAAGATGAAAGGATGCTTCGTCGGAGAACATTATACGCTTCAAAAATTCAGCATCATCTGCTATCCTCCTTAGTATATCTATTGCAAAGACCATCCTCCTAGGCCTATTGTCCGGTTCCAAAACTTGAACAATTGCATATCCAGGCATTGCACGTTCAATTCAAGTTGGCAAAAACAAAAGAGAGAAAAATGCAATTAATAAGCAGACGATATTTAGAAAGTACAGATATTTAGACTGGAAAATGAAATTATCGGAAATTAACCACATGCGCACACGTCATAAAATAGTAAAGATAGATTAAAATTAATAACATAAATGGTTAGATAGACTCAAAAAGTTTCACGACCCCTATCAATGAACTTCCACGTGTGCCCCTTTCGTCGCACGAAGAATATCAAGTCGATATTTAATTTCACGCCAGGTACCGGCAAGCATGTCGGCATCTACAGAGGCTATTCCGGTTGTAATTCTGGTTTTTAGGACATCAATGTTCGACACTCTCCTCCTGTAAACGTTATCCTTTACAAATCCCCAAAGGAAAAAGTCCAGCGAGGTTATATCAGGTGATCTGGGTGGACCTCCTCGTCCAATCCATCTTCCTGTAAAATGGTCACTCAAAGAACTACGAACGATGGTACTCCAATGAGGTGGTGCACCATCTTGTTGCAAAAAGACATGTGGCTGAAGCTCTTCTAGTTGTGGAAATACGAAGTTTTCCAACATGTCTAAGCATACGACTGATGGGACCGTCTTTTCTGTAAAAAAGAAAAGCCCAATGACTCGGTCGTGCATTAGTCCTCACCACACATTAACCTTTGGGGAATCCCTTTGTGCCTCACGGTATTCATGGGGGTTTTCAGATCCTCATATGCGCACATTATGGCGATTAACAATGCCAGAAAGATGAAAGGATGCTTCGTCGGAGAACATTATACGCTTCAAAAATTCAGCATCATCTGCTATCCTCCTTAGTATATCTATTGCAAAGACCATCCTCCTAGGCCTATTGTCCGGTTCCAAAACTTGAACAATTGCATATCCAGGCATTGCACGTTCAATTCAAGTTGGCAAAAACAAAAGAGAGAAAAATGCAATTAATAAGCAGACGATATTTAGAAAGTACAGATATTTAGACTGGAAAATGAAATTATCGGAAATTAACCACATGCGCACACGATATTTACAAAAGTAAAGATATTCAAACCTGAAAAGGAAAATATTTAAGTTATTCCATCAATAATTGCCATAAGTTTGTTGATATCTTCATTATTTTATGAGTTATTAATCATCAAAGTGGGTCCAGGACTTTATAAACACCCTGTGTCGCACGAAGAATATCAAGTCGATATTTAATTTCACGCCAGGTACCGGCAAGCATGTCGGCATCTACAGAGGCTATTCCGGTTGTAATTCTGGTTTTTAGGACATCAATGTTCGACACTCTCCTCCTGTAAACGTTATCCTTTACAAATCCCCAAAGGAAAAAGTCCAGCGAGGTTATATCAGGTGATCTGGGTGGACCTCCTCGTCCAATCCATCTTCCTGTAAAATGGTCACTCAAAGAACTACGAACGATGGTACTCCAATGAGGTGGTGCACCATCTTGTTGCAAAAAGACATGTGGCTGAAGCTCTTCTAGTTGTGGAAATACGAAGTTTTCCAACATGTCTAAGCATACGACTGATGGGACCGTCTTTTCTGTAAAAAAGAAAAGCCCAATGACTCGGTCGTGCATTAGTCCTCACCACACATTAACCTTTGGGGAATCCCTTTGTGCCTCACGGTATTCATGGGGGTTTTCAGATCCTCATATGCGCACATTATGGCGATTAACAATGCCAGAAAGATGAAAGGATGCTTCGTCGGAGAACATTATACGCTTCAAAAATTCAGCATCATCTGCTATCCTCCTTAGTATATCTATTGCAAAGACCATCCTCCTAGGCCTATTGTCCGGTTCCAAAACTTGAACAATTGCATATCCAGGCATTGCACGTTCAATTCAAGTTGGCAAAAACAAAAGAGAGAAAAATGCAATTAATAAGCAGACGATATTTAGAAAGTACAGATATTTAGACTGGAAAATGAAATTATCGGAAATTAACCACATGCGCACACGATATTTACAAAAGTAAAGATATTCAAACCTGAAAAGGAAAATATTTAAGTTATTCCATCAATAATTGCCATAAGTTTGTTGATATCTTCATTATTTTATGAGTTATTAATCATCAAAGTGGGTCCAGGACTTTATAAACACCCTGTATAATACAAGGCGGTAATATTGGTGGCAACAATTTGAAAAGTGAAACGGACATTCAGAGTGATTCAACGCAAAATCGCAAAACGAAAACAATAGTCCTTCAAGGACAAAGCCCCTTTGGACTATTAAAAAAACAAATTCGAAATTCAACATTCGGGCTTCAAGGTGCACATATTCGGAGGGAAGACTTCGTGTGTAAAAAATATAATGGCTCTAGGTACCGCCATTTTTACACTATGCTACAATATTCATACAAATTCTTCCTTTTACTAATACTTATAACGTGATTTTTGGCTTAATTGTAGTTTTGATTATCCCGATTAACTGGGAGTTGATAGTATTTTCCGAAAATTAAATTTTGAGTGTGAGCTCAGGTACAAATCCGTTCTTTACAAAAACATATGAAAATGCTATTTGCACAATTCCCTCCCCCCCCTTCCTTTTTTTTTTTTTTTTGACTTAAGTCAAAAAGTGTGGCAAACCGCTTATCACTCTTTACATAGAAATTAATGGAAATTATGCACTGAAAATTATATTTTACTAATGCCTGGAGCCTATTCCTAATATACACTGATACAGATGAATTTAGGAAAGTAGTTTTAATAACTTTTTTCTAGAAAAACATTTTAATACTTCGGCCTGAAAAAGAAATGAAAATCAATCTGCCCACGCGGAAATACATGTTAGTGATTGGAGGAATGTTAAGGAAATGTAACAGTATTAACGTAGTCGAAACAAACCCCCTCAGAAGAAGGCGGCTTGTTGAACGTTTTTGCTAAACATTATGACCTTGAGAATGGAACAAGCTGTCGATCAGATTTTATCACGACCACCAACGTAATGAAATAGATTAAGCACGTGAAATCTGAAAGACACAATCTTTTTTTTTTTTCCTTTTGTGTTTCATTTTATTTATTTATTTCTGGACGTGGATAATAAGAGTATTTTTAATAAATGAAGGATAATTCTCAACATTTGTTTTGAAAAAATCTTTACAGAAGTAATTTGCTAAAAATTTTTAAAATTATACATGAAACAAAGAAGGAAGTTTTGAAAAAGATTTCGTAATTTAATTATTTTTGAAGGCACACCTAAACAACCTAAACAAGACACCAAATATAATAAAATATAATAATACCAAATATAATAATACCTAAACAAGACACCTATGAGTTTTTAATTTCGGAAGTATTTTTTCAATTTCACTCACTATGTATTTTTTCAATTTCACTTCACTATGATCGTTAAGATTTTCGAAGCTAGAAAACATGAAAAAAATTAACTGTATCCTCTCCGGTATTCGAAGCACGAACACCAGGGTAACAAATGTGGAAGAAGCGATAATTCCTTACGATTACGATTATTGAAGATATTTTACTCAAAGTCTAATAAAGCTTAGACAACTGAAAAGAAATCACTACTCAGCTATTACTTTTAACCAGACCATACAAAATATATATTAAATAAACCTCTATACTAATTTCTGCAACACACTATTAAAAAATCTGATGTGTACACCACATGACTTCCTTGTACGGAATATTAATTTATACGCATTTTGCATTTCATGAAGGGACGATAAATTAAATCTACTTCGTCGATAGCGTATAAACCACAATAGAATAAATGCACTCTTTAAAATTCACTACATTTGTTTACCACAAGCGACACTCTGACGTTAGGTTCACTTCGCAGCGTTACATCTCATCATTTTATAATTCAGAATGCGCGAAAATTATGTAATCATCTGAAGAATTATCTAATCGTTGCCACATGTTCTATTCAAATACTATAATAAATCTAAAAAGATGCATAACAGAAATTAAACAAACAAAGGGGGAAAAAAAGTTTTTCACAGACGATTCAGTAATTCTCATTCAATTAATTCAGTTCTCACTTCGCGACAAGGCAAAAATACATTAAAAAACTCAAAATATCTATATTAAAATTTACGAAGTGAATCTTAAACACTTATTTCCTCAAATAAATTCCAGAATGGATTAAGCATGATTTAATTCGCAATAATAAAAGAAGGCGTTATCTTTGTTGTTGCGAAGCTTAGTTTCTCTAGATTGGCAATAAATCCACTATTCTCCTAAGCTTCAGATGTAAACAAATATGGCCGCCATGAGAAAAATGATTAGGCTTAGCCGCACTTAAACAACTTTTAAATTGTAGATAATTCTACAAATCTTGCATGCAGATTTACTAAAGGCATCTTGCATGCAGATTTCTTGCATGCAGATTTACTAAAGACTAACCTTAACAGGAAAATAGAAACAACATAATTCAATCATTTGTAAAGCAAAAAATGCACAATTTACCAACATAAGAATAAAAATACTGAGCTCACTGAGCCGAGTAACGAAGTGCATATATATTTATATACTTTTGGTGCGGCCGATTGCCACCAAAATGGAGGTGCACATCTACATGTTATAGCAGTCCTATATACAAAATTTCAACGTTTTGAGGCTATTCTTTCTGAGTTATGCGAGATACATACAAACACATGTACGTACGCACAGACGCCACGAAACAAATCTCTTCAAAATCCATTTTAAATCAGTTTCGTAACTTTTTTGGGGGGTAAAAAAGTCCTTTATTCTTTTCTTACGTACGGATGTCACTCAAAAACATCGCTAAATTGCTTTTTATAGCGGTCAAAATAGATATTTTCTTTGAAATATGATACCCGAAATTTTTCGCGATTACAATACTTCCTTTTTACTTCGAACAAGGAAGTAAAAGGGTCAGTCGACTAAATATATTACGATAGTCTTTTTCATGATGTAAAATCTATCAAATCTACATGTGTAAAATTTTAGAAAAATTATTAAAAAGGTTTTTACGAAATAAACTTTTATTTAAAACTTATAAAAGAATGAACTAAAAGTAGGAAAATAATTTTCTATGTAATTTCATAAAAAGGAACGATTAAATAATTCTCTTCACAAAATTCATTTACAGTTTTATATCACGAATAATAAAAGCAGTATTATTTGTCAAATGCTGTAAAACGTGCTTGTAACTCTAGTGCTTTTGAAAATTTTTAAATATTAAAACATCGTTGTGACTTCTGATGAATTATACAGATTTTAGGAAGAAAGATATTCGCCATATGGTGTCTTATTTAGAGAAACGGTAGAAGAAACTTCAAGGTCAGTATCCTTTATTGAACTACAATGGCTTATATTTTTTGAAAATGCAATTCAATTAACAGGTTTCGTTATTTGGGCGCTTTTATTATTCTGATATAAAACTGTAGAAGAATTTTATAAAAAGAATTAATCTTGCGGTCTAATGAAACTATAACGCTAAATTATTTTCCTCCTATTAGTTCAAGAATAATTTTATGAGTTTTAAATAAAAGCTTACTTTATAATTTAAAAAACAAAAATTTTGCATCTTTTAATCTCAATCACACGCTCTCAATCAAATTATTGTATTGAAAAATAGTTTTACGATAATGATTAATCACGCTTTCCCTTCCAACAATTTTGTGACGTGAAATGACTGAAAACAATCGACCGATTTTAGATAAAATTCGCAAAAAAGTCAGAAATTAAATGAGAGACTTTATAGGAACTTCATTTGAAAGATTTTTTGTCGGCTCTATATGATGGTGCATACAATAAAATTTTGATAGTTTTAGTTTGTTCATTAATCGAAGATATTGTGCAAAAAACCGCTTCAACATATATATTTTTTTAAAATCTAAATCGAAGTTTGCAGAAATTATTTCACCAAATTATACAATCTTCACAAAGTGTGTGTGTGTGAATTGTGAGCTTGACAGTTTATCAGAAAATAATTAAAAAATCAGTTACTTTTGACCATACTGACAAATGCACGAGTAAGCTAAATAAAAACTTATGCATTAGAAGCTAAAGAACGAAAATCTATGTCTTGAAATATTTACTTTGTACAACTGTGATATTAACAATTTTATACATACGGTACATTTCATCTGACATATAATTCTGGTTATTATTTTGAACAAACCAAAAGGAGTAAAGGATTGAAAAATAATATAAAATTAACTGTGCCTTTACTTAGATTGGCATACAGGATCTCGAGCGTGATGAACCGATCTACTAAGCGTGCTGGGCTAGAATAGTAGACAGGAGAAATTCCTGTGTGCTATTCTAGCATTTCAACTTAATTCATAATAACTTATATCAAAATATTAATTTCTGGAAAAGAAACATTACAATTTAAAATTTTAAATAAGTCAAATTAAAGCTTTTACCGACATTACATTACAGAAAACTAAATGATTGCTACAAGATAAATTACAGTAAATTCTCTGTATAGTGACCTCTCAGTATAGCCACCGTCCATTACATCCATCGAACGCTGTAAAAAGTTCCCATCTGGTCACAGCTGTAAACCTCTTTTTCGTTATAATAACCAATCTCTATACTCTCCTTTTCCTGAAGGACGTAAGGGGTCGTTATATCGAGTGCTCAATTGTAAATGAAAATTATCAATGAAATAAATTCATATTATTTGTTATTTTGTTTTCAGTATTTTATTAATCACAAAAAGCTCTTAAAATCGTAATACTCTGGTGTTCACCAGCCGCCTAGAGGTAAAGTTGCTGAACACTGGTAGTTCGGTTCGCGGTTCGAATCTCTGCGTTCTGTATGGACGATTTCTTGGTTTTCCCCATGTGTAAAGTGTATACGAGTTTTCCTTAGAAAATCCTCCACGAAGGCATCTCTTCCCTTAGTCAGACAGTCCTCAAGTGCTTCGTCATAATGAAATAAACCAAACCAAACGTAATACTCGGCAAATAATACACCACAATAACAAGATAGGCTTGCAATAAGCACTTTTTAAGAAACACTCTAACAATGACTGTTTCAATGCAAAAGAATCAAAGATCATAAAAAGTAACTGGTTTATCGTTTCTTTGTTGCAAAAATGCAAAATTATACGAAGCCTTGGACATCCGTAAAGATGTGGCAAATAAACCCAGTAATCTTCTTCTCCTATTGTCAAACTTCTTTACTCCTAAAAAAAAATAATAATGAAATAGGAAAAGCAAAACTCAAGAATAACATTCCACATCACAGCTGATAAACTTCACCGCAGTTTCTTATTTGAATAAAGTCTCATCACCGCCGGTGTAGAAAACCCTATCATTTGGTAGGCGGAATTGTAAAGCTTTTGCCAGAGAATTCCTCCTCCTCATATTCGCCAACATGGAATCACGATGAATGACGAAACGGTTTCAAATTCCCTCACTCGAAGACTACCAAATCATCTCCTCATTTAAATTCAAGTCCTGATTTTAAAGGGAATGAGATCTGTCTCACGAGAAAGAGATTTCATTCTGGAATTGTCCAAAAAGGAGAATCAGTTAAGATTGCTTTTTGGAAAGAAAAGAACCGGCAGGTAATCGCGTCCATTAATTCCGCATCCATCGAATTTTTGACTGATTGCATATAAACAGGATACCAGTCCCCTAATTAAACAAAACTGATCTCATAAAAGTAAACACACTTTTCGTCTTTTTCTCTGGCTGATGGACTTGGCCTTCTAAATACCCTCTGAATTCGATGTAATCCAATACGCAAGGCAAAAAATTTTGAACGTGCTTTTGTTTGTTTAGGTATTTTAATAACCTAGGAAATGGATTTAATATACTATCATCAGTTTGAGGATATGTTCAAGTATTTACTGCAGAAGGAAATATGAAAAATAAACGATCCTGGTGGTGAAGAATCATCACCCACCACCTTTTTTAGTTCGCGCGCCATTGTAGAGGCTTTAGATTTTTTTTTATGCTGGAGACATGAAAAATGAGCAATGCCCTCGCCGGATTTCGAACCTGGACCTCTCGAATACGCGTGGAGTGTGATAACCGTTTTACCACGAAGGCATGTTTGAAAGAGAGAGAAAACACCTTATATACTCCCCCTTTTAAAGGGCGAGTGGGAATTAGGCACCCAATCGCCAAATGCTGGTGGTGAAAAATCATCATCCACCACCTTTCAGTTCGGGCGGCACTGTAGAGTCATTAGGTTATTTTGGAGCCGAAGATGTAAAAAATGCGCGATGCCCTCGCTGGGACTCGAACCTGGACTTCTCGAATACGCGCCGAGTGTGCTAACCGTTACACTACGAAGGCATGCAGGAAGGAGGGAGAAAATAAGTCTCTGTGTGATCAGACAGTGCGGATTTGCTGAGATAAAAAAAAAAATTTAAACAGAAAAATTCAACTTAAAGATAATATAAATGGATATTTTAATATTATTTTACATAAATTTATACTGAGTATTATTTCCTTTCAGTGAAGAAATGAAGCGTTATTTTAAGTGAACAGAAATACAGCATGCATTTTATTTTATTCGGATAAAGAATGCTTTCTTTTAATTTAATTTGAACGAAATAAATAAAGAAAAAATTATGTATTTAGCTCAGGATCTACATAAAAAAATTACTTGTTATAATTTTAGTTGAAGATGAATTAGGTTAAGTCTTCCGGCAAATTAAAGATAATTCCATTGCTTCATTTTACCAATAAATAATATTTTCGCTTCCTTGTACAAAGCAAAAAAAGTATTGTAATCGCGAAAAATTTCGAGTATCATATTTCAACGAAAATAGCCATTTTGACCACTCTTCGAAGATATTTGATTTTTTTTTTTAACTTGACATCTGTACGTACAGAATGAAAGACTCTTTCTTCTAAAACGGATCGTAAAACTGATTTAGAATTGATTCAGGACAGACTTTTTTTGTTACGTTTGTACGTACGTGCGTGCGTATGTATGTATGTATCTCGCCTAACTTAAAAACGAATAGCCTCAGAATGTCGAAATTTTGCCTGCTATAACATGTAGTTGTGCACTTCCCATTTTGGTTCAAATCGGCTGCACCAAACGTATATATATATATATATATATATTTCCCTCCTGTTGCCGGCTCTTTAAGTTCAGTATTTTTTGTCTCATAAATTGTTAAAGTGTGCATTTTTTTGGTTTAAAAGTGGTTCAATTATGTTGTTCTTATGTTCCGGTTAAGTATTTTATGCCTTAGTTAATCTGCATGCAGTAGTTGCAGAATTATCAACAATCTAAAAGTGACGCACATGAAGCCACCATTTGTTTACATTTGAAACTCTTAGTAGAATAATGAATTATGTCACTTGGTGCTCCAACTTCAGTGTCTTTTTACACAATGGGACAAAAAGTTAACTTTCATTTTTGCGCACCGAAATTTGTTTTTTCTTGCTCGTTGGCCGAATTGCTTGTTTTCCTGTAGAAACAAATTTAATTCGGGGGGGGACTGTTTTTAATTATATTTTGTGTTTTAGGTTTTTCTGTATTGTACAAATATTAATGAAGACGTTTTGAGATTTTATGTGTTTTTGCCTTGCCGCGAAATGAGAACTGAGTTAATTGAATGAGAAGCAAATATTTTTCTGAGCAAACAAGTTTAAATGAAGCGCAGCAAAAATTATGTATAATTTAATAAGCCGTACCAGGAAGTCACGTGGTATCCACATCAGTTTTTATTTATTTATTTATTTATTTTATTTTAACGAAATTAGGCATGCAAAATGCTGAGCAGTAAAACCGCTGAAAAATAGCAATTGGATCCGGGTTCTAATACGGTTGAGCAAGAAATTAAAATACGAATATATTTTATTCTTGCTCCGTAATTTTATATTGTGAAATCCTAGCACTGGAAAAAATTAGGTAAAATTTTTAGCATTTAAACTACTATAGAAGGATCTAGAGGCTTCTTGAAAGTGGAAACTTGGGGCAATGTCGAGTTCCCCCTCCCCCATAAGCCATTCTTTCCAAACAAAATAACCATAAAATGTTTTGCTTTATTATTCATAACCCATTAGCTTACAGCCATCCACCCATACATTACAGATATGTCTAATATCGCTTAACAAACAGATGCACGTTCCACTTTTGTTTTCTTTCTACACGAGATCCATGACATGAAATTCTATAAATGGCGATCATATCTCTCTTTCTTTCCCACGATTCACAGCGTTCAAACTGAAATCCTTTTGTGCTGTTCTGAACGACGATCATTGTCCCTATCGACGCTAAGCTAACGACAGCATTTTGTTCCGGCCCTGCAAGTGCTGCCTGCTTCAAAAGCGAAAAGTCTCCCCCAAGACTAACGAGGCGTATAAAAAGGAGCAGACGAGTAGAAGCCGTTTGTTTGCAAGGTGGGAGGAGAGTAGGGAGGCGTTTCTGCCATCCCCCTCCTTATGTTTATGTTGAAGGAAAGGTATCCTGTTCGAAGCAGGTACCCAAACACTTTAACGTTTCCGAATTTTGTTCGCGGCTCGCTTACAACGCCCTTTGCCCAGAGGGCAAAAAGAATGAACTTGTAATCGTTCAAGTTTAAAAAAGAGATTGAAAGAAATTCGATAGTGCTCGTACGTCTTACTCAAATTTCTCCCCATCTGATACAAAAGCTCCCATTTCATATCTAAATTATACAATTAGAAAATACCCCTACCCCGAAGATAAAAATCTCTCTTTAAAATAAATAAATAATAATAATAAAGCGCAGCTATTATCAAAAAATCATATAGAATTATTTTACAGGATAACTAAGATTAAAAGTCAAAGAACGTAAAAGGACAATAATGGAGTCAGATAAAATAGCAGCCAAAATCAAAATTAGTTGAATTTTGGCTGACGCCCTGCCAGTGGATTTGGATCTAATAATAAGTTCAAAATGTGTATCAAAGATTCGTGTATGAAAGCATACGTATAAAACTTAAAAATAAACAATACGTTTCTGACAGAATACAGAATAAGAAATTTGAGGTTATAGTCCAACTGCGCGGATAAAGAGGGGAAACGATCCATTTGCCATATCATAAAGCGAAAGACGTCTTCCTCTCCCCTTAGACACTACAGGGGGTATTCACAATTTCCGAACAAGACATCTAACCAGACCTCCTTCCCCTTTCAAAAAGCTGATGGTTACCACTTAGTTTTACTTTGTACAGTCATTAGAGGTTATTTTGAAGCAGGGGACGTGAAAAAGTTTCAATGATCTTGCCGGGACTCGAATCGGGATTTCTGCATACGCGCCCAATGTGCTACCGTTACACCATGAAGGCATGCGGGAAAGGAGGAGATATTACCTTATATACTCCCCCTTTTAAAGGGCGACTGGGATTAGGGATCCCCTTCAATTAAATTTCGGGCACTTATTAGACTACCGAAATACGAAGACACTGGACAGAAATATGACAGTAAGAGTAAAAATAAATATAACCTACATAATAGCAACTATCATATAAATATATCTATTACCATAACAACTTGAAAACTGTATATTTAATCTTCATTGGCCCATACTTAAACAATAAATAGACTTGTCTCAATCTTATCTGAGATGCTCTTTACTACTAATAATAATTTCAATTCTACAAGTAAATAACAGTGACTAACTAGAGGTTAAACATCAACAGTCCCTAATGAAAACTAAACAAGACATGAAATTTCGCACTTCTATTATATCTGAAGACTTCACATATTATAAAACAAACATTAATAACGCGAAACGTATTAAATATTTATGAAAAGTTAAACAGATGTACGGCCTACCATCATTCAAGATATTAATCGCTGAACACTTGCATTTGCACTATAATTCAAATCACTACGTTGACAAGTTCGTTGTATGAGAGTTCTCACGGATTTTCCCGTATGTAAGGTGAATATAAGCCAGTTTATGTTTAAAAATCCCCCCACCCACTCGCGAAGGAATCCCACGCCTCAGGAAGATAGCCCTCGTGTGTTTTGCCTTAATCCAAGTAAATCAATATTTTCATAGTATTTGATTGTCCGCATAAAGCAAGAAAACTGTTCCATTAAAACAAAACAAACTACTCTTTCCGTGAAACGTAATCTTATAATTTTAAAAACATTTCTATTCAATCACAATATTGAAGATATTTATAAAAATTATCTGTTGAGTATATTATTAAAAAGTAAAATATAAATGTAATTTATTAAAAAGTTCTTTACTGTTTTCAAGTCGTGCCGCCCGGACGGTATAGTGGTCAGAGAGAGCGGGGAGCCAATTGCGATACCAAAACACCCAGGTTCGAATCCCGGCATGGGGGTACTTGATCGTCCCTAGATAGGAGCCTAAGGTGTTCTACCTGTTAGGTTGTCCATAACAAAGTGACCATCGCTCTTGGCTTTAGTAGTGGCCTATGTCTGAGTACGGTTGGACTCGCCATTTGGGGGGGGGATGTTGTCAAGTGGTTCAGTTTTTACTATGCAAAGGGCGCCATTACAACGATTCTAGCACCTTCGTGCAAATTTGCTACAGTTAGAAACGGAAACCTTTATACGAGTGGCCTGACATAAAAGTGCCGGCATGCTTATAAAAATCCATTTTTAAGAGCTGCATACAGATGCTGGCTGAGGCAACGCTATGCAATAACGGTTTAAATATACTATTCTGATTAATCAAAGCAAATGAAGGTTCCGCTTGCATGGCAATAACCCAGCATAAAGGTGCCAGAACTTTTATGAACTTTTTTTTTCCTCTATAAGGGTGCGAGTACCTTTACGCCAAGGCCCTGCTATGAAAGTTTTTAAACTAAAACTGATTTGCATAAGAGTGCTGGCACCTTTTTGACAGGCACCATGATGACGAGGCCTCCAAAGCAATTATGATAATTTAAAAGACGTTATGCCACGTTGGAACTGCTACACTCTAGTTTATCTCCCCAAATAACACGAAAGTTTTTAAAGATCTTCCGTCTATTGGAACATCAGGCGACCAGGCAATACATTCCTAGTCGTGTGGATGATAAATGCTCTAGTAGCTTAAATTAATGATTCCCCAAACAGAAGATTCCGCTACAGTCGTTTCTTACCTCAAAACAGGAAAAAGAAATAACTTGTAGTGGATTACAAACCTCTCCTCTAAACAATCTTGATAAAATCCCTATTACAGAGCTTTGAGACGAAGGATGCTTAACACACCCTCTTTCTTTCTATCATAAATATCGTAGGACAATGCAACAGAAGTCAGTATCTTACAAAAAGTCAAACAGAAATAAGAAAAATTCTTCCTTAATCTTTTCACAAGAATAGATTTTTATCTCCCTCCCCTTTTCTACCGCTTTTTTTCGGAACAATGACCACAGCTGACAGAGGCTTTATTAGTGTGGTAGTTTTCTAAAGAAATGAAAATAACTGCAAGCGAAATTCATTGTCAGAATGAAAATGTTTTTCGGGGGAACAAAAAATATCTATTCTTGCAATTTTCCCCAACTTGTGAATGTCCCAAAAGCATCTTATGTGTCTTTTCTTACTACTAATAAAAACTGCTCCATATTTTTACTCTTTATATAAGTAGCAGCTTGCATGGCCAATCGTCTAAAACAGTTATTATATATATATATATATATATATATAATGTAGTGAGCCTAGCTAGTGTAATTTCATATACCTAGCTAGTAATTCATAATAAGAGAGATAAAGAGCTACGTTTATTGCTTTTAAATTGCTTAATTAGTCTGATTTCTTTTTTATGAATAAAAATTAGTACACACAGCAAAATAGCAAATATTTTGCCCAACTACGTGATGAAGCGGAATCACAAAAGGAAAATAATAGCATCCCTCTGAGGTGTTAAAACTATTTTTCAGTATAATATTGTGTAAAATTTTAGTACAATATTATTTACATTTACGGTATGGGTAATTTCACATACAGAAAACTATTTTTATATCAACCTTTATTAAAGAGAGTGAGAAAAAAAAAAATAGCTGGAGCGCTAAATCCTAAACGTATTTAGAAGATCAGCCCCTGCCGGTCATCGCAGTGTCTGGACCAAAAGAATTTAAGGTGTTGCACAAGCCGCCATTATGAGAGGACTCACATTCCAAAAGGCCCCTAAACTTTAATAAATTTAAAAAATAATAAACATATTTTTGCCATAGAATAAGCCCCTCCCCCAACTTCATACATCCATCACTGCGTTTAGGGTTGCTAAATTTAAAAAGAGCTAATCATGCTAAAAATATTCTAGCCGAAACGTAATCAAAAGCAACATAACCACAGAATTTAACATTTATTAATTTATCCTAAAACAGATTTTAGCTTAGAAAAAAGTAGAACATTGATGACATCATTCAGATTTCAAAGAAATATGAATCTCCTTGGCATTTCCAATGTGTTTAATAAAAGTTATTTATCTTTATATTGACAATTAAATTTTCCAAGCAGCAAACTACATAACCAAATTACCACAACAAAATTATAAATACTTAAGCAGTAAGCGCCAATATCGGTTCAGAAAGGTAGATCTAATGCAATGATCAGAGAATAAGTTTCATCAAGGATAAACATGCCAACAACAAGCAAAACACTCTTGAATTACAAATAGCCTCCACCCATAAAAAAGGGTTGGGTCATTCTTATGACTGGATCGTAAAAACGAAAACGATTCTCTTGTTCGCCGGTGCCCACAGACCTAGTTCCGATAACCTTCATAACGGATCTTTGGCACGGCAGCGGATCAGAAATTCGAAAAAGTTTGAGGCCCACTTTATGGGCCATAAACAAGAACCGAACACCGCTAAAAGCAAATACTTTCTTTTGCTCCTTGAAAGTAACTGGCCGACTGCAGATTTGATATCCGTCTTTCAATTGAGCATTATCCCCTCCCCCTTGAGGAGATAAAAAAGTAAGAACCATCGTAAAACAATGTTGATGATACTTGTAGCTTAGGACCTTCAATCGTGCTCAGCAGCTACTCCAACAAAAACGAAAAAAAGGACAGTAAGGTTAATGGGATTTACGTGTGTCAGCAAAACAGAAAAGGCAGTCTTAAAAGTTTGATGGGTAGGTTTTTGGTTTTTGCATCAAATTACAGATTTTTGATGAATTCTTGTTAATAAAACTATAAATCATGATTTAAAGCTTTACAAAAAATAATTAGTTGAAGATGTCTATCTAATATATTGGTTACTATATTGAATACTATTGTGTAAATGGCAATTACCCGAGCTAGTGTACTAACTAGTGTTGCCCACGGTAACTAAAAATTCAGTAAAAATTTATGAATATAAAAAGTTTGATCGAATAAACATATTTTTAAGATTTAAGTCTCTTTTTGCGTATATTTTAGTGAACTTAATGTTTCTTAGTTAGATCATCATTTTTTTTCGAAGCAAGAAACCTAAAAAATTAAACCGTACCGTCGTCGGGATTTAAACAACGGATTTTCCATTTAATAGTTATATGTGCTAACAGCTTACAACACAAGAGCAAGCAAAGGTGCTGCGATATTTCCTCACATCCTGTTTCATTTAAAGGGCGATTGGGGAAACGCATAAGACTTAGTCGACTTAATCTATATTCCTTTAAAATAGGCACTTCAAGGTTTTTAAAGTGCTCCCTCCTTTACGATCGTGACGCGTATCGTCACCACCGCACAACACTTACTTTCATCACCTCATTTCAAGCTATAATTTTAAGTCAACCTTCATTAATGCTCTAAGCGAAATTGAAGACGAGTTAAAGGACTTGATCAACTGCCGCAGCGGTTACAGGACTGTCAACGAGGGAGGAAAAGACAGCTATATTCTTAAATCGGGCATCATTGTGGAAATCATAAGTTATTTTAGAAGTAAAAAACACGGAAAAGCAATTACATCCTTGTCAGAATTCAGTCGTTCCAATGCAAAATTGCATTCGGCAGAATGCACGATCTAAAAGCAGCTGATGGGCCAATTTTTTTTAACCAAAGTGAAAAATTTTTTAATTGCCTTTTAAATTTTATTCACTAGATGTTGATCAAAACAAACATAAACGTTAATAATAATGACGCAAATGAAAAAATTCCAATTTATATTTTTATCTTTATATTTTTCTGTCTAAAATCTAAAAGCTGGTAGCTGCGAGAAACTTCTGTTGGTTTCCAGTTTGTAATTCAACCAAAACAGCAAGCGAAAATTTAATGCTCAGAATTAATAGCCAAACGTTGAACTTTTGTTTGCTATTTGGGCTGAATTACAAAGTGAAGCCAATAGAAGTTTAATGTTTAGCATTAATTTTTCAGACTGACATTTATTTCAAATAATTCTACACTCTATAACAAAAAAATCGACGTACCAAGAAAGAATCATCCGACTGCTTTGAAATTTCGTATGCATAAATGTTTTGACCAAATATGCAAATGATTAAAATTTGACGTCCAATGAATGAATAGTGCGATTTCTAGCGCATCGGAACTGCGCATCCAGCATATATATATATATATATATATATATAAGGAGCTCTTCTTGAACTGTTGTTAAACTTAACCAATGATAAGTCAGCTTCCAGCCCACGTGACAACTGGCCACGCCCCTTCGCCATTAGCTCCTGCCCTTTTGGACTCACGCTTCGGACTAATTCTCTCTTCAGCGCCCACAGTGCAAACATCTGATGACAGCCGGAACACATCAAGCAGAACGCTTGATAATCTCGGCATAAGTGGAACTTGGAACTGTTGTTAAAATTTTCTGTTGCGTTGTGATTTAGGATACCTTTTAACGACTGAAAAAATGCCTAGCCGCAGGATTCGAGCTCATTACAACTGTCAGAGTTTGAAAGAGGTCGTGTCACTGGACTGAAAAAGGCAGGTTGGGTAAATCGGAGAATCGCTCGTCATATGAGTCGAAGCGACGTGGTGATTAGAAGATGATGGCAAGAATGGATGGACAACGGCAGATTTCAGCGTCATGATGGTAGCGGTCGACCCTAGGGCCGCAACAGATCGGGAGGACAGACTGATTGTCAGGTCAGCAGTCACAGCGCCTGATTCATCACTATCAACCGTCAGACGTGCGATCCGCACACGAGTGTCCACCATGACCATTCACAGACGGCTGCTAGAGCGAAATCTACGCTTGTGACGACCGTTACGCCCCCTGCTATTCACGCCTGCATACTGTCGAGCCAGATTACAGTGGTGCTTAACTCGATCAGGTTAGAATGATGTTGATTGAGGGGCTTATAGTCTTTAGCGACGAATTACCCTTCCAAACTGTGTCGTGACGATAACCGAAGACGTGTTTGGAGACGCTCACAGCAGGGTGCCATCCTGCTTTCACTATCTATTGCACACCACACAGTCCTTCAACCAGTAGTTATATCTGGGTTAGTAGTTATCATTTCCCTCGATAGCCGGACCCCTTTGGTCGTCATTAGAGGCACACTTACAGCACAGCGGTACGTCGACGATATTCTGAGACCTGTTTTGCTACCGTTTCTTTTGCAGTATCCTGGCCTTATTTTTCAGCAAGATAATGTCAGACCACATACGGCACGCGTTGCTATGCACTGTCTTACAGCTTGTCACACACTTCCTTGCTAACCAGATCTCTCTCCCATCGAGCATGTCTGGGATATGACGGGAAGGCGACTGCATCTACCAGGGAATGTTGATGACCTAGCCCGACAATTGAAGCTAATTTGGCAAGAAATATCGCAGAAGACCATCCGGGAGCTTTATCAATCTATGCCACGCCGTGTGGCAGCCTGCATCCACGGTAGAGGTGGGTCAACACCTTATTGAGCTCCTTACTATGTAACTATGTAAGTCTGAAATAAATCATTCAACTGTTCTGAAATTTTAATCATTTTCTGTTCTGTACATAATCTTCCTATCCACCAATTTTTATCTCCAACGGACAATTCCTTCTTGGTGCGTCGAATTTTTTTTTTAATAGACTGTAATATGTTGAATTAATCACTAAATGACTAACACAAAATAAAAATAAACAAATTAGGAAAACTTTAGGAATAAACACCGACAACCCGCTATCTTTCTTTTATTTATTACAATTTTTTCAAGCATACTCACGAAATACATATACTTGCATGTAAATTAATATAAACTTCTTCATACAACACCTTATGGCGCTTCGATTTTGATGAAATTCGTAATCTTAAACAAAAATTACTAGAAACTATTTCTATCATGAATTGCAGATGTTCATTGGTCAATCTGATTCTTTTTTAGACTTCTTAATTTTCAACTATCGAAACAAACTATTCACAAATAAATATATTCTCAAACAAAGCGATTATTATCACTTTTTCTTTTTGAAAACATTCGTAACTGAGGGTATTTAACTTCTGACAAATACGAAAAAATGCTAACCAAATCTGTATCTTTAAATCTTTGAATAAGATTTCTATTACAATGTAAATTAATTAGCTCCATTGGCAGATTTTTTAGGACGTTATTCACGTTCATTTTCAATGGTAATGAAAATTAGAGCCAAAATCATTAATCTTAAACTTTTCTTCAAATTCTTGACATAATTACTGCCATAATAATGCTAATTAATTTACAGGAAATATATTCACGGGCTCTTTTCTCTTGCGAACAATTCACTTTAATAAACGAGCGAAAGCTGATTCGGCAGAAACAGCTGTAGCTCTTTTTACAGTTCAACTATCAAGAGCTCCTGTTGGAAGGGTGCCAGGAAAGTTCGATTTCCATTTTAGGGATAAAAGAAATATTTATGCCTTCCATGTTAAAAAGAATAATTTTTATCATTTCTCAATTTTCAGAATATATTTTTTATTCTAGAATTTTATAGTTAGTTCAGTGAAGAAAAGTCTTACGGAATCTCAAAGCTACAGTTATAAGAAACCAATCAGTTCAGGAAGTTAGCGGTGAGTCGATTCTTTCGATCCCACTGCTCGTTCGATTCTTTCCGCTTTTTTCTCCACCTTTGCTCACCATTCATGGTTCACTCCCCGTTCCCAACCTCATTCATCAAGGTTATTGTTAGTAAGCTGTCAGGCACAAAGAGAACTAGATTCAATTAGCAAACGGATCTAATGTGATAAAATTCTCTCATTTGCAATTACAGCGTCAAGGGAATGAAAACAATACAAGTTTATTTCTTCATTAAACGGATGCGTTAGGGCTATACTTAATCCGAATATTTGGAGTTCATGCTCAGTTGTCTGGAAAACGTTCAGTCTATTTTCATGAAAAATCTCTGCAAAATTAACTCTTAATTAATTAATTAATTAAGATGTATCGAGATATCTCCTAGGACAACGGTGACAATTAACTCAAAATCCGAAGGTAGTTAAAAAAACGCAAGCAAGAAGTTAATTAAGTACCCGATGCCTATCTGTCTTAAGGAAAAGGATGCCTTCGGGGAGGACTTTCTAAAGGATACTAGATCGTATTCATATTACGCATGGGGGACATGCCGAAAACCAACCATACAGGATAGAAAGTTCGCTTGGTATTGAACTCTCAGTATTTAGCGGTTTTAGCTATTCGACCACTGGTGGGATGGTTACAGATTAGGAAGTTGGAAGCTGTTGATGAATACACTCAACGACTACGTGCATGAAAGAGAAAATCATTAACTGTTCATATCAAGTTAGCGTCTACAGTTTTCTTGTGTACTTGAATTCTGTGAGCGAAAATTTGTCGTCGGGTCTCGCTGATGTAAAACGCTTCAAATACGATTGCAAGCTTCACTGCTTGGATTGATACATTTCCTGGACCCGCAGTTCTTCACGTGCAATTAAACGAAACCGCGAAACTACCTTAAAAGCAACGTCCTCTTTCGTAATTAAAGGCATATTTTAATTCACTAACTGCAGGACAATAAAGTTCTGAAAGATACTTTTAATCGCTTTTAGAATCATTTTACAAAAGCGAAAACTCTCTTTGGATTTCTTTCCTAAACGGAAAATAATAATAATAATAATAATAATAATAATAATAATAATAATAATTATAATAATATCATAAATATATCACAAGTGTAGTGAAATTAAGCAAACTACCCTTAAAAAGCGAGGGGTACTTGCATTATATTTTAAAATAAGAGCAAAGTTCTACGATCTCGAAATGTCAAAAGAATTTTAGCGCCTTATTTCACCCAAGATGAATACGAAACGATTCATTTTTTAAACATACCCTCCTTTCATACTAAGCAATAATAGCTTAGTTTAATTTTATATACTCGTAAATAGAAATATAATCTATTCTAAATCTATTACAGCCGAACCTCCGTCAACGGCATTTCTCTTTACGGAGACTCTCAGTTAATGGATAACTCTTAGAAGAAAGAGACTAATGAACTCCCATTTAATGGATACTCCCATCAAGGAGTCCCCTTAATGGAATCTTCCATTTAATGGTCTCGTGAGTATCTTGTAACAGGAAATTTGACTGTATGTGCTTTATTTTACCAAAATAAAAAAATAATTACTTTATTTTTATTACTGTATAAATGAAAATATTAGTTTTAAGGCCTTGATGTACATAAAAATTAATTACATTGTTTTATTAGTCGAAAACGCGCGTTTTGTTTTTGGTTTTAAGAAAGCGAAAATATTTTAACTTTTTAGGTGCATGGAAATAAACTCCAATAAAAAAAATCATTCATCAATGTAAAAATTAATACATATTTGGTATGCAATATAAAGGAAAAAAAAGAATTCCAGCTAACCGAATTTTACGAATATCAGCAAAAGCTGCGGTTCCAATTATTTTTGGATATTTGGAGCTCGAATGCAATTAAAAAGTTTGCAATGCTTAAACTTCCTTCACTGATTTCGTAAAATGATACGTCTACGCACCGTTTTTTATTGCTGGAACGCGAAGTAATAATTTACAACCCTGACATTTTTATGATAGAAAGGCGGAACCGAGAAGATATATTCTGTCAGCATGCAGTAATTTTTTATTTATTTAATGTCTTTTTAAAGATAAAAATAATGTGTCAATTAAAATTATTCTTCCGGTTTTCATTTACGAAATTATGAACTGTTCTACTAAACATAAAGAGGAACAAGAGCTGGAGAGTAGCTTTTTAGTACAGTATTGCATTTAGTAAATTAGTATTCTAGTATAGTTACCATCACTGTCTAGACTGTTCATGTCTAGACTTTTTTCCATAATAATAAAAACATACAGGAGAGTTATCCAGGGTGTTTATAAAGTCCCGGACCCATTTTGATGTTTAATAACTCATAAAATAATTAAAATTAATAGCATAAACGGTTAGATAGACTCAAAAAGTTTCATGACTCTTGTTCAACGTGTGCCCCCTTCATCGCACGGAGAATATCAAGTCGATATTCAATTCCACGCCAGGTACCGGCAAGCATGTCGGCATCCACATCTCTCTGACACGTTCAACATCAAAATCACTTGTGCAGGGACGTCTGGAACGTTTCTTATCTGCAAAACTTCCAGTTCCTAGAAAATTCTTTTTCCACCGCAAGATGCTGCTTTTGGATGGAGGATGTTTTTGGTATATTCTTCTGCAATTTCTCTTGTGTTTGCATTATGGATTTTGTTTCTATGAACCACCATAAAATCTGTGCTTTCTCTTGTGGTGTACGCATTCTCCTTAATATCCGGTTGAATAAAACATCCCATACAAAAGTACTAGAACAAACACATTAAAAGTAGACATAACATTGCAATAGTTGCCAAAAACAAAAGAGAGAAAAATGCAATTAATAAGCAGACGATATTTAGAAAAGTAATGATATTTAGACTGGAAAATGAAATTATCTGAAATTCACCACACGCGCAGACGATATTTACCAAAGTAAAGATATTCAAACCTGAAAAGGAAAATATATAAGTTATTCCATCAATAAATGCCATAAGTTTGTTTATATCTTCATTTTAATGATTTGATCACTTCCCTTCAAAAAACAATACAAAGTTACTGCGAAAAATCATTTAATGTAAAAAGTCCTAGTGATTTCAAAAAGATCAATTGGTGGACTGCTGCACTTAGAGCCACTCGAAATAAAACCAGAGCCTTAAAAAGGAAAATGAAAAACGCACGGTCTGAAGTAGAAAGAACAAATGCATACCTACTTTTCGCGAAACAAAGAGCAATTTACAAAAGAGAAATCCGGGAAGCGAAATTAAAATGCTGGAGAAAGTTCGTGACAGACAGCAAAGATCCTTATGGGCCTATATACAAGATTTGCTCAAATAAAGTTTTTCGTCCCTGTCAAATTACACTTCCGCAGTCAATAAACAATACCACAAGCACAGAAGATGCCACAACAGAAAGCATTAAAAGTATCATGAATAATGTATTCCTCAGCGATGACCCCCAGAAGGACTCAGATATCCACAAGGAGAGAAGAAACAACTTACAGCCTCCTAACACTGACGATGATCCCCCATTTACCAACTTTGAAATCTCTAGAATAGTCAAACATCTACCAAAGAAAAAAGCGCCAGGTCCGGATGGAATCGATAATTCCCTGATTCAAATTCTTCACAAGCAATTTCCAACCCTACTTCTGAAAATCTTTAATAAATGTCTGCAGGTCAAGTTATTTCCCTCCAGCTTCAAAACAGGGCAAATTATTCTCTTCAAAAAGAAAGGACATGATGCACAAAACTCAAGCTCTTACAGGCCTATCAATTTACTACCTTCTCTAGGCAAAGTCTTCGAGAGAGCCCTGGCAAATCGCTTAAGGCATCACATTAAAAAAGAAAACTGTGGAAGTCAATTCCAATTTGGGTTCACCCCGAACAGAAGTACCATTCATGCTATAAGTACAGTAATAGAGCAAATATCCAGCAATAAATCTCAGAACTTGCACTCAGCGTTTCTCTGCCTAGATCTTAAAAAAGCATTTGATTCTCTGTGGTGGCCTGAGGTCTTAGGCACACTCAGAGAAATCAAATGCCCGAAAAATATCTACCAAACCATTCAAAGCTACTTTACAGATAGAAAAAGTATTATTTTGTATAATAACAGACTAATCGAAAAGAATCAAGAAAGAGGCTGTCCGCAAGGCTCCTGCCTCAGCGTGGACTTCTGGAATCTGGCTTTCGATAAAATTATCCAACACAAATGGCCGTCACACACAACATGCATCGCCTTCGCTGACGATGCGGCCTTTGTAGTTAATGGTAAAACACGAGACGTGCTCGAGAATAATGTAAATAGCACACTAAATATTTTTAATGAATTATGCAAGCAGCAAAAACTAATCATATCTCACGAAAAGTCACAAGCAGCAATCTTCAACAAGCCTTCACAGAAAATCTCCAGACTCCCAAAATTTCATATCGAAAATAAAAAGATTAAAATTTCCAAATCTGTTAAATATCTAGGCATTATCATAGATAACAAACTGAACTTTGCAGACCATCTAGATTATGTAAAAAACAAAATATCTAAAATAGCAACAAACTTACGAAGAATGCAAGGAATTGGCTGGGGCATTAACACAAAAATACAAAAGGTGATTTATTTCTCTGTTATCGAAAAAATAGCTCTCTATGGAGCAGCAATTTGGGCAAACCCAATGTCCTCCCGTAAACTGAAAAAACTGCAAACAATTCAAAGGCCTTTTCTCCTCAACTACACCAGAGGATATAGGACAACATCGAATGCCGCATTGTGTCAGATTGCTAAAATTTCCCCTCTCTTCATAGCAGCAGAAAAAGAGTATATAAAATCAACTGTATTGCACTTAAGAAAGAATTGCACCCACAATGGAAGAGAATTCAAAGCAGAATGCTACTCCACTGCCTCACATCCGTATGAGCGACATCCTGCAGTGAAGAATAATATAACTCTCTGCATCAACAAAGAGCCATTCATGAACAAATTCCCTCAAATCTACACAGATGGTTCTGGCCAGGACTGCGGAAAAGGATGTGCGCTAAAAGTATATTTAGGTAATCATTTGACAGAAGAGCAGAAATTTCAACTAAACGTAGAAAACAGTGTCTTCCAAACAGAAGCAATAGCAATATTAGAAGCCATCAAATACAGTATACGCCATTCCTTTAAAACTTGCCATCTTTTTACAGACAGCTTATCCGTCATGCACGCAATAGCCTCCCCAACGAATAGATCCCCAATAATCCAGGAAATCCTCAGTACTGCCTCTAACACAACAAAGCAGCATTTCATAATATCATGGATTAAAGCGCATGTCGGCAACAAGGGCAACGAGGAAGTGGATGCCCTAGCAAAAGAAGCAGCTAGGGGCCTCAATGCAACGAAACTATCCATTCCATGGCCAGACTCCCACCTCAAGATGCAACTCAAGATTGCTTTTGAAAAAGCATGGCAGAACTGGTGGGACTTCGCTGAACAGGGCAGGCGCACATACGACCTGTATCCAAAAATATGCTCTACTCCAAACGTCATAAGTAGACAAATAACATGGCTGATCTCAGGCCATGGCCCTTTCCCCACATACTTCTACAAGAGGAATCTCTCACTTTCAGATCTTTGTGTATGTGGGCAGAGGGGAGATCCAGAACATTACCTATTCACATGCACCATAACAGCAAATCTGCACCTAACAAGACCAAGACTAGACCAAGACGTGAATCCGTATCTCAGATGCGCACTCAATAATAACCATATGAGGAAGCGCATATCCCAAATAATGGACACTCTGGCATCAAAGGGTCTAGAACTGTGCAACACAGAGTGATCCTCCAACTCATTCATTAAAGAATAACCTCCAATGATTAATCGAATCCTTAGCTGAAACAGCAAATAATGAAAACATTTCAAAATAGTTCAAATCGTCATATAAATGGTAAGAAGCACTTAAACACAGCAGCTAGTCAACGAACTTATATGAGTAATTAAACTATTCCAAAACTTCAATGTGCTCATCAACAACCAAATTAAGCACATAGATTGAGTCTACAAACAATGAACGTCTGGGTATGATGAACATGCAATAGCAGCCAAAGTAGACATTGGCATAAGACAGTGACGCCGCCAGCAGTGGCAGAGCTTGTGATGTTGCTCTAGACAACAGAAGCACCTCTACACCAAAACGGCACCGTGGGTCCCAGGAAGGCTTTACTAATCTGGATAGCTAGCGTAAGGGGCCTATACCTACTTACCCAGGGTGAATAATAGGTGGCCCCCTACACTTAACCTAACCTATATCTTCATTATTTTATGAGTTATTAAACATCAAAATGGGTCCGGGACTTTATAAACACCCTGTATATTAATAAGCTAGCTGCGTGAATTTATACCTTATTTGGAGTGCAACAGAAGATAGTATTTAACAAGTCACACCAGTTTGAACTGCTCTAAAAAAAAAAAAAAAAACTCCCCGTAACCAATCTTTTAACATAAATTCTGCGGCTACTGTAAACTGTTGGATTAACTGTGACAACGACGGTGCCTTCTGGTGAGTAGTCAGAGAAATACTCCAGTACAAGCCAAGTGATGCACCTGATAGGTTGCATCAGACTCTTGCTCTGTAATTTTCTGAAGTTAAATGTAATGCCCGTGTGTAACATAAACCTGTTCATAAATTATTGTTACACTATAAAGGACCCCATCCAGAACGTGTAATAGCAGGCCGCACATTCAGTTGAACAATGTTAAACGAATTACGCACACTGCGTATGACCAGAACAGAATTTGGCGCAATTACGACTTTGGCGTAATTTTAAAAGAAGATAAATATGGTATATGGTTGATGTTCTGTTATCTGGACGTAAACAGTTCGGGGGTTTAAAACTTGTTAGGTTGTACGTTGCTTCATTACTTAGAGTGTAAATATCGATTGTAAACTCCCCAAATTTTCGTTTAAGAAGGATTATAAAACAGGAAACATTACATGATGTTGTTTATTGATTGTACTTCTGAGGAATAAAAGCAATCGATTATTTACTATGTGTTCCATTCATAAATATTTTAACAACTTAAGGAATGTATCTAGTTTAAATTACTGAATTAAAGCCAAAGAAATTATTACAAATAAATGATACTAAATGTAATGTTTATGAACAAAATAAACCAAAATGAAATGAAAGAGAAACAAGTGCAATAAGCACAAAAAAGCGTCCATAGTATTGCAATCGTAAAGAGTCGCTAAGGCCTATATGACGAACAGACTTGTGTAGGTTTGTTTATTTTTATTCACTAGTATTTTCTCCCACGTCAGTGGTACACTATTGAGCATGCGCAATAAGCGAAATTCGTTAACATTGATCAACTCAATGTGCGGTTTGCCATTACGCATCCAGAACGACCTCCCCATATCCCTTAATTAAGGAATAGGTTTTCTTCTTCATATTCACAAAAACAAAAACAACAAATCAAAATTTAGATTATTTATTAGTTTTAACTGGATATCGCTTTTCTCTTCTAATTTTTATCAGCAGATCATAAAATTATAAAATATTTTATGGAATTTTAACGTGTTACAAATAACAACAATCGAAAAAAAAAATATCCAGCAGACAATGTGTAGTTTACATACAGGATGACAGTGTACGCTGTTTTATGAAAGAAGTTTGGATGACAATGTAAAGTTCTGGAAGTCGAGATACTTGTCCATGTGTAATGAGTTTTTAACCAAGTTTTCAAAAACTAATTTTCAAAGATCCTGTGTTAAAAACGTTAGCGATGATAAACCGAACTTTAGCGAAGCCGAATTCAAGTTTTTAACCAAGTTTTTCAAATAACGTCCAACGATTCTGCGTTAAGAACTTCAGCGATGTTGAACTCCGATATGAACAAATCAGACCACTTTGGCATTACAGTGCCCATGTGTTTTAATTATTGCATTACAGTGCCCATGTGTATTCAAGGAAATCTCCATGAAGATCTTCATAGAGAATGCCATTCATTTAAAACTGTAGAAGCCCAGAAAGAAGATCAAGAATTCATGATGTTTTGGAACAAAGTTTTTAAAATGAAAAATGTTGTTAAGAAACACATATGTTTTCTAATGTAGCAATATTCGAAAAAGCTGTACTACACTTCCCTTAGACCATCATCAGCAACTGAAAGAATAGTTCAGCAGCAACAGTAAATAAGAATAAAATAAGAAATCAACAATAAACACTTTTTTGAAGGACTCTTTTTGATCAATATTTATATTATATAACTATATTGCGTTGAATCTTCATGCTTTTCTTTTCACATCTGTAGGATATATGTTGATCTCTATTTCATTTATGGTAATAAAATGGTACGTGACACTTCATTCTCAATTTAACTAACAGTTAAAACATTGATTTGTTTCTTCCCTATACGCCTCTTTTCTTCACATACTCGCTCAGTCCAGAGAACTATGCAGATCTGATTGGCAAGCGTTGTAAAAAGTGACGGAAAAAATTCGTAACCGTATCAAGTTGTTAGTTATAATAGCTCGATTTCAATTTGTCTGACTCAAAGTTTTGTAGATTTTATAGGAAGTATTTAGATTGTATTCAAAAGAATTTTACGTTCCAGCTTTTTTTCTCCACAAGGTTGCAGCAAGAGGCTATCCAAAAGACATGTGTTCTCTATATCAGACACAAAAAAATTAAACGCATAACCTGAAGAAAATCATATCGCGTTATTTTTCAGACAATAATCAGCTTCCAGCTAAAGCTTTCAACGGAATTTTCAATAAAAAAGTTTTAATTACCGTCAGAGTATTCCCGTATTTGAAATGTTTATTTTTAGTGGTTCCAATTATCATGCCCAATGATTCCTATTATATTTTAACACTTGTTGCTCTGTTCAGTTATGGTGGTTAGCAATGCCAGCTGCCACAGCGTTGGGCAAAGATTGGAATCCTGGAGAAGTCATGTATATTTGTAGACGTTTACTACATTTTCCTGCAAGTGTAATATCGGTGTATCCTCTGTGGTGCATCCTGGACAATGTTTTCGGTCATAAGACCAGCCATTTCCTAACAGCCATAATCCCAGCATCTAGGTAGAAAAAATTCCCACCAAGGTACTCTGTGATAATTTTCCTAACAGAAATAAGGTTTACTTAAACTTTTATCCACAGATGTTTAGCTTTATACTGGGTAAAATCAGCTTGAACTGGATTACTTGATTATGGCAAAACAATCTAGTTACCTTCTCAGAAAAAGGAATGCCTTCGTGAAGGACTTTCTAAGAACAACTGGTTCAAATTATATTCCGGAATAAACTACAAAAATGCTTATGCAAGCTTATTCCTTGGTATTTGAGCTGGACTCGAACAGCTAATTGCATTTCAAACTGTGGTCATATCCATTAGAACACGAAAGGACTTCTTGCAAGAGAGTTGCACATTCTTGTGAAGATAAGAAACTCACCAACGACCCACTGAACTAAACTGCTAAATAAAATTTTCGAAATTCTATTTCTCTTCCTTTTATAAGATGTCGAAAGTAAGTCGCTTTCGAACCAATCATCTACTAGAATTTTGCTGAATTTTAATTTTCGCAACACCGACATTAATAATAATAACAAAAGTTGAAGTTAATGTTGCTTTATCTATCTAGTTGACCATATAATTTAATCACACAATAGCTTTACAGCTTTTTGTGTAAAAAATGTCAAAAAATAATTTTAGAGAATTTTATCATTTATCCATTTTTTATCACTTAACATTTTTTTTTATTTCAAATTTATCAGTTTATAATACAGTAATTTAAAAACGAAAATTTTACACTTTTCGGAAATATTTCTCGTTTCAGACGCTTATGACATGTTTAAAAAAGTGATTCACAATGTGTACACTGCAAGAAAATTTCCGGGAGGTCACGAAAGATTTTGAAGATTTTTTGCTTTGTATGCAGTTATTAATTACATACTATCGGTAGTAATATTTCGTTATTTTCTGAAAAGAGGAGAAATTATTTTATGTTCTGAAAAGAAGAGATGGAGAAAGATTCGACTCAGAAGTCGCTTCTTTATCTCTTCTTTTTTATTTTTTTCTTTACCTCTTCTTTCTCAGTGCAACTATATACATATCGATCGCGGTGCTCAAAAGTTTTAAGAAATACTGCTACAAAACGAGAAAAATGAGGAATTTTTATTTTAAAATATTCAAGCGTTAATTTTTACTTACTTGTGCGAAGTAAAAAGGATGTATTGTAATCGCGATAAATTTCGAGTATCATATTTTAACGAAAATATGCATTTTGATAGCTATCGAATGTAATTTAACGATGTTTTTGCGTGACATCGGTACGTAAGGACAGAATAAAGGACTCTTTTCGCCCAAAAAAATTTTAAAACTGATTAAAATGGATTCTGAAAAGATTTTTTCGTGACACGTACGCACAGAAGCGTGTATGTATGCATCTTGCATAACTCAAACACGACTGCTATAACATGTAGATGTGCACTTCTTATTTTCGTTGCAATCGGCCGCTTCAAATTTAACAGCTTCATTACTTTAAGCAAGAGGACCCCCATTTTTTAGATTTTCTTGATTTCTTCGGTTGTAATATAGGACTAATAGTGTTTCAGAAATTAACTATAAATTATAATTTATGATTTGTGGTTTCATCCTCTCTAATACTATTTATAAATTTAGTTTTCTGTAAATTTTTGAGGTCTTGAGGCGTTTTTAAAATTATTTGTTACCTAGATGCCTCTTTTTATTCTTTAATTCTAATTAATTCTTGTTTTGTTTTGTAATACTTTTCTTCCACGCGTATCGAAAAGGGGCGTCTAATTGAGACGATTTAGATTAATATGGAAAGATGTAATAGATTTTAAAATTTTGTCAATTAATTGACGCGGTATTGTCTCAATTAGTCGTCAGTTGAAACGCGTGGAAGTAATATTTCAGCGAAAGGGGCACGGTTCTTTTCCCCTGACGAGACAACTATGCAACTCTCGCTGAGATATTACCATTTTCTATTGTATACT
>KK117776.1:581953-593937 GCA_000611955.2 Stegodyphus mimosarum | reverse complement strand
AGAAGGAATTTTGACGTACGTGAATTCTGAGATGCCGATCCGCACTGAATAAGAGGTAGTCGAGGCAGATTAAATCTTCATTTTATTTTCAGTAAACATATTGCGGCCATAAACAACTTGGCACATTATTTCAAGAGGTTTACATTTTTGGTAACTTTGCAGAAAAAAGAAAGCAACAGACAGCAATCCAACTAGGCAGAAGAGCAGCGGGCAAGTGCATTACGCTCAGGGTAAAATTTTAATTCAGAGTTAGTATATTAATATCTTTTACAAATTCTTTATTTTTATAACATAAAAATAAATGCAATAATAATGAATGCAAGGAAAAGACGGAGCAGCGTTGATGCATAATAGCAACATAAGATAAAGAAACTTGGCAGTCGAGGCGGTTTTAATTCCATTTTTATTTTCCAGTTCCAATCACTTGGCACTCTAGTCGTGCCTGTTCAAGAACATTTATATTTTGGAAAGTATTGCGATACAAAGTGCGAACAACTAACAACGACCAAGGAGCGCACAGAAAGAAGCTGAAGTGCCTAGTTAGCCAAGATGGAAGCCCACAAAGAGAAAAGTTTTGGTTTGTGTTTAAAGTTTCAGTTCCCAATTATTACGTCATCAGTGCTGCGCAGGCCATGCAAAATGGAATGATCTAGAAATGACGCAATCCAGAGAAGTTATTACGATTTTTAAACCAGAGAGAGAGCATTAAAGGGAATTAGGGGGGGTAGGTTAAATTATAATTTTGATTTACATATTTTTTATCTTATATATACATATATCTAATAATAAAAAGACTTAATTCATTGTTTAAGACTAGCTGTGCATATTTTCAGTAGATCGCTAGCACACAAAATTTTCCGCAAGTAAGGAGACCTTTTTCATTTTGCCCGAAAACTAAAAATTCTCATAATGGAAGCAATAATAGTTGATTTCAGGCGTTGAAATGAAAGAATTATTGGGAAGAAAAGAAAATGCATGATGGTGCATAACACAATTCCTTTCACAATGAAACATTTTACTCCCATTTTGTAAAAATAAGAAAGAAAAATATTAACAAAGAACTTCCACGGATGATCAGGAAGAACGGAGCATGACGAAGAAAATCAAATTTATTTTACTAAATAAATACCAACACTCTCTACGCAAGAAGTCTTGGCTCTAAATCTCTTCCGCAAACTCCGAAGAAAGGATAACGCACAAGACGTGTCAGAAAAATGCATGCGTAGCTTTAAAAAAATATATATATACATTAAGTGATGAAAAAAAAAAAAAAAGAAAAAAAAAAAAAAAAATGGACATGCTTTTAAATAATAGTTACGAGTCGTTAGTATACAATAGTTACCTTCGGAACAGAAAGCACGCCATGCTTAATGGCTCAAACACCAATCACAGCAGGACTCTGGAGTGCTGAACTGGAATTGCGAAGTTTTCTTTTTGAAAAGTGTTACAAATTCTGATTTTTCCAACGATTACAGATAGACAATTTGTAACCAGTTCTTCACGTCTTCCGGTAAGGAGTTTGACAGTATTTTAAATTTCAACGTGAGGGGAGGAAAAAGACTGTTTATAAATTCAGATCACAAAATAGCTATTAGTAGTTTATGGCATAAAAAGAGAAACATTCGGATTAATATATTTATATTTTATTATATTTTAAAACGAAATTTTAACAAGAATTTTAAAGATTTAAGTTATATAACCAAAGTAGATCCTGTGTAATCCATAAATTGTGAAGTTTATTTATTATATCCGGTAACAGTGATTAAAGAGAAACACATTTATTGAAAAGTAATCCGTAATAGAATATGTGCTATTTACGTTTCTTTAATATAAAGTGTGTGGCTTGGAAGCATTAAAAAATTAAAATAGACAGTAAATATTGCATAAAATTATGAATTTGATAAATATCTTTACAAATACTTTACTGACATAAATTTTCACCTATACTTTATTACTAACATTTATAAATGATTATAATTTTATAAATGGCTCACCTTGTTATACTGATGACTAAGGTACTAACCTACTTTAAAAGATGAACGATTTTTACGCGACGTGGACTGAGTTTCCTGTTTCGCAGCGACACACGATTTTCTTTCCGAATTAAAAAACATCAAAATCTTTTTCCAGCGTTAAAAGTAATAGTCAGAAGAAAACAGAGACATATCGCAATGTCACAGTTTAATATAGATTCATATCTTAAAATTATTAATTAACTTATAAGTACTACATATTGCAATTTGGTAAACAATAATTCTTTACTATTCATACACTAAATGTTGAACAAAAAAAGCCAAATACAGCGCAAATCTGTTTAAGCCTGACTCCAATATCCGGACTAATCATCACCTCAGTCCCCTCCTTCGCAGGATAGTTTGGCCTTTCATGTAATGCAAGCGCATAAATTTTACTTATTTTTATTCATTCATTTATTTATTTTTCATATAATATTCGATTTTTACAAAGATTATATAGTTAACATAGAATAAAATATATTTATTTCTCCAAAACATAACAAAATGCAATTTTATCATAAAAATTAAAAGAATGGATTCCCTCCCCGCTTAGGTAGACACACCATTCCTAATTTATGAATGGCCTAGTTTTGAACAATATAATATAATCTTATTTTTAGACCAAAGGGGCAATTTGCCCTGAAGGACTATTAATTTCGTTTTGGCATTTTGCATTAAAAACAATAAACGCCGAATCACTTTTCAAATTGTTGCCACCAAATATTAGAGCCCTGTATTATATCTAAAGAAATTAAATAATGAGAATTTGCATGACTGTATGCATGTTTCTCGCATTGTGATGAAACAACGGTACCTAGAGCCATCAAAATTTGAATAACGTAACTTCCATAGAATATGGGCATGTGGAAGCCCTAATTAGAATTTGAAATTTGTTTTATAATCGATTTCATATTTTGTAACACTGCAACGAATTTTTGATTAACAAACTCGACGATTTCAAAGCGAGCAATGGGTACTCGCTTTGAAATGGGGGGGGGGAGAAAATTTTCATCTTCAGCGCATGAGACTGTAAGTTGTTCGTAAAATTTTTTTTTACCACAGCAGCCATATTGGTTTACATTTGAAACTTAGCAGAATAACGAATTAAGTCCGTTTCTGTACCTTCAGTGTCTTTTTGCCGAGTGGGACCAAAAGTAAACTTTCAGTTTGTGCATCGAAAAATCTGCCTTCTAGCCCGCTGGCCGAATTGCTTGTTTTTGATTTAGAAACTCTAATTTTATTGTAAAAATTGTTTTAACTGCATACGGTGTTTTATCTTTTTCTATACTTTTCAATTTTTAATGAAAATATTTTGAGGTTTTATGTATTTTTGCCTTGCCGCGAAGTGAGAACTGAATTAATTGAATGAAAAATATATCTAATAAAATTCGAGGAAATAAATTTAAATGAAATGTAGCAAAAAATGTGTATATGTATATTCCATAGAAGGAAGTCATGTGGTGTCCGCATCAGATTTTTTTTTTATTTGCGTATAGCGGAACTTCTAATCTATTCAATTAATTCAACTAAAACTACATTTTTTTAAATACATAAAATAATAATTTTTTCAGCATTTCACAGTATATAAGAAAATTTATATACAGCTTTACAAAGTCTTTTTCACGTTTATTTGCTAAGTATATCTCACGCTTTTTACAGAGGATCTTTTACATCAACGTTTCTCATACTGTGGTCCTCGAAACCTGCTCTTCAGGCCATCCTAGACAACCCCCCTCAACTCTCCTCCAAATTAAAATTAACTGCATAAATTAACTACCACACCACAACTGAATATCTCAAAGTTAGTAAACTACATATGGCAATCATCTACCATTTTTTCTTACAAGAGTGATATTTTTTAAAATTAATTATCGATTAACCTATCTACGGACTTCTCACTCTCGTCTTATCTTAAAAAAGGGATTTAAGGATTTAAAGCACTATGGCTATGGTGCTTCTTATCAACATACATAGAAACATAGAACAGCTACGCAAGAATCGTTAGAGACATCCATCATACTAATGTGCGCACCAACATCTATTTAATTTTTAAATAGGATAAAGATTATCCAATTTCTTAACAGCCTTGAATTATTAAAAATGATTATAAATTTTCTTCTAATAATTTAGTTACCTAATACTAATATGAAACTGAATGAACTTTAATTTATTGTATTTTAAAAATAAAGTATATTGGTATAAAGTAAAAATAAAAGTATATAGGTTAAAATAATTATTTTCTAAGGAAAGCCTAAGATGATCTGAAGAAGATTCTCATTTATAAATGAGATCTCTACTTGAAAAAAGTTTGAGAAACGCTAATATGGAACATTGTTTTTCAAGGTTTTTTTTTGTAAAGTTTTCCCTTTATTGTGTATAAGCACATCTGATACTTTTATTTTGGATCTTGCAACATTGTTATGGGTTTGTTACCTAGTTTGATTAATTTCATGGGTATCTGTAACCAATTAATGTCTGCAATAACATTCCTTCAGATGATATAATGCAGAATTAGTTTCCAGATACAACGCATTTTCGAAAAAGTTATTACTATTTTTAGAATAGAGGGAGAAAGTTCCCAAATTAAAAGAGGAATTAAGGGCTTATCTCTAATTAAAAGTGTTCATAGTTAACATATTTTTTATCTTACATACATGTGTGTAAGACAAAAAATATGTAAATCAAAATTTTATTCTGTCAAAATTCTAACTTTATTTTGCAATAGTCCCTTAACTCTCTATTTTTAATTTGGTTTTTTTATTTTTCCACCCTAGAAAGAGAAACCACTTATAATAAATCGACCTAAGCTTGAGGATTAATTAATACTATATGATTCTTGCATAATGCTTGTCCCGCAGACATTTACAATATGCTTAAGCCAATTACAAATTTAAATTTCAAATGAAAATTGAATTGAAAATTGAAATTTAACGATAACCAATAAAAATTTGAAAGCTTTCAGATATTATATTACGTCCAAAGGTGCGTTTTTTAACGTTTTGTGTGTTACCTTTATTTACTAAATATCATGTTCTTCGCACTTAAACTACAAAATTCAGTTCAACAGTAATATCACAAAATATTTAAAAAGAGCATATTTTTAGAATTTCCGATACACAGATTCGCGAACTGGAGATCTCCCCCCTACGTACAATGTTGCCATTGTCGCTTTGAAATCGTTGAGTTTGCTCATCAAAAATTCGTTAAAGTTCTACAAAATATGAAATAGATAATAAAAACAAATCCCAAATTTGGGCTTCCAGATGCCCATACTCGAGTGGAGGACTACGTTATTGGAAATCTGATGTCTCTAGGTACCGTTGTTTTTTCACAATGCGAAAAACATACATACATTCATGCAGATTCTTCATCATTTAATTTCTTTAAATATTATACAGGGCTCTAATATTTGATGACAACAGTTTGAATAGTAAAACGCCGTTTTTTAGTGGACGACGCAAAATGACAAAACGAAATTAATAGCCCTTCTGGGGAAACAGCCCCTTTGGGCTAAAAATAATGCTAAATAAAATATATATATATAAAATAGTTTGCATAATGATAAGCTTACCAAAAATTGAGGATGAAGAATGTCCTAACAGCGAAATGTGATAGCGACAAAATGACAAATTATACTATGGACGTATTCAGAGATGTGAAAACATTTAAATAAATTAACAACAAATTTAAATTTCATATCACTTTAGAAAAAGGAATCCAGATAACTGGAATTAAAGAAATGAATAGGAAAAATAAGAACTCCATCATCGTTATAAAAATCCTGAACGGCTAAACTCACAAACGCGGGAATACTGGAGTTCAGCAATGATCCTCATGATCCCGGATGGTAGTGAAGAAGTTGAGAACTTAATTCAAGATAAATAAGCTTTATGACAGGTGGAATAAAAACAAAGTTTAACAGATCGACCGTTGTGAAACGTTTGAGTGTGTCAACAAAGAGATGAATTGGTTGAAGTGCGGAATATTCCACTACTTCAAAACAAAGTTTTTTACCTTTTAACCTCCAGCAATCGAGACTTCTTCCCCGTTTCAAAAATATGGCTTTGTTATTTCAAAAACGTTATAGTTTAGTTTCGGCGTAGTACTTTTATTGATATTTCAGTTATTATAAATTTATAACACTAATTTCAGTCAGACCACTGACCATTATCAACATTTCCTGATGTGTTTACTTTTCTTTTATTCTATCTTTTTCGTTTTGATGAACCTTTTCATAAAAATCACTCAAGCGAAACAAGTTTTCTGAAAGCAAATAAAAGTAAGTTTCTTCAAATATTATCTTACAAAAACCAGATATAAATACAAGGGAGTTCGCTTTAAAGTTATCAACTGTTTTCGAGAAAGTTCTGTTTTGCTATCGAAAAAAAAAAATAATAATAATAAAAACCCACCCAAAAGTAATAGCATTTACGACTACAAAATGCTGTTCCAATGCGAAATAAATTGCGGAGCGAATGGCAAGAGTATGTATATCATAAAAACAGGTCGAATCAGATTCAACATTTGGACCTGATGCAATTCTAGTTCTGTCAAATTAGACTCGAAGTTGAGTGACAAAGGTTAGAGTTCACTACAGCAGCGGTAAAAATAAATAAAATAAAAACTAAAAAACTGTAGGATGAGTAGTAATTTTTTTTAACTTTTTAAAAGCGTCACTAACAAAGAGATGCAGTTGTTAAGTTATGATTTAAGTACACATTCATATGGATAGATAACCTGTCATACATAAGGTGTTAAAAGTACGGTTATGATTTAAATAGAACATACCTTTTCACTTGCGTTGGATTCCTCCTTTCTTCCTAGGATTTTCAACACTTGAAAATTTTATCATAGAAAGGTTCACCACTAGTCACCAGACTGAATCACCATAATTTCCCGATTTTCGAATTTTAACTCTCCAGCGCGTGATTTAACATTGGCATAATTATTTTTTCTCTGCGCTTACAGAAAAAATAATGCATCCAAATAAATTACGAAAAATTCAATAGTTCAAATCTATTCGATGACCAGTTTGCTCGCTGGAGATACCCCCCCCTAGAGTGTTGCCATTGCTCGCTATGAAAACGTTGAGATTGTTAATCGAAAATTTGTTAAAATTTTACAAAATATGACACAGAGAATAAAACAAATTCCAAATTTGGGCTTCCAGAGGCCTATATTCGAGTGGAGGACAACGTTATTCAAAATTGATGTCTCTAATCGTTGTTTTTTCACAATGCGAGAAATATACATATATTCATACAGATTCTTCATCATTTAATTCTTTAAATATTATGCAGGGCTCTAATATTTGGTGGCAACAATTTTAACAGTGAAATGTCATGTTATAATGGACGACGCAAAATGCCAAAACGAAATTAATAGCCCTTCTGGGCAAATTTCCCCTTTCGGCTAATAAATAACTTTTACAAGAGAAAAACGCCATCTGGAGAAAAGTGCAATCTATGTAAAAAAGTCCGTAACAGACAATGATGTGTCTGGGTTTCTGTGGAGCACAGACCCAATGATTGCTGTCTTAAATAAAACTGTGATACAATTCTAAATAAGCGAGTTTATTTCTATAGCAACTACTTCTTTAGATCGTTAGAGAACTTTTCTATCTTCTTATTCTTAGAACAATCAATTGGAAACCTAATGAAATGCATACGCATATTGCATCTCGTTTGGTGATAAGTTGGCAGTATTATTTGAAACTGAGGAAAAAGGTGTCCCTTCAGACATTTATGTACGACAGGGTGACAAATGGTTTAGACCTGTAAGTCCGGCTAAAGAAGTTGATTTATGTTACACATCTCGTGGAGAACAATTGACTATAAAAGACTATTCAAGCAACTATAAAAGAATATCTTACGCAAAAAACCCAACAGATATGTTCCTGTCAATATTTGTAAAATTATTATAATAAATTAAAGAAATATCCAAACTGCTAAAATTTTTGGAAACCCACAGTTTAAGAAACTCTGGTCTAGGTAAACACTGAGTGTTGACTTGAAATGGAAACTTTCATGTAAGTCTTTACAAGCGAAGGCAGCTTGTAACTTTGCAATTCCTAAATGAACAAAAACATAGGCCGTCCTACCGGCATAGTGGTTAGCGTCGCTGACTGCTGTGCCGAAAGGCCTGGGTTCAAATTCCGGTGAAGGCATGGATGTTTGCAAATATATAGTGTCGGTGAGGCATGGCGGCACTCTAAATATGCGGCGAGCCGAAAGTCTCTCGTGTGGTTTGGTGGAAGGCGAGAGGGGTGGGAGACCTTCGGATCCGTCCCCCTGGGGTGCCCTCCATCTAAACTGGGGGCGCAACTGAGCCAAATCGCACTGTCATCTGTAAGGTACTCAAGGCTATTGCCAACGACAGGCATAATCTTGCGCTACTTGCCACGAGGAATTTCGTGGACTTGGGCTAACTATACGTCAAAAAAGTAAGCATAAGCAACAACAACATAAACATGCAATGTTTCTAACTACTTCGTTTATGCTAGTAGAAACCTTGTTGTACTATGTAGCGACTTATCTTTGAAATCTAATGCGGAAATCAGTGATTCTCAACCTGGGGGCGCGAGAATATCCAAGAGAAAATAATTATTTAAAAAATTGATTAACTGACTGAAAGGAAACCACACATACACATAGAAAACAAATTACATTTCGGCATATTTAATAATTAACTTATTAAAAGTAAAACAAGTTCTAAATCAAAACTTACTTAATCAAAACATACCAAATTTAAAAAAAAATTAATAATTATTAGTGACTTTGGGCCTGTCTTGCAGAGCAAAGTTTTTAGAAGAAAGGCTTAATATTAGAAATAGCCACTCTCAGTTCTGTTTCTATATTTAGCCGACATCTATATTTTGTCTTCAAAGAAGCCACAGCAGAAAATTCAGTTTCACAAATTTAGGATCTTGAAAATGGTAATAGAATGCAAAATGCCCTTGTTTTTAGTACAGAAAAAATAATCCTCTACTTCTGAACAAAATTCAAATAGAGATTTATTACTAAATTGTCGTTTGGTTTCGTCACTTGCCGTGAAGTCTATGAATTTTTCTTCCTCATCCATTGAGAGTCCTTCGGGAGTCTTATGAAATGGATCCCTAACCTAATCGTAACTTACTATCAGTTTGTCGTCAGCAAGAAAATACTTTTTAAAATTCTTTGCCTCCACGGGCAAAATAATTTTCAGTGGGTACAAAAAAAAAAAAAAAAAAAAAAAAAAACTTTTACACGTTTTTCTTCAGCCTTGTAAATTTTAGTACAATCATTCACATTTGCAAACATTTACAGGTTTTTTTGCTTTAAATTTCTGCTCCGCAATTCCGTTTTTCTACAAAAAGCATTAACTTTATCAGTCGTATCCAACATGTATTTGCTCCTTGGAGTTGAAGATTCAAGTTATTTAATCTCTCGAACATGTCGACCAAGTAGCTCAATTTCATCACAAATAAACCATCGCGAAAATTCTCGGCTTCCGGCCTGTTTTCTTCTTCTAGAAAAATAGCGATTTCTTCTCTTAATTCATAAACATGTTGCAAGAATTTCCCACGTCATAACCATCTTGCCTCGCAATAAAATAGTAACGCTGAATGTATTGCACCCATGTCTTTAGTGCGGAAAAGATTCTTGATCTCAGGGGGTCTCATTTTGATATAATTTACTACGGTTACAACCGTAGTTAACACAATATTCAGACCAGGACTCATTTCTTTGGAAGCCAAAGCTTCTTCTGTGGATCATGCAATGTGTCCAGACGCACTGAGGCGAATTTTTGTGGAATTGTAATTCCAGCCAATGCCCCAAATAAGAAAAGGTCCGATATTCTTTTTTTCTAGTAAACTATTTTAAATTAATTCAAGACTTCTCTTTACATTTCTCTTAATTTAAATTTAAATATTTAAATTTTTAGCTGTTTTATTCATTTATTTTCTTTTTTCATTCTTCAGAGTCTTCCATAGGGCTCCGGCTCTTCTAATTTCAGAAATTAAGCCCTGCAGTCCATCTCTTATTAATCTAAACCCTTTCAACATTGTAAGAAAATGTAAAACATATCCTGTGATGGAATCAGACATAGCAGAGAAAGCGTTGTGAGCACAATGAGGAATTGTGCAAGGTACACTTATTAATACGCAGAAGTTTTACATTATAAATCTTGATACTTTGAAACTCAAAACTCTAATAAATCTTAACACTTTGAAACTCAAAAATCCCTGAATTCAGTTTTCAAAAGATGCTTCAGAGTCTTCATTTCTTATTGCTCCTAGCCCTCCAGTAGCTCAGTGAATAAGGGTGCAAAACATTGACAGTTCGACCCAGGTTCAAAACCCTGACAGTGAAAGAATACGTAGTGTTTTCTTTGCTTTCAGCACATGTAACGTGAGCCAACTTATACCACAGAAAAACCTCCACAAAAGAATCTCTCCCATTAGGCAGACTACCTTTGCATACTTTGCCTTAAATAATTAGCCATCTTTGCGATTCACAGGCCTGTGCATGCATATAAGCATTCGCAGGCCACAACAATGGAATTTGTTTCCGGTTTGTATATTGTATGCTCCAGTTTGCTTAACGCAATTGCCAAACGAATGGGCTGGCTGCATGGGTCTTCGTGGTTCTCCCTGTGTGAAACATGAATACGAGCCGGTTTCAAATACAAAGTCCTCAAAGGTGCCCCCTCCTTAACGCAGATAGCCCTCATGAGCTTTCGCATATTTAATTAACCTGCGTACAAGAAATAGCTAGCTTAAAGGGTCGAAAAAGTTGATGGCACCGCCCCCGAAAAGAAGGGGGTTGAGGAAGAGAAAGGTTCAAGACACCCAACCACCAAGAGTTTTATGTGATTCTGACCTTTGGTGGAAATGGTCACTGTAGAAGATATCGGTGATGCTCAATACTATTATTTAACTATGTTCTCAGACATATTTACCGTTTTCAGAGATGAATGCCCTTACGACGGTGGCTATTGTAAAATCTTTCATTGCACTACAGGGCCGTTCAGAATCTATCACTATATAAACATTACAAAGTTTCAGCATTATTTTTTAGAGACCCTTTACTAGCCGAAATGTATAGGTAGTTAGTTCACTTCAGGGAGAGAGATAGGTATATAAAAATGCAGTTGTATAAATCAACGAGAATTTAGTGAGCGACATCAAATGCATAATTACTGAAACATTCAATTAATAAAGAAAAGAGAATGACAAACTGGAACTTAACATCGTTCGCTCATAAGTGAAAGGACATTAGTATGATAATGAACCATAACTTCAATGATATAATGCAAATGCAATTACTACTAATGTAATTGTGTCATGTCATTGTACGAAAATCAAACTATGCCACAATAATAATTGGCATCGTTTCACACTGTTTTGTAACATCCACAGCGTGCATTTACGAGTTCAATGTGTAAATTAGCTGTTTTTTATTACAGTAATCAAGGCAGATTGAAAAAATCAGCCAAAATGACTCTTCCAAACATGATCCTTTTTCCCCTCCGATTACGATGTCCTCTATTTGCATCTCATCGACACGCATAGATAAACATAACAATTCTTTTTTAGACTAAACCTGCAATTTACCGAATTCTTTGATGAGTCTACAGCTTTCCAAAGAATGATAATTTTGACAAGTAGACGGTCGACTTATATTTTAGTTTGGAATTTGAAAAAAATGAAACAATTCTGTCCTCTCCTTCTCCAATCAGATACGGGCTTCAGAATATCTACACTGTATTTCAGAGAAGAATGAAGGATTATTTGCCACGTTGTCTCTTTCAGACCTTAGCCAATTTTCTCTTTGAAAAAAATCGACGGATGCTAGAAACATTGTACGATTTCCAGTAGTCACGTTATTACAAATCTATTCTTACGAAGCTAAAAGGAATATAAACTCATAATGGATTCAGTTTTATCGAAGAGGGGGTAAGGAAAAAAAAAAAAAAAAAAAAAAAACC
>KK117776.1:558814-581935 GCA_000611955.2 Stegodyphus mimosarum | reverse complement strand
TTCATCAGCTGTTTATTTTCAGTGTTCAAAACTAATATTTAAACATGCAGTATGAAATGATTAAACTGAAATCTTTCATGACATGAACTATGGAATTAATATGGACATGGAATTTTTTAATACATTTTTTAATATAATTTTTTATTAATAAAAAACAGAAACCTTTCACTGTTTCAAAAACAAAATTCTTATACATAAAATCATATCGCAAATTCAGTTTAGAAGCTATCACTCCATATCTATTTATAAATACACTGTACATGATATTTATATGTGAATGGTGCGGATTTAAAAATTAATAATAAATCGGTGGATTACTTTATGTGGACAAACTTTATAGCGTAAATAACATCAACTGTCCAAGTTTTTTAAGTGCTATTCACAATCCTTCAATATGTGCACTCTTGGTCACACGATACGCATATACACGGCAATCAAAGTATTCCAAACAGGGTGGCCAGGAGAGAAGGTTGTTGTCCTAGGAGAGAAGGTCCCAGGAGAGAAAGCTGCTGTTGCATCACGTCCAATTTAGCGCTGGTGAAGCACAAGCTCATCTGCATTCCTAAGAAGCTGTCCTACATTCCTGTGAAAAGGGGCGAAGCACCGTCCAATTGCAAAATGTAATCATCATAATTGAGTACAGTTAAGATAACAACCAGGTTTCCATTACTTGGTATATGTGAGTAAGGCAAAGCCTCGAGGGCTATCTCGCCTATCAGGGAAGAGATGCATTCGTGGAATACTTGCGAAGGGGAAATAGCTCGTATACAGGTTACACCTGGGGAAAAACATGAAAACGCCCATGCAGCTAGCCCGTTCACGAGATTCGAACCTCAGATCGAACGACCAGTGTTCAGCGACTTTACCGCCCGGCCGCTGGTGGCCAACCTGGTTTCCAACATAACTAGAAATGAGTTACCAATCACAGTTTCTTATTCGAAGAAAAATGGGCCGCGCACAGATCTGGAAACCTCAAAACGGAGCACAAAGAAAACCTTTTCCTGTAGCGGCACCATCTTAGATCTTACTGCGGCTGAACAATAAACATGACAAGCAAGCAGCAGGTAACGCATGAGAAACTTGGACAGATGCCAATGCTTACGGTGTAGGTTTTACAAGGGGAAGGTTTCACATCGATTTATTATTAATTTTTAAAACCGCACCATTCATTTATAAACACCCTGTATAAGCTTTCAGTATCTGATGGGCCATTGTATAAATCGTTTTAGTCGATTTCCCGTTTGTTCCAAACAAATTGAATAATCTCAGCGTAACTAGAACTTGGCAATTGCCGAAATGTTTGCTAAAGATGAATGTGATCTAGCTACTTCTTCATCTGAGCTCCGCGTTTCAGAAATCCACTTTTTCAGGAAAAATAGTGAGAATGATAATTGGCAAGTTTCACCTGATCACAGTTGATACGCGGCAAAGTACCTCGGTCTGTCTCTGCAATGCGTAACAATTTTACAGACAAGACTTCAAAGTGGACATATTACAGAAAAGTTCGTATCGACGGTATGAACGCTTGCTGGGCTTATTCTTGTTCCTCACCCGCATCTTCTGAACTACTTTGTTAAATGTATGGGCGCTTTTAAGCAGCTGATACCATATGAGTGGAAAACCATCATTAACCCTCTTTTGGACTGTTTACGCTTGCTTGTGACAAGGCAATAAGAAGAAACACAGAACAACAACAGAACTTGACGTCCAAAATTATTTGCATTCACACTTAACTCCGCAATTTTCTTTTCATCATAACCTACATGTCTTCAAATGCAAACTCTGACGAAACTATATTACGTAATAATCGCTTTTCATATAATTAAATAACATTTCTCCCTAGTCCTGATGAAACAGAAACTTCTTTTTAAATCGTTGAACTGGAGTGTTCGGATAATTCGCGGTATTTTGTAGTTGTTATGTTGCTTAATGATTATATCAAGCTTGATATTAAACGTCCTACTATACTGACAGAAAACCAGATTCTGGGCAAAAGGGCCATATCTTCACTTTCAGGAAAAACTTGAAATTCTTCTACAGCATTCAAAATCTGTGAAAAATTAAATATTTCTTTTCAATTCTAAGATTTAAAAATATAAAATTAGACTGGAGAACCAAATTTTAAACTCTGCATTTCCGTTTTTTAAGTTTTTTTTTTTTTTTTCAGAAGTTAGACACTGAACCAGTGCACACTCAGTTGGCAACATATAACTGCGTCGCCCCATAAACATTGCAGTTTTTTCCCACCGAACTAAAAAGTCAAAGGGGAGGACGAGATAAATTACTTGCATCAACTTGGTATAATATCAAACAGTAATTCTATCTTTAAGTGTTCTTATTCTTAATGCAAGTTTTGAAGAGTGCAGTTCGCTTAAACAATTATTTTTTTAAACCTATAAAGTATTTCTCCCGTCTTCTAGCATGCCTTCGTGGTGTAATGGCCAGCACACTCGGCGCGTATTCATGAAGTCCGAGGTTCGAGTCCTGGCGAGGGCATTGCTAATTTTTCCCAACTCCTAAATAACCTAATATCTCTACAGTGGCGCACGAACTAAAAAATGTGGTGGATGTTGATTCCCCCCACACACACCAGGATTTGGTGATTGGGTTTCCTAAACTTCAGTCGTTCTTTAAAAGGGGTAGTGTATATAATGTACTTCTTAGCATGCCTTCATCTAATGGCCAGCACACTCGGCGCGTACTCGAGAGGTGCGAGGTTCGAGTTCCGGCGAAGGCATTGCTCATTGTTCATGTCTCCTGCTTCGAAATAGCCTAATGTCTCTATAAACCTAAATAAGCGCAGTCATTTTGGAAAGCCGGAAATTTGAAATTATCAGCAATACCTTTGCCGGGATTCGAACTCCTTACCTCTCGATTGCTAATCGCATGTTCTTCCAATTACATCTCGAAGGTACGCGGAAGGAAGAAAAAAAAATCTTTTACAAATAGCGCACTTCGTATAATTTGCTTTATGAATCCTTTAAAAAATTATTAATAAGAATACTAATGCAGTATACGGGGATCGGGCAGTAAGCGTAAACCACTGTCAACGGTAGTTCTAGAAATTCCAAGCCGGAAACTAGAGCCTAGAAAAACAGCCAGTTCTTGGAAGATCTGTAAAGCTTGACAAGGTCGTCCTGCAAATTCTGGTGGAAGAAAATCTCATCGTAAATGTTGAGGAACAAGCACAGAATAAAAGAGAGTATATTTCAGATTCAAAAAAAGGACTGTTTATTTTAATTTTGAAAAATAAATGTATAAAAATACCGCATTGTTTATAAAACGACCCAATATTAGCGAAGCCTCGATTTTTATAAAAACGTGAACATGCATACTAACGTATTTTATAAATTGTGAAACAATTGAATTGCATTATTTTGGTCTTACCTCTGTAACTTAATTAGAAGTCCGTAAGAAAATCAGTAAGAAATCTTCAAATTCTTCCCTTTATTCTTTCCATTTCTTGCAAACTTATCTTCGAACAATAAACAAACCATGAATTTTGCAAACTTCATGCATATAACTTACTGCAGGGCGTCTTTCAAGAATAACATACAAAATCCGTCGCATATAATTAAGCAGTTAGTTTAAGAGTGCCCTCTCGATGTCAATTTCCAAGATGATTTCTCGCGTATTAAATTTTTATACGTGGCTCAGAAAAAACGCCTACTAAATATTAGGGAAGTTGACTCAAAAAGGGGAAAAAATTACTTTTCTTTTTCTTTTATATGGCATTAAAGCGGGGAGGGAGGTCTTTCTGGTGGGAAAGATTAAAGCCTTTGACGTTTGGGCCATTTTTGCAAATGGCGAGGTCAGCGGCCGGATCTGGGTCGATGTAGCGTTTACAGGAGGTATTTATGGGCATCCGCGGTCTTCGAGGGCTGTATTCACGACCGCCTTTTCTTGTGTTTTTTACCAATCATTCCAACTACCTTCGGGGAACCCGCGCTTCCAAACGAAAGGAGCGGCAAAATTAGGTTTAATAGAATGTAAAAACATAAAAAATAATGATGAAAAAAATAATGCTCTTATAACAGAGCCACACTTTGAAATAGAGCACATCGAAAACGAGTACGATGAATTAGTTAATCTTCAACAGATAGGCGAGCTAGTGATTTGAAGGAAAATAATTCGGGAATTCATTAAAAAGACCTCACAAGTCCCACTGACCTAAACACTTGCAGCATCTCATCAACGAGTTTGTAGAATGGTTTATAAATTATCACGTGCATTTTAGTAATGAAAAGTAAGTCAAAAACAGATCCAGATATATGCATTATATATGAAGTTATACACCAAGTAAAGTAATTTTGGTACAATATTCTAAATAATAAAATAAATATTTCCATGAACTCACCTTTTTTTTACGTTACGTACATTATTTCAGTCGCGATGTATGCTCCTGCATTCTGGGTGCTATAGTTTTAACGACTTCAAGAATTCCTTATTTAAGTTAAAAAATGCCATGGAATTTAACTGCGGAAACATAGTTTTACAAACCCGTACAAGGAAATTCGATGTTGTATCGGGAGATCGAACTCACCAAGAAATCAGTTAACATAATACTGCTAAATCACTTCATGTGAAAATTTGTAAGCAACCATGTTCAAGCAGCAAATCCATTCACCTATCCAGTACGGTTAGATCTACTGCATTTAATTTCGGTAAAATGTTTGAAAGCTTTTTGATTCTGTTGGAAGAGATATTTTCGTGAAGCACTTTCCAAGTGAAATTCGTCAAGATTTAGTTTGTAACACCCGGAAACTAAAACATAAAACATCATGCTGTCTGTCAGTTAATCTGCTAAGAATAAAGCAGGCCCCATATGCCCATGTTCAGCGGGTCTTATATGCAGCTGAAGTAGCATAAGGTTGCATTATGAAAATTAAATGGCATAAAATTAATACAAGTTAAAACTAATTTCAGAATTTTTTGCTAACAAGAACTATTTTGTACAGTTGATTTGCTTACGATGCCTGAAGAAGTTCAGCAAAGGAAGGAAAAATAGCTTTCTCTGCAAAGAAGTTTCAACAATGCTTTATGAAGACTAAGTGTTTTGGGAGCAAAAAACTCAAAAAATCAATTGCGCCTTTCCCAAGATTCGAATCATAGATCTAAATGGTAGCTGGACGGACTAACCGCCTACATCACAAAAGCACATACAGGGGAAGGGAATGCAACATTCTTCCCCATTTACAGCATGATTGGGGATAGGCATGAGATCGGGTCAACCAAATTCAGCTAGTGAGGAGTTATGGGCTTCCACATTTTAGTTCGGGAACAACTATAGAGACCATTAGGGTTTTCGGAGCAAGAAACGTGAAAAATCAACTGCCCTCGCTGAGACTGGAGCCACGGGTCTTCTAGTTGTTAAAGTCTTCTGAATTAAGCGGGAAAAAATATCTAATCAAGAAATATTTTCTTTATTTTAAAATATGTCACACTGATCAAGAAATCTAATTTTACATCATCAACTTTCAGTTTGAAAGAAAAAGCTATTTATCTACGACTGTCCGAAGAAATGCATTACCAAGAATAAATGCTTTGAACGTAGCTAAATAATTTTCAGTTAGTTACACAGCTGAAAAAAAAATGGGTATTAAAAACGGAGTAGTGAAAAATGCAGCTTTTCATCATAAAAGTACATCCGAAGCAAAATTACAAATTGCCTTAAAATATTTGCAATGACATTTAAAAATTAGATCATTTAATAATATATAATGATTCGTGGTTTTTCTCGAATTTCTTTTTCATCTACACGGAAGATTAAAGATATTCTAATACCATCCGGTTTAAATAAATAAAAAAAAATCATGCTTGCAGTCATAAATTGCCGGGTGAAATCATGTTTCTTCAAAAGAGCTTTTGAATTGTAAATTTAAATACTTTTTTTATGAAGTTTGAGGAATGCAGATTAATCTTAATAAAAACCACACAGATAAGCAGCGAATAAAAAATAAATAATTGTTACAGATCGTTTGTTGGATGTTAAATGACCCAAGAAATGACAAAGAAGTTTAACAATAATAGGACAGAACACTTACTCGTGTGCTTATTTCGTAAGATCTATTTTACATGAAAGCCTCTTCAAGCCATTGCAGTTTAAAAATTAACTGAAAGATTCTTCAGATCATAATTTGCATTTGCTTGCTTCATACGATGGGCCTTGTACAAAATTATTTTACGATGACAATAATATCGGGAAAAGGCGATTCTTCGAAAATGTTTTAAAATTTTAAACTCGCAGAATATAACTTATGCAAGATAAATACATAACTTACCAATCTGCTGTGTTGTTATTAATCTCTTGTTTAAACTGGGAACTATTTTTTACTTCTTTGTACGAAGTAAAAAGAAAGTATTGTAATCGCGAAATGTTTCGGGTATTTTATTTCAATGAAAATATCCACTTTGACCGCTATCGAATGCAATTTAACGATGTTTTTGCATGATATCCGTACGTAAGGACAGAATAAAGTACTCTATTTCCCCAAAATATCATAAAACTGATTTAAAATAAATTCTAAAGAGATTTTTTTTTCGTGGCGTCTATACATACGTACGTAAGTATGTATCTCGTATAACTCAAAAAACGAGTAACCTCAGAATGTTGAAATTTTGTATATAGGACTGCTATAGCATGTAGATGTGCACCTTCTATTTTGGCAGCAATCGCCGCCCCAAAAGTATATAAATATATGTATATATAATCCACTGTGATACTCGGCTCAGTGAGCTCAGTTTCTTTACTCTTATATGTTTGTAAATTGTGCATTTTTTGCTTTAAAAATGATTGAATTATGTTGTTCTTATATTCCGGTTAAGGTTTTTATGCCTTTAGTTAACTTGCATGTTACAGTTGTAGAATTATCAACAATTCAAAAGTTGTTTAAGTGCGGCTAAGCCTAATTTTTTGGCCATAGCAGCCATATTTGTTTACATTTGAAACCTAGCATAATAGTGGATTTGTTGCGAAACTAGATAAACTAAGCTACGCAACAGCAAAGATAACGCCTTCTTTCATTATTGCGAATTAAAAATCATGCTTAATCAATTCTGGAATTTATTCGAGGAAATAGCTGTTTAAGATTGTAATTTTTAATACACATATTTTGCGTTTTTATGTATTTTTGCCTTGTCGCGAAGTGAGAACTGAATTAATGAGAGATACTGAATTGTCTGTGAAAAACTGTTTCTTTTCTTTTTGTTTGTTTGTTTAATTTCTTTTAAACATCGTTTTAGATTCATTATATTATTTGAATAGAACATGTGGCAACGATTAGATAATCCTTCAGACGATATACATAATTTTTGTGCATTCTGAGTTATAAAATGAATGAGATGTAACGCTATTAAGTGAAGCTAGCGCCAGACTGTCGCTATGGTAAACAAATATAGTGAATTTTAAACAGTGCATTTATTCTATTGTGGTTTATGCGCTTTCGATGAAGTAGATTTAATTCAATTCAATAATTTTAAATTAAATGCAAAGTGCGTATAATTTAATATTTTTTTATAAATAACAATAGGTAAATAGAAATTTACACCAGTTAGTAATTTGAATACTTAATTATTTAGTGATGTGGATAGCGTTAGTTAGTGATTCCAGAACAACTCTTATAGACAGGATCGGCGTCGGCACAGCAGGTGCAACCAGTGAAATAGCACCGGGCGGCACAATTTAGAACTCGTAGAGTTTGTACCAGACGGCAAAAGGCTTACCGTCGGCCTTGCTTTTTGATGCTATTGATCAAGGACGTCACATAGACATTAATTTGGTAGGTTCGGTACCTCTCTTTTCCCAGCATTATTTGTTCGAGATGACTTTCGGAAGCGCATGATTATTAAGCATCTTCACTATGAAAAGACAGAGACATGCATGTCTTCTCCTATTAAGCAACCTCATCACAGAATTTTCGCACATTTTGTTTTAAGTTTTTCCAGCGTTCATCGTGGAGCATAACAAATTTTACATAATAGAGGTTGGCTATACTGTACATTTTCGAAAGACTACGGTTTCAGCAAGCCGCTGATTTTGCCATATTACACATTAAAAACATTTCGGAAAAACAACTGATTAACACAATTTTTCTGTTTTATAACATGATATGAAACAGACCATAGCTATTATGTTACCATGGAAATAGGAAACTGATACTCCATTACAAACACGGAGACTACTAAAATTAACCAATGCGGAAAAGCTGACTGGTTGCAAAATGTACACTTAAATTTTTAAAGAAAGGGAGGAAAGCCTTTTCGGGTCTTGATAAAAACATCGTGGTCCATGACAAAACCAAAAAATTTTCTTGAAACCGACAAATGTGCGATAACACTTTAAAAGATAAGTTCCGTGCCCGACATGTTCTCCAAATTTGTCTGTATTCCATTACTTTCTCTGAAACCTGAAGTGTCAAATATACATCAATAAATCTTGAAACAACGAGGAACTAAAGATAAAATTACAGAAAAACAATGCTACAATGCGTCTATGTTTAATGCTTGCTGTTCTGCCACAAAATAGTCTTAAGAAGGTAAGAAATATCTTTAAAAACTGATGGTAATCTCCATTGGAATGGTAAACAACTCTGCTTGACTTCATATTAGGGCAGAAGCCATCTCCGCGATGCTGTATCAAACAGTCCAAACAGCAAGACAAAACCTGCATAAACAGACTGCAGGATTGTTTTTAGATACTGCAGAATATGAGAAAAATGTACAGTTATAAAATAAGAGATACTCTAGAGGAATGTCAGTATTATAATAAATAATCGAATAACTATAGCATATTTAATTATTTTGTAAAATAAATAAACATTTGAATTATATTCCATGATATCGACTCCAATTTTAAAATTTCGTAATTCATCCTTCACAAGATCCCAAAAAGTAAATGTAAAAAAGCACTTTATAAAAGCAAATTTCAATCAGGTTTTGCAGGTACATTAAAGCATCCATTGTGAATCATTAATCAGAAATACTGCTTTTCTTCACAGCAAGGAAACGTAAAGATTTCTGTCTCTCATCACTACACGACCATAACAAACAAACAAAAAACCAGCTTAGGTAATCTGAACAAATGTTTTACGTCGAGATTTTCAATCTCAGTCATCGTTTCATTTCCACAACCTTTTTAAAAATTCAATTTTATTTTTACAATTTTTGCTATCAAAATAATGATGAAAAACTTTTCAACTAATACTAGACACACTTGAATTCTAGAATAAACAGGTGGTACGTTTAATAATAAACAGCTGTGTGTTAAGTCTAAAAACTATATCCATAAAAAATCGAAACAGTATGACAAGAAACATCGTTATTGTTTATCTTTCCATAAAATATTTTTTCTTTGTGACGTTGCATGTCTTATGTCGATACAGCTTCTGAATACCTTCGCAGAAGTTGCACAGATCTCAGTTGCTCTGAATGCTCGTTCCTGGATCCGTGAAGACAGCCAGATGACTTCTCGTCTCGTTTTAAACTTCTACATAAATAACTCAGAAAAAAGATTTAAAATAAACCTTTTTATTGAATCGTCAGCCTGACGGTTACACAACCTATGTAACAACAAAAAACAGTATCCACAGCTTGCGGAAAAACTGCAAGTTACAGGGGAATTCAAGTATTAATTCTACAAGCTTTGGCTCAGGCTCTCAAACTTTCCGCAGCAGTTACGGCTAGCAAAGCTAAAGCCAATTCAAGTAGTTCACTACCTCGGAGATGCAAAAGCGAGACGGTCAGCGATAGCTGCCAAAAGCTTATTCTCGAACTCAAGAACTCTCAGAACCACCTTAATGTATGGGCCTACTGGGCACTTGCCCTGGGGTCTCATGATAAACCATTTCATTTCTGTCAGTGATAGTCGTATCCTACACTTGCCCAGTGGTCCATAATGCGGTTAATAAGGAGGAAACTGAGAACTGCGCTTAAATACATTAAATAATTTGCATTCTGGAGGGAATCGACAAAAGTACATGTAAAAGTAAAGACAAAATAATAAGGTAGCTGGTTAATAAACATAAAACCGTACTTGAAGTTTTTAATTAACTTGACGGCATTATTAGCGGTCCAGATTTCAGAAGAATGAAAGTATTCGTTAGGGCTTGGAGAGTAGTTTTTAAGGAAATGGATTCGTTTTGGTGGTGCTGGCGATTAGGAATTTACGGAATTGGGAATTTACCAAATAGCTGAATATCTTCCAAAAAATATTCTAGGAATTATTATTGGCATATCTTAGTTCATCGAAAATGTTTCAGGAAGATCTTCACAATACATGTTGCGTTGATCCCTCCGTTCTTTTTCTGAATGAAACTGCAATTTATTCCGAATACCAAGAGCATCTCTATTCAGAAGAAATTAAGAATAGCACACATTCTGTCGGCTCTGCTGTACATTTTTCTACACTTAACATTTTTCTACACTTGTCCAAAAAACTTCCCGTAATCACCGATGGCAATCAGGCTTTCCTCCGACTTCCCATCTCATCAATTTTACTACAGTCTCTGGCTATGAAATCTTGACACCATAAGGCACAGATGACAGACAAGAAAAGACATACAGGTAGAATTTAGAACTACTAGTTAACATTTAAGTTATGAGTTACACAAGGCAGATCTTAAGCTGATAAATGGACATTTTCTCCTATGCAAAACCTCAAAACCCAAACTTAAAAATGCTGCATGTAATGCAAGAGTAATTTTACGGCGGTTCATCAGTAAGAAGCACTATTTGACGTAAATTTCATTTGCAAACATCGCACGTTTAAGTATTCACGGTGGCAGAATTACTGAACATCATTACATATGTCATAAAATGTTTAAAAATTCTAAATTAAGAACATAATTAAGCGTAAGAATTATTTAAAACCAATTAAAAGCAGTACATTCATGTGAAATTCACCTACCCAGCTTAGACACGATTTCAAATGGCAATGGACAGCCGGTAATGGTGAATCAACCTCTTTATCCAACTCTTCAAAAATTGCATATAGCTCCTTCAGCTACGGCTTTTAACACGGCATTATCAGAAAAGAAAGGACGCCCATAGCAGCTGGTATCTTACAAGTAAGGTCATCATTTTTACACATGATAACCTTACTTGTAAGGTACAAGCTACATGAAAATAGCCCTTCATGAAAATGCTTGTCACAGGCATTTTCATGAAGCACTATTAACCCTTTCAAGATTAAAAATGAAATATATCTTGGAGCATATTATCCCGTTAGTCTCGAAAGGGTTAAAGCAACAAATTAGCCACCCATGCCTGCCAATGGGGGAGGGGAAAATCTTAAAGAAGCTGGCTTTGTTCATTGTTCTGAGGTATTTATGTATACATAAAATCACACATGAAAATCACGTGTTTAAATGCATTAGAACATGTTTTAGCTACTCTTGTCTAAAAAATGTCATTGTTTGTGGCCGGCTCCAGGCGCAGGCGACAAAGGCAGCCGCCTAAGGCACCAGGAGAGTTTTTTTACAAGGGATAGCTATATAAAGGCATATTTAGCCATTTTTAACTATTAGTTTATACAGGATGCTAACCAAAATGATCGCTTAGGGAGCAAAAAGTGCTGGAGACGGCCCTGACATTATATATGGGATGACACGATAAGCAACCAATTACTAATCTTTCCTTTGAACACATGACACCAGATTCTGCAAACCATCTCAGACCTACTAAATTCCTCCAACAAAAATTCAGGGAGAAGTAGAATTAGTAGTATTGATATAGTAGTATTCTGGAATGTTAAATTTTTTTGAACAAAAGATTAAGCGCGGTGGGATTTTTTTCCCCTTCTTCTTTTCAAGATCTTTTAACATACTGTGATACACTATTTGGAAAGTACTTATTAATTACAAAAGGAATTCTTCGCCCCCCTCCAAGTTCATTCCAGTTCTTGGAAATGTGGACCAATCTTCGGCATGAACTATTAACTGGGCGGAGAAATAAAAGCGAAACAGTGCACAGAAGAGTCAATTAATTTCTTTAATGATCCATCGGAAGGCGACAGAGCCATCATTATGCGACGCCAGTCGGAAACGTTACGTCACAGTTAACTGGGATGTCGCAGGGTTTTAACGTCGCGATCTAGTTGCAAGAACATATTTTTTACTCGAGAAAGGAAGTGATTGGAAGCTTGGAAACGGGGACTACTTAATTAAAACCATCTGTGATTACATAATCCAGTCGACTACAACATTACATGTCGCATGGATTTACTTTAGCAAAAATTGTTCATACGAGAGAGATAACCAAGGAAATGAAAATGTGTTCCTATATCCGCGGTGTTACTCATTTATCCGCGATTTCCAACACAATTTTAACCAAAAACTATGTCGTAGTACAGTACTTAAGGTAAGCAGCAATAGAAGAGTTTCAGAACTTCAGGAGGGTGGTGGTGGAGGTACCAAATCTGTCTTTTAAACTTACATTTTTATTCGTTATTTAACTCACTAATTTGCTATTTTTAGTGATACAGAAGAAACAACAGAATGCAGGAAAGCTTCGACATAAAGTGTTAATTACAATAAAATTTACAACTTAATAAGCATACTACGACATTTCCAGTGGAGATTTTAGTTAACATTTCTTCAGTCTTGTTAGAAAAGACGCATAGCAGTAATGCTTTAACATGACTGCAAATTTAAGTCCGACTTTTCTTAAACTAAACTTTTTCAATACTTTCTCAAATTATCTTTCTTAAAAAAAAAAAAAAAAAAAAAATTTTCTTAAAACTAAAGAAGATTAAAGACCTATTTAACCTTTCTTTGCCCGAAGACGAATTATCCTCTCTTCAGCTCAGATTTCAAAAACACGCCTATATCACCACTATGAATACGAAATACAATTAAGATAATTTTCGGAGAAACACGTTCCTAATTTGAACGGCCGGTTTACACCCGCAAATTTGAGGAAAATGTTGCGTTTATTTTTCTGCTTTCCATATATGTTCACAACCATTTTACGGCGATGAAGGATAAAAAAAATTGTACAGGAAATTTTCTTTCGTGTAGGTGAACCAATCAAAGAAAGGTTCTTCTTCTATATACTACATTTCTGGGAACAACGCATTTCTCGAAAAATGTTTCTAACTGCATTTCTCTTCCGGAAGTCTGATAAGAGTTTGGGTTACGTGAATTTTAACTACAGGAAAAGCATTTAAAAGATTTTCGGTACAACAAGAATTACAAAGTAAGACATTAATAAAATTTAAAACTTCACTTCTTGTGGCTGAGAATACAAGAATGCTTTAAATAATTACAAATCAAATAGCAGATTAGAGACTAATAACCCAGCTCATAATCTAAGCGCAACTTCTAAATGTAACATCTATAGCAGCAATACTTCCTACAGTCTTGTCTGCGAATTTAAAAACAAATTGATTTTTAACACAGCTAAGAAAAAATATATATATAAATAAATAAATAAAATTTTTTAAAAAACTGAACAAAACCCTTTACGTAGTAGATATATGCATAAATAATCTCCCCTCTCCCTCTTTTCATTCAATCAAATCTTTTTTTATAACGCGGTTTATTTTTATGCAGTTAACAATTACACAATAGGATATATATTTCAGTTTAGTAATATAATATACTAGAAGTGTTCGATGCCAGTTAAGTTAGATTGAAAGTAATGTATCTAACAACAGAGAGAACGATACCGCTGTAATACTTCTCTAATGTAATCTCTCTTCTGCTCTAATTCTAAATCTTCTTCTTCGATGCAAAAAATAAGTTTCATAGTCATACATATTTCAGTCTGATGCCATATGGAACCCACATAAAAAATGTCGATAGAAAAATGAACTAATTCTCTCTCATTGTATCAGCAACAATGACACGCCGTTTTTAATTATTTTCGTCTTTCTAATCAAATGGTAGTAAAAACTAAAGTTCTATCCATTATTTCATCTATATTTAATTTTAGTGGATTAAATGTGGCAAAAAATTTACCGTAATCGATCAGAAATCAATAACGCAAGCAAACACACAAACAAGCATTCTTCTTTATATGTAGAGATTTTGTAAAAGTTACAAATTTTGGATTAACAAACTCTACGATTTAAAAGCGAGCAGTAGCAACACTTTTCGAAATAAAACATTTTTATGTTCAACGCGCGGGACTGTTGCCACTCGGGAAAATGAAGACGGAAATTAGCGCTTTCAGAGTTTTTAATTAATATCTCCGCTGATTAAAGTCATCCGAAGATGGGAGTAGTCGAAGTGGCTTCTCACGAATTTTTAGAATCGGGAATAATGTATTTAGTGTTTGGCTATGCTATTTTTATTTCGTCATAAAACTTCGAAATTTTTTATTAACAAACTCTACGATTTGAAAGTGAGCAGTGGCAACGCTCGAAATAAAGCAGATTTTTCATCTCCAGCGTGCGACACTGTTGCCACTCGAAAAAATGAGGGCGAAAATTATCGTTTTTCGGAGTTTTTAATTAATAGCTCTGATTTTAGCTACTTTTTTTTTTTCGAAAAACGTGGATGGCGATGACTCAGAAAAGAATTGTAGAAAGTTGGTGACGATAGCTATAGTAGTGACTGAGTTATTAGAGGACAAACCAATATACTTTCTTCTTTATAGGTAACAGAATACATATATCTATATTATGGTCCACAAGCTTATTTTATCGGGGTTTGGGAAGAGCTACGATATCAGAAACGTTATAAAAAATATAAGCAAAGCATGGAATGAATTAACGGCAAGAAATGTGAGGGCAGCATGGATACATATCATACCACAATGTACAAATGATTTCATTGGTTTTGAATCATTTGTACATTACGTGTTCACTTAGCTCAAGTCACTAATTACGTAACAAAAATACGGATAGCAGCTTGATTTTAATGAGTTGGATACCGTCAGCGCAACTCAGACCACCAAATCGAATACGAAAAGACGGACAACGGCTAGGACAACGACGACTGCGCTGATATGTGTGTATAACGAAAATAAACAGCTGAACAACTATAAAAAATTATTTATTCATACCTTTAGTTCATTTCACATTTCGCTTGATTTTTATTTGTGTTTAGAACAATCAAAGAAAATACGTTTCTTCCCTTAGAAATAAAAAGAAAGTTCTTACGAAATGATTGTACTTCATCTTGTTGGTATTTTTAACACATTTAAGTAATCATTTTTAGCTGCTTGGGGCTTCATGGATATGATTGATGAAGGAATTAGCTCAATGCAATTTAACGTTCCTTTATATGATATTCACATTTTAAAGACGGCTGAAAAGCAAGAAGCGAAAAAGAAATTTGAAAGGAGAAACTCAGAAAGGAGAAAAAATTTCCCCCGTTGACGGACTGAAGAACGTAATTTCAAAACAGCTTAAATCAAATCGCACATTTTTGAGGGAAACGGCTGCAGTAAAAATCTTATATTACAAACGGCCAATGTGTGTCCCGTTGACGCAAGTCAGCTGAAAAATCTTCACATTTACAGAATGTCAGTGTTGTCACACTTTTTTTAATACTCACTTTAGGATTTATATTTTGCTTCGGATATCTTCGCCTGTTAAAATTTTTACTGCTTGGAGTTGTAGAAAAAGTTTCCTAGTTTTTGTTTAATTTTTTTTCTCTTTTAGCATATTTATTCACAAAGTTTATACGAACTATTAACACACAAAAATGCTAATTCAAATATCTGAAAACAAGGATATATCAAAATATTTAATTTAATTTTCTTCGTTTTGAAGCTGTGGATGGCAACGATTTCTAAAGCAATTTAAAATGGAATCCTAAATCTTAAAACTTTTATTATGTAAAACAGAATTTTAAACAAGCCATAAGATGACGTAAGCCTTATTATTATGATTTAATTTTATAATTTGCATTCTTTGAACTGTTTTGATGCTAGTTTAATGAACTGTTTTGATGCTAGTTTGATGCTAGTTTTAAGATGATGTGAAATCCATAAGTTTTAACCAAGCATCAATAATTTTTGGTTCAATGAGTTACCTACTTAGTTATTACTCCTATCTTTAGCAGTGACATCAGCATCTTGGTTGATATGATTCAGAGAGGAGAAGAGAAAAAAATTGGCGAAGAAATAAGAAGAGAGAAGACCTAAAAAAATGTGTGTGGTGTGGACATAGAGCTACAGCTCCCGGTATTCCAAAAAAAAAAAATGGTCACGCACTTTCTTATTTAGCGGGAAACAAACAAACAAACAACTAAAAACTTTAATAATACATTCTATTTTAATTATTTTAGTTCTTCTTATCCTCCCCCCCCCATTCTGAACTACTAAAAAATTATCGTATCCTCGACACCAGTTGAAATTACAAAGAAGGTTACATTGAAAAATATGCATATGTACATAAGAAAATTAAAACCAACTGCCATTTTGATTTTAAACCACTCCAGATTGACTTTCTCAGCTGGCCAACGTTTATATTTACAATTAATGCTTTCGAAAATGAGAGTAATCAAAATCGGCGTGAGAATGATCACTGAGCAATCAAAAAATTCTAGATCTGTCTGTGCGCTCGATTAGTTAACGATGGACATTAAAAAAAGTTTAACTTTGTGAGCTCAACGAGAAGGAACATCAGTATTACTACATCAACAAAATTATTCGAAACGGATATTTGTGAACTGAAAACAAGAGTTGAACATTGTACAGGACAGAGGTACGATGGTCAATTGCTTGAATTTAAAGCATTATTCGATTCTTTAGACAAAAGAAGTCTCAGTAAGTACATTAATCCACTTTTTAATTTTCTTGTCAAACATAAAAATTATTTATCAAATTAAGTTTGGAGTATATCAAGTTTTATCTGTTTAAATACAAAATACAATTCAATCACTGCGAAGAATGAAAAAACTTCAGTACGTTCTTTATAGGAATCTAGAGTACTTACGTATTTTCCAATCTTCCATTTTCGATATATAAAACTGTATGTCAGTAACAACATACCGAATATAAGACTTCAGCTTTGGTTAGATATAACCACGATCTTCAATGATCTAGCTTAGTTTTGATCGACACTAATAACCTCTCTGGTGTTAATAAATGAACATTTTAATTTCAGAGGATAATCTGTGCCTATTATTAAAGCTAAGTCAACAAAGAAAAAAGTTCTACATGCATAAAATAATTTTTTACAGATTTTTGAGAGCACTGAGAACCGCTATTTTTTCCTTCCAATTTTTATAAAGTAAAAATATTTTTCTTTTATTTAATGCTTTGTTTGGAGTGGCAAATACATAATTAATCACTCTTATTCTACATAATCATCAGTTTAGTTAGTATATGTAATTAAAAGTAAAAAGTCTGCCGTAAAATCGATAAGACTATATAGGCTATTTTTATAGAATAAAATATTGACTTATACATTGAAAATAACGGTGTATTCCAGTTAGAACGAAAGGACTTACCAGTCATCTTTCTGTATAGTGAAAGAGGTAGAGGTGGTTTTCTTCTTCCCGTATAGCTGACGGTACAGCTTGTACTGGTCGCCGTACACCCAGCATACTTTCCACCACTGACGACAGACGAGTACAGAACTCGCCTTTACTCCCGAATTACTCATAAGGGGCGGTATCCATTTTCTAGATAGCAGAAAAGTATTAATTCTCCTGCCATGCACATTTCATGTAGTATTGACAAACGTAACCGACGATGCACTGTGGATCTTTCCTTATCAAAATGCGAGAAAAAAATGTAACATAATGCCGCAAACATCATCCTCATCACCAACACATTTTCATAACAGGTCCATAAACATTGATAATCCGAAGTTTGTAATACTCAAATTTATAGTTTTCCACGATTCACTGCCCATTATTAATCCAAGGAGAGAAATAAAAAAAGTACAAAGGAAGAGAAAGAGACTGAAGAAAAATAAATAATAGCGTAAGACAAATGTTCCCTACAACCGTGACTGCGAAGTAAGAATGGAGCCAGGAAACGTCCGGCCACAGGTAAACACTTTTTTAATTGTCAAACGCCGTTCCCGTTTGGAGCCACGAATGATAGACGGCGAATGTTCGCTAAAACCCTCAACTTGTTCGTCCAGCGATGAATCAGCTTTTGCTCCGGACACCGCCAATTCGCCAAAACATTTTCGCCAACAAGTTTTTCGGTTGTAAGGTGAATGGGATTGTTCCTCAAATCCAAAAACCTAGTAATAATAATAACAGTAAAAAAAAATCTGACGACGAATTAATAGTTATCTGTAAATTTAGCTCAGTGGTTCCACATTCATTTTACTGGGTTTTAGAAAAATAAAATTTATAATCAAATTAAATACACATGGTTGTGATACCCTCTTTGCCTTAATAGCAAAGAGAAAAAAAATTAATTAAGTGCTTTTACACTAAACTTCCAATTAACAGAGGGCGGATTAACTAAGCCCTTAAGATCACAAATCATCAGCCTAAAATAAAAACTGTCTATGGAAAATTCAAAAAGGAAAAGAAAATTTCTTAGATTAATAACAATCATGGAAGATGATGTCGTAATATTTGTGTTGTTTTTATCCATAACAATATATAATTTAGTTGTACGTAAACTTGCCTATATAAACATTACAAACAGTAAAAAAAAATCTGAAATCTTTCAGATTTTATATTACGTCCAAAGGGGCATTTTATTAGCGTTTGGTGTGTTACCTTTATTTATTAAATATGTTCTTCGCCTTTAAACCATAAAATTCCGTTCAACAGCAATATCGCAAAATAATTTTAAAATGAGTATATCTTTAAAATTTCCGATACACAGTTCCACGCGCTAAAGAAAAAAAGTCCCCCCTCCAGGGTAGAGTGTTGCCATTGCTCGCTTTTTAATCATTCAGTTTGTTCATCAAAAATTCGTCAAAGATTTACAAAATATGAAATAGTTAATAAAAGAAAGTCCAAATTAGGGCTTCCGGATACCCATATTCGGTGGAGAATTACGTTATTCAAAATGTCATGGCTCTAGGGACCGTTGTTTATCACAATGCGAGAAACATATATACGTTTATGCAGATTCTTCATTATTTAATTTCTTTATACATAGTACAGGGCGATAATATTTGGTGGCAACACTTTGAAAAGTGAACCGATGCAAAATGGCAAAACGAAATTAATAGTCCTATAAGGTATATCTCCCACATTCTTAGCGTGCCTTCGTGGTGTAATGGTCAGCCCACTGAGCCGGTATTTCAGAGGTCCGTGGTTCGATCCCCGGCGAAGGCAATGCATATTTTTCATCTCTCCTGCTTGTAATTAACCTAATGTCTCTACAGTCCTTGTGGGCAAATTGCCTCTTTGGACTAATAAAAAGTTCATACTTTTCTAGGCGCGTTTGAACTCAGTTAAACGGTTCAAACTTTATTGAGAATACTGTTCCATAAAATTATAATTCCTTTAGACTATTCCTTAGAGAGTCATAGCAGCATATTTATGAAAAGTATAATAGTGTTTCCAAATATTATGCTTTTACTTTATGTTTTGCAGTTATCTTAATTTAAGGCAAACTGCCTGAAATTTATGAACAAAACCGTAAGCATACACGTTTGAGGTTGTGGACATTGAAATAGACATCACCGAGTGCAATTGCATCAAAAGCAGAAATGAACTGCTTTCGGTGTCACTTTATTGAGATTTGTTATATATTGCCTTTATAATACAGTTTCTTTATTACTAGTAATCTAATTCCTTCCTTTTTTTCATAAATATTCTTTTTTGTTTAGAATATTAATATAATTTGCTTAACAAAATGAATTTAATCTCCACATTTAAATTGCTAGAAAATATAGCTCCCGCCTTTTTGGTGTAGCGGTCACCACGCTCGGCGCGATTCGAGAGATCTATAGTTCGAGTCGCGGCGAGGGCATTGCCCGTTTTCCACGTCTCCTGCTTCTAAATAACCTAATAGCTCTACAGTGGCGTCGGAACTAAAAAAGGTGGTGGATGATGATTTTGCACCACCAGGATTTGGCAACTGGTTCTTTTAATCCCCAGTAGCCCTTTAAAAGGGGGAGTATATAAGGTATTTCTCCCGCATGCCCTCGTGGTGTAGTGGTCAGCACACTCGGCGTGTATTCAAGACGTCCGCGGTTCGACTCCCGGCGAGGGATTGCTCATTTTTTACGTCTTCTGCTTCTAAATAAACTAACAGCTCTACATTATTATCTTTCTGTTAATTATGAGTTATTTTTCTTTTCTGTGCATTTTTGAATTGCATTCGGATAAACCGGTTATTTAAAGATAACCCTGGACGTCGTCTCTAATATTACCTCCGTTAGTCGGGAGTTGACTGTATAATCAGACGTTTATACAATCATTAACAGTCTTACAAATGTGCTTAATTTTCTTCCAAGCTCTGTTAAGTGAAACTACTGTATTTCGACTTCACACATGCTATACATTCTTGTTTTTATAATAATGAATTAATGAGTTAATGTCTTAACGTATTAATTCATGCAGTCTTGGACTGATTATTTTTTTAGTCTAAGATTATTTAAAAAAATGCTTCTCTTATAAATTGACGATAATGCTTTTTTCTTCACTATGTCATTTCAGCTCATACGAAAAATATTATAAAGTATGAAAGTTTTACTTTGCAAATAGCAGAGGAACCTGTACTCCTTTTGAAACTTTGTACATTGTAGAGAAACCTGTACCTGTACTCCTTTTGTTTACTGTCCACTAGAGCCTGATTACTGGATCACATAGTCTGGACTAGACACTCAAATGATTCTATACCTACTCGTATAATCCTGTTTTGAACTCATCAACACCAAGAACACCGTTGCACCTTCTGAAAGAGAACCACGTCTTGAGCCCCAAAGAGTCTTAATCGAGCCCCCTTTTCATTTTTGTCAATTATATCTCTGTTTTATTTTTACGAAAAGTTTTACAAGAAGTTGTTCGTCGTCGAATGCTTACACAGTGAATTTAGAATTATAGGTGCATATTGCTGCTGAATAGCAACATTAGAGATTTTTGAGCAACATGATTTCAATAGAGATCAGGGAATGATATCCTTCTTCCTGAACTAGCAATCTCTTGAAAGATCTTTTACACTAACAGATTTTAAGTGATGTACTCCATGAACTCTGAAGAGTTGCAAACATACATACCTATTCAAGGATTCAAACCGCAAACTCCCTAACCCGCCTACTGGTTTAAATGGTAAGTGAATTGAATTATTTGGATTACGGTAAAGTATGGAAGGTTTATTTGCTTAAGAGACGGAGTGCCTTCATGGAAACGTTTCTAAGGGACACTGTTTCATATTCACGTTAAATACGAGAAAAAGCCATGGAAACTCATTCATCGGGATTCTAGCTGGGTCAACTACAAATGCTTAGCCACCCAATCGGTATAGTGGTTAGCGTCGCTGACTGCCGTGCCGAAAGAGCCCGGGTTCGAATCCCGGAGAAGGCACGAATGTTTGTAAATGTATAGTGTCCGTGCGGTATGGGGGCACTGTAACTATGCGGCAAGCCGGAGGTTGGTGGTACGAGGAGAGGGGTGAGAGAACCTCGGATCCGTCCCTTCATCAAAATTGAGGGTGGAACTGAGCTAAATCGCACTGTCACCTGTAAGGCGTTCAAGGCTGTTGCCAACGACAGGCGTAAAGTTACGCTCCTTGCCACGAAGGTTTTCGGGGCCTTGGGCTCACTATAGGTCAGACAAGTCAGCATTAGCAGCAACAAATGCTCTGCGGCTAAAGAAGATGAAATTGATATTCATTTGAAATTTTTTAATGGGATAGTTATCGTGTGCTTTGACGTATTCAAGCAAACAAACAAATTCCACTACTCTCTTATTATTCATCTCTCCCCGGTTTCAAACCACCAAACCTCCCATGCAGCCAGCCCTTTCTTTGGGATTTAAACCTAAGTCGAACTATTAACAGTCCCACTGCTCGGCCCCGGTGACCTTAGACCAGAAGTGATAGCGATAACAAATTAATATATCTACGTCACAATGTTCGTTGTCACAATGTTGTCAGTTTCTTAGTCTGCAACTACAAAAAAAAATTTTTTTTGCTAAAATATTTTTCTGGCCAATCCCCCTGTCCCTTCCTGTTAAAGAAAATAAAAGTTTTCTACGTATCAGGACCAACTGCGAAAATAATACACTGACAGGAAGCAATTTCCAACACCTGTTTTAAAAACACATTTAAGTCATCTACATTCTCATTAATTCATGAGACTTACCACCGGCTCATTAACTAGTTTCAAGTTTCATTAATTCGCCCACTGGCTCATTAATGCACGTAGATCATTTTTCAGAAGGAGGACTAATGATTAAATTCTAAATTCTACACTCCTACAAAATTTCGACCGTATTATTTTATGTAAAGCACGGCATTTTATATAATAATTATTATAATGAATCTGACCTGTACCTCACTTTCATTTTCCTCGAAATTATTAATTATCCTCTGCAACAAAAAAAATTCCACAAATGAAAAAGCGGGGGTTGGGAGAGGAAAAAAATAATGTTTAATGATACTCAAACGCAGAACATTATAAACTATCATATAAGATTTCTCAGTTGAGCATGTTACATTTGTAAAATACAACTGTTATGAGCAATTCTGTAAAATAAAGAAAAATATAAATATACAAAACATTTTTTTATTAAATATAGATTAAACATAATTTATAAAAAAAAGTTAAAAAATTCTTTAAATGCAGGGCTTGTACCAGGCCATTGTAACAGCTTTAGATATTGTTGCAATAATAATCTTGTACTTTTGAAATAGTTGAATTTGAAATTTATATGTTAAGAAATGGCAATGTTTGAAACGCCAACACGAGAGCTGCGTGCGGTTCTCGCACGAAGTAAGATAATGATTTTTAATTAAAAAAGAGATAGAATACGTTTTGGCTGTTAATTTTTGATGTTACCTTTTCTTCGACTTATATGTTGCAGTTATGAAATTGATCTATTAAATAAAGTTTGCTGTGTTCCAATGGAGTTTGCTTTAATTACGAAACAAGCATTACAGTCTTAATTATTTTTGGAGGCACCGGCGAGATAGAATAATCGTGCGTGCTTTTGAAATGAAAGCACATCTCCTGGAAAGCAAGGTATAGCATTTCTTTATTCCCAATTTCAAACGATATTATAAAGTTATTTGAACGAATTTTGATTT
>KK117776.1:539136-556090 GCA_000611955.2 Stegodyphus mimosarum | reverse complement strand
AAAGTCGCGTTCAAGAACTTTTCTCTTCGGAAAAGTTTCTCCGTTGGGGGAGAGATTGTAACAGCTTTAGATATTGTTGCAATAATAATCTTAAACTTTTAAAATAGTTGAATTTGAAATTTATATGTTAAGAAATGGCAATGTTTGAAACGCCAACACGAGAGCTGCGTGCGGTTCTCGCACGAAGTAAGATAATGATTTTTAATTAAAAAAGAGATAGAATACGTTTTGGCTGTTAATTTTTGATGTTACCTTTTCTTCGACTTATATGTTGCAGTTATGAAATTGATCTATTAAATAAAGTTTGCTGTGTTCCAATGGAGTTTGCTTTAATTACGAAACAAGCATTACACCATGATAATGTATTAAACATAAGTATAAAGAATTTATAACATATTTACAATATATGATTTAAAATTAGGCAAAACAACAACCTTATTATGGCGCAGATTCTGAAATGATAAGAATTTGAGTAAATTCTATAGATGAGACGTGTGTCAATCTTTTTCAGGAGCAAGAAAAAAGCCTGACAGATTTATTCAAAACTTTATTTTCTACACTAATACACGAGTGGCTTAAAATCGCGAACTTGTAGAGAAAAAGGCACCAAGAAGCTTTCCTCAGCAGGATTCTCTTATTAAAAAAATATTCTAGCTAAACCATTACAGTATATTAATAATCAGTTTGTCAAATCTATTTGTGAAGAATATTAAAGTGCAGTAACTGCCCAAACGATAGCCAGATTTACACAAAACAGCTGTTTTCTGAAAGGTTTTCAAGCTGCGCAGCGATGTCATTTAAAAAATAACTTCAAATTAACTTATTCACTTTAAAATGCATTATCCGGGTTATTGAACTATTTTTCTATACTGGCCATTGGTGGGCCTCTCTATAAGAAATTTATTAAAGCATTTACTTAATTAAGATAAAACACTCCACAGAACAACTGATAAGCCAGAAAGGAATCTTCATAAAGGATTTTCTAAGGAAAGGATTCTGTTCATCTTAAATACGAGGAAAGAAACAATAACATCATCAAAAACACTTTAATCCTTGAGAAAATGGTCTAAACTAACACAGTTCTGAGGCTACATCTACCCAGCCGTTGGTAACTGAGGATGGGTAAAGTTAGATTGATTGAATCAAGAGTTGATTCAAGGAATTTAGGTGGATATGAATCAAGAGAAAACACGTGAATGTTCTGCTAAGAGAAGCATACCTTCGCGTAGGGCTTTCTAAGGGATACATAACACATGGGAAAACTCATGAAAACGCTCACCCAACCAACCCCTCAGCGGGATTAGAACTCGGATCGGACGTCTAAATACTTCCATAAGACAAAGGTTTAAGAAAGGCCAAATCAAAGTACAGGAATGCTATATGTATTTCAGTCACAATGATGGATCTGATTACTTTGCATTCTTTTCTGTCAGTTACAATAACTGATGTGGAAGAAAGGTTGTTTTGACTTCTCAATGCAAGATAACTTAAAAAATTGGTAAATTTTAAGCATTCAATACTGATGACAAGGGAAAAAAAAATCTGTTAAAAATATAGTGACATCCATCAGCCGAAATCCTACATTCATCAGTCTTAACTTCTCTAACAAAATCCAAAATCCCCTGGAGGTATTTTAAATCACATTTTGCAACAACAGATAAAATATCTTCATCATTTATTTGATAACAGTTTTCGAAAGCACATATTTCATAAGCAATTTTTTTTTCGACGACCAGACTAAAGCAAATGCTACTCAGCCACGTCCCTCAATCTGGCTTCTTTAAAACAAAAATAAAACGTTAAGTTCCAATAAGATTGGTCATTTCTCCTCTTCGGATTTAAGAGTGGCAGGTAAGGAAGGTATGAATTCGAAGAGTCGTCATGCCTGTGGAGAGAGAGAGCGAAGTTCGTCTAATGGCTTCTCGGTGGGGACGTTAGGAAGGGGGGGAAGGGAAGATGAGCTCCTGGAAAGAATGATAGAGATTCCTGGGCTGGGTCCGGTGTCGTACCCCCTCATTAAAGGTCCTGATGGATGGCGGAAGGACCGGTTTCCGTCAAACCTCCAGGCGATTTCATTTCTTAATACACAATCGGCGGAACAAATAACGCTTAAGGCTCGTTGTTGCCCACAAAAGGATAGGCACACCTTCCACTGGACTACCCAAGTGAAATTAAAAAGCTTTCCCTCCGCAGCCACTACTGGCTTGATTGTTTGTCTAACAACAAAGTTGCCGACTACGCAGAAGTGTATGGTTATAAATCGGAAACCAGACAAAGGTGGAAAACTAAAGAGACATTAGAACTGATTTTTTTACGTATTCGCTGTGGCCGTGTAAAATGAAAAGCTAAAGCGCCACGGAAAAAAAATTAAAGAAGAACTGAAGTTCAGTAATTTATTAAAATTTAACATCGATGGTTCCTAGTTCCCTTCGAGAGCACTGCTCCGAGGGACAGGTCAAGGGGAGACCGACAGGCAAAAAAGTAATACGAACATGCTTGGAAAATTCCTGCATTGTGCGGTTAGTTTTAATTATTAATTTGATAGTGCACGGTTAATACCTGTAATAAATAAATATGCAATAAATACCTGTAACGCTAAACGCATTTTCGGTCACACTGCATATCACATTCAAAGCGCTTCTAATACAAATTGCTGCAAGGAAAAAAAAAAAAAAAAACGAAAGCTAATCATGGGGCTGGTATATATAATGAGATATAAAAAGGAATAAGAATCAATGATCCGTTATATAGCGCAAAAAAAGTAATGTTTGATGATCTGATCAGAGAAACTCAGTATTCAAATTTAAAAATTCTGATGTGGACACCACATGACTTCCTTCTATTAAGTTGTGCACATTTTTTTACTGCGCTTCATTTAAACTTATTTCCTCAAATTTCATTAGAGATATAATTTTCCTTCAATCAATTCAGTTCTCACGTCGCGGCAAAGCAAAAATACATGAAAATTCAAAATATCTTCGTTAAAAATTGTAAAATACAAAAAAAACTCCAGATACAGTTAAAACAGTTAAAAAAAATTTTTTTTTTACAATTAAAATTAAGACTTTCTACACAAAAACAAACAATTCCGCAAGATGACAAGAAGGCATATTTTTCGGCGCGCCAAACGGAAAGTTTAGCTTTGGTCCCACTCAGCAAAAAGACACTGAAAGTGCAGAATTCTAGTGAGTTTCAAATGTAAACAAATGGCGGTTCATTAGGCTTAACTCGCCACTTAAACTTTTAATTTGCTGACAATTCTAGAACTAATACATGCAAATTAATAAAAGGCATAAAGACGTTAACTGGAACATAAAAACCATATAATTCAATCACTTTTAAAGGAAAAAATGCACAGTTTACCAATATATAAGAATAAAAAAACTAAGCTCAGCGAGCCAGGTAAGACAAACAAACGTCAAGAAAAAAATCTTTTCTGAATCCATTTTAAATGCATTTTACAAGCTTTTTTTGACAAAAACACTCTTTTATTCTGCTCGTACGCAGAAACATCATTCAAAGCGTTTCGAGAGCGGTTGAAACGGATATTTTCGTTGGAATATCCGATATTTTTCGCGATTACAAGACTTCCTTAATTTGTACAAGGAAATTAAAAAGTAGTTTGCTTTTCTTTTCCTTTCTACTCTCCATTTTTTGCAATAAAGTTACGAAAATAAATAAAAAGGAAAATCAAATCCTTTCCCTAAAATCTCTTTTAAATTTACCTCTTATAACGCCATCACTGGATAATAATTTTAATGTTTGGATAGTAAAAGAAACAATAATAACTACAATGCAGAATAAAAACGGGTAATACACTAAATTATGCTTTTTACCCTCAATTAAATAATTTCAGCTCATTTTGCAGCACATAAATTTCTGTAACACAGTACGTGAATGAATTCCCATAACAATGGATTCAGATAAATTCGTTCCCTCCAAAGCAATATACAAAATTTCTATACTGCTTTAAGTTAGTTTACATTTTTCCCACTTCTTTTCAGATTATCGTTTCAAACGTAGGAGGAAAAAATACCTCATTTAATTGATTGTATTAGATTAAAAAACCTATACCCTAAAAAACACTTTTTTGAAAAGAAGAGAGATAATACATAACTATAAACATGATTCCATTGTCAGGTTACATACAACTAATACAAGGAAAAAATAATACATGTCAGGAAAAGTCAAGGAAAAAATAACACATGCGAAACGTTTCGGCTTTTTACATCCTATGTTGCATTTCGAAATCCAAATCAGTTTGGACGGAGGTTGGACCCAGACTCCGAGTACTCTGGTGTTTACATAATTCTATGCGGGGGAACCGGGGAGAAAACTACAGTAGAGACACTTCCACTACAGTAAAATGGAACAAAAAATGTGTCATATAAAAAAGCGGTATTCTAAACAACAAGTGACCACCTACCGATGCTAAGACCCGCTATGTTGCCTCTCACAGTGCTGAATTGTGGTGGCGATCTGTCAGCAATGGGGCAAATTTCTGGCCATATTGAGAGACATCAGGACAGTACGTGAATGAAAAATAGTGATTTCTATCAGCGAAATTTTATATCTGATTACAGTAGTACAATGATGACTATTGGGAAATGTGAAATAGTTTGCTTCAGTTGGCAAATATCAAATAAGATCGCTTGAACTACTTTCTTATGTGTGTGTTTAAAGTGCAATAACGACCCTCGACGCATAAGATAGATCATCTTCGGGTCTATATCTGAGCATTCTTCTGGATATGTTGTATAATTTAATATAATAATCTGGTAATGTAACTTCTTTGTCATATAAAAGGAGCCAGGAAATTTTCATTCCTTCAACACAATCTGAAAAAAATCTGATGACATGACTTCCTTGTACAGAATATTAAACTATATGCATTTTGCATTTCATTTAAACTTAATTGGATTGAATTAAATCTACTTCGTCGATAATGCATAAACCACAATAGAATAAATGCACTCTTTAAAACTCACTATATTTGTTTACCATAGTGACACTCTGACGTTAAGTTTACTTAACAGCGTTACATCTCCTTCATTTTATAACTCAGAAGGCGCAAAACTTTTGTATATCATCTGAAGAATTATCTAATCGTTGCCACATGTTCTACTCAAATACTGTGATAAATCTAAAATGATGTATAAAAGAAATTAAACAAACAAGCCCCCCCTCCCCATTTTCACAGACGATTTAGTGTTTTACACTCAATTAATTCAGTTCTCACTTAGCGAATAAATAAAAAATAAACACATAATAACATAAACAACGTACATAAAAACTCACAATACCTACATTAAAAATTACAAAGTAAATCTTAAAGACTTATTTCCTCGAATTCATTCCAGAATGGGTTAAGCGTGATTTAATTCGCAATAAGAAAAGAAGGCGTTATCTCTGTTGTTGCGAAGCTTAATTTCTCTAGATTGGCAACAAACCCACTATTCTGCTAAGTTCCAAATGTAATCAAATATAGCTGCCATATGAAAAATTATTAGGCTTAGCCGCACTTAAACAACTTTTAAATTGTTGATAATTCTACAAATATTGCAGGCAGATTTACTACAGGCATAAAAAACCTTAACCGGAAGATAAGAAAAACATTATTCAATCATTTTTAAAGCAAAGAACGCGCAATTTACCAACATATAAGAATAAAAAATCTGAGCTCACTGAGCCGAATAACAGGGTGGGTATATATATTTATATACTTTTGGTGAGGCCGATTGCAACCAAAATAGGAGGTGCACGTCTACATGTTATAGCAGTCCTATATACAAAATTTCAACATTCAATTCAAAAACGAGTAGCCTCGTTTTTGAATTAAGCGAAATATACAATATATACATACGTACGTACGTATGTATGTATCTCGCACAGACGCCACGAAAAAAAAAATCTCTTCAGAATCCATTTTAAATACATTTTAGTTTTATAATTTTTTTGGGAGAAAAAGTGTCCTATACTCTGTCCTTACGTATAGATGTCACGCAAAAATTTCGTCAAATTGTATTCGATAGCTATCGAAATGGACACTTTCGTTGAAATATGATACTCGAAATTTTTCGCGATTACAATACTTCCTTTTTATTTCGCAAGGAAGTAAAAAGTCAGTTGTCGATTTCTGTAAGATATCTCGCCATATAAAAGTAAAGAATACAACCAAAAGAGTGGCAAGATTTCGGAATTGTTGAGAGGGCAAGAACTAAATAACAAAATATATAGCCAATTTTAAGCATAATCTCGTTATTTTTGGTTTTGATTTGCCAAATCATGTAATTTTCTATGCACGTTTAAAACTTACCCACTCCTTACTCAGATTTACCAGTGACATTAAAGGTATTTAGAATTCCTCTCGCAAAATTCATTACTCCGAATAATGGAAATATAATCATGGGTAAAAGCAATCAAAACAAAACAACATTCAGTAAAATCCTATAATTCGACTCCTAGTATGCAATGGCACGCGCAGTCTGATAGGAGTGATACTAGAGACTATAAGCGTATTTTTCAGAAGTAGTTGGAAGCATGTGGCATTTCATTCGGGGCCAGTTTTATTATGAAGAATATTATAAAATAAAATTCTGTTGAAGGAAACGAAAATATTAATATCTTTGTAATTAACCACTGTAAACTACTGAACTCAGTCCAATATGCTCTTTTGAATAATTCTCTAATCCTACTTTTTGAAAACAAAGTTTGCCGAAGGGATTAAGAATGCCAAAAATGAGCCAACTGCGGAAACTTCACTGGTGTTAAGATTGGAGAGCAACGAAGAAGAAAGTTTAACTAATATTATTTGTATAAAGGTAAATACATTTATTTATGCAATACTGTAGATTCCAAAATACAGTAAAGTACAGTACAGTAGTTCCAAAATACAGTACAGATACAGTAGATTCCAAAATATGAATTGATTAAGAATAACAAGGTATGCATATTGTGTAGTTTATCTTCTATTACATTCTTTATCTTCGTTTACGTACGTTTATCCTCTTGCATCTCCGTTTACATATCTTTGTACGTTTACGTTCTTTATCATCATCTGATCGTTCTATTACGTTCTTTATCTCTATTACGTTCTCATTTGTAAAGTTAGTGTAATTTGTAAAGTTGTTTGTAATTTGTAAAGTTATTTTGTATATAGCTTGCGTTCTTACAATATATCAAATTACGTTTAGAAAACCGATTTTCACGCATCGTCTTCATCAATCCGATAATCCAGCATATTTTATAATTCGGCATTGCAGAAGATTTGAACTTGGCAGATCATCGAATTTTTACTGTAATGAATTTAATTTCCAGCTGCAATTTTTTTTTAAATCTTTAAGGCATATATGTTTATAAAACACTTAAAAATCACCTGCAAATTGATTTTTTTTCTTTTGGTAGCATGCAAATAAGACTGCTGAACAATGCAGCAACTAATGAAAACGTGAAAATAACATTTATTGTTTTAAATGCATAATCTTGCTCTTACTTTTGAAAATAACATGAAGTACCTCACCAGTTTCTTTCCTCTAACTTCTTGAAACAGCTTCCAGACAGACCTTTCAATAAGCTCAAGATTAATTTGTTCGAGTAATTAAATTTTCTGAATCCATTTCTTTCAGCTAATTAAAATAAATTTACTGAAACACTTAATTAAAGTTAGCCAGTCTGAAATATACGCTTCACGTGCAAATCTCGTTTATCTTTGAGGAATGCTCATGGAAGTTGATTAATTAAGAAACACGAAAACACGGACTTCGTCAAAACTAATGTGTTTTAATATGCGTATTAAAAATTTTCCGAGAAATCTGTCACAATAATTCTGCATATTTTTCAATTTGTTAGGGCTTTTTCATGTTGCAAATATTTTCCCGATAAACTAATTCCCCATGAAGAAAGTCACAGCATCTCCTAAATACGCTCGGAAAATAACGCAATACATAGTAATGTCAGATAAAATCAGGCACACCTGTACAAGCTTCATCACACAGCGAAATGTTAACAGTCTCACTCTCAAACATCTGTCATACAGCAACTCATCGTTGCTCCTAAGATAGCTAACTAAGCAGATTCAATATCACATATGCCATGACGGAGAATCATTTTATAAATTTTGATTATGTATTTCCGATTTGGGTTTATTATATCCGAAGGTTTCTATAGTACGAATCCTCCCGTTTCTTGGATTAATAGAAGGTCAAATTAATTTCATTGGATCAATTTAATTTATTTAACTATTTTAGCATCACTAATTGTCACAAATTTGTAAATTTAACTGGGCTGTTACGATTTAATTGCATTTAATTCAGTTCCAAAGGAATTATTAAATTTTAATCTTGTTGCAATGATATTATTAAGAATAACTGTTATGATTCAGGACTCATGGCAAGAATTGCGTTCGACTGTTCGACACTTGTTCGACAATTACTAAGAACTGTTCGACTGTTGTTACTGTTCGACAATTGCTAAGAAACACAGCTAAGAATAATTTTTTTATCATAACTAAGTACAGACATTATTTTAAAAAAATATTGCTGCATGAGTATGGGTTCGTAATTAATTGAATATACACAGAAGCAATGATAGCTTGATAAAATTTATTTTACCAAAAGAAACATTTAACAGTTCTGGAACTTTCCACAAAAATACTCGTACAGCTCTCAGTATCACAGAGTACATTCAGTAGTTACACTTCAAGCTACTAAGAACGTTAAACACAGAGAAAAGAAAAGCGCATCTAAAAGGCGAAGCTCGCACGGAGATCTTTCAAAACTCCGAACTCAGCTGAACTGAACATGGATTAGCGTCAACTTTTTGAAGTTTTTGCTACTAAATTGAAATTTGCCCTAAGGCCTTTCACACATATATATGGAAAGAAAAGTGCATTTGCATAGTTCGTCAAAGAAGGGTGTGAAAAACATGATTAACAGAAGTTAGAATTATATAGCATTTGTCTAACTATGCCACTACATATGCGCTGATGGTGAATTCTTGATTGCAGTAGAAGTCATAAAAATTATAGGCAACACAGAAGGTACTTTAAAAGACGAGACAGAGTAATAGTCATAACATGATAGAATGCAAAAATGAAGTAGAGTAAAAACACTTAATTACGAAAATAAAAGTCCGAGGCTCGAACCGATGACCTGTGGCATGGTAGTAATAACTTTAACCACTAGATTGTCAGAACCTTAGATAAAAATACACACAAATTCAGTAAAACAGAAGTAGTAAAAGTAGAATCTGGATTCAATACGAAGAGCTGAGATATAAACAGCTATTCATAAAGTGATAACAAGCTGAGATATGAACAGCTATTCACTAAGAGTTTCATCCCCACGTAGGATTATGTTGAATTGTCTTGTCTTGCACAGTTCTCCCTCGGCCACCAAGAAATCTCTAGTATCTTTCATTTATGCCGTTAAAGTTACATATAAGGGCCGGATATGGTTACAGTTACATACAGGGGTCAATTACAGTACCAATTACAGTTATACGGGGGCCTGACCAAAATGTCGCCAAGTTTGGAGTCAAAAATTAGTCTCCGAAACCATTGCCAGCTTGGCGACATCTCGCTAATTTACCGAGATAGCCATTTACCTCAATGTTAAACAGACTTACTCCTGTAAACTTATTTTTCCGGCAAAGCTTCGTCTTTTCATGTTACATTCTATAAAAGACACTATAATTTCGTTAAAATTATTCACATATATATAAAATTCGTAACATTATTGCACAATTAGTTTTTCGCATATTTTCTTTACGTGAATTTGAATCAATAAACCCTAGAAAAGTGCCTTTGTGGAAGACTTTAAAAGCGAAATTGATTCATAGTTTTTTTCAATTTGGCCAAAAAGTATGACAATGTTCTGGAAAGTAGTTCGTATCTTTAGTAAATAGAAATCCAGACGTAACCAACAATGTCCCCGTTATTTGAATGTGGCAAAACAAACAAGGGTTATCAGTCTAATTGATGCCTTCGTGGAGGACTTTCTAAGGGAGAATGTAATTCACGTTACACACTGAGCAGCAATGTTCCCAAGGTTCGCTACTTGGGCAGTAGTTGGCTTAGTCTTTGCACAGACTTAAGAGAAATTTCGAAGAAATTTCAAGACTTAATTATTGAACTTTTCTTTAATCAAATGGGAAGCATAGAACTATCAGAGGTCAATTAGTTTTTCGTTGTTGCCAGAATTTCCTATTTCAAAAGAGATTCACGGTGATATTGCATTATAATGTTTTCCCAAAAAAAAAAACGTAAATGGTAAGTAGAACAATTAGGCATTGTTATAAAGTAATCACACAGGTACAACAACATTTTGAAAAATATATTCGACAGGCGATTCTTAAATATATCCGCCGCTTCTTTTAGATTTAGTATGCACACTGGTCCAGGTTACTTTCCTATGCTTAGAAATTTATCATCGTCTAATAGATGGTAAAAATGTAATAAATGTGAACTATCATAATCAATTTCGAACTGCAATAAGTTTAAGTTCGTACGTAATTTTAACTGCATTTAATTTTAATATTACGCAAATAAATCTTTTGCGTTTTGCAATCAAATAATCCATCACATGTTACATCGCTTGGTGAAAAGCTTCATCTTCTCCCCCCCCCCCAAGTCCAAAGGGGCTTCGTCCCTGAAGGACTATTGTTTTCGTTTTGTGATTTTGCGTTGGGAACATTAAAAGTCTGAATCACTTTTATAACTGTTGCCACAAAATATTGCAGCCTTGTATTAGATTTAAAGAAATTAAATAATGAAGAATCTGCTTCTCCAAATGTGATAAAACAACGGTTACCTAAATCCATCCAATTTTGAATAACGTACGTTTCCAACCAAACATGTGCATTTGGAAGCCCGAATTTAGAATTTATTTTATTACCTAGTTCATATTTTGTAAAACTTTAACGAATTTTTGTAAACAAACTCAAACAATTTAAAAGCGAGCAATGGCAACATTCTAAGGAAAAAAAAAACTTTTTATCTAAACCGCGAGTAACTGTGTATCAGAAATTCTAAAGATATACTCATCTTAAAATTATTCTGCGATATTGCAGTTGCACTGAATTTTATGGTTTAAGTGCGAAGAACATGGTACTTAATAAATAAAAGTAACACACAAAACGCTAAAAAACGCCCCTTTGGATGTAATTTAAAATCTGAAAACTTTCAGATTTTTGTATTTTTATTTATTTTTTTATATTACACGCATATACTATACTACTACTGTACTATAACAGACCTCATGTCAAAAATGCCAATTTTACGAAGTGAAATTACCAATTTTATAGAAAACAATGGCATCTAAACCGCCTGCAAAATTTCGTGGTTGTCAGAAAAGCGAGTAGTGAGTACGAACGCAAGGCCATAAACTTTATAACCTATCTTGTTTTATGATCTTCCGAGTTCGCACCCCCCCTTTCAACATAATTGTTAATACCAGTAACAACGACGACAATGTATCTATTATTTTTATATACTACATACATCATTTATCATACAATATGATATGACACCAACGATTTCATCATATCATTTTTATGAGTCCAATTACTCTCCCCACTACACTTCTGTCATCGTCATTCAAAATCGTTCACCTACGTACAGTTCACGCCCAACAGCGCAACCTGCTCTTGACGTTGCTGCAATGTAAACGACAGACTGATGGCTTAACTTCTGTTGTAACTTTTTTTACACGCCTAATCAGTAAATACAGAAAATAGTTCAGTACCGTTAAACAAACAGGGAAGGAACTACCGACACTTCAGATTAATTTTACATCATAATTCCGATTTTACAACTCTGCAGAATCTGCAAAGTATTTTACTTCTGACATTATTAAGTTTACTCCTCCACATGCATACTCTCGTGGTGTAAGTGGTAATATGTCTAGCTAGGAAATGGAAGATCTATGGTTCAAATCTTCAAATCTCGGAGAAAACCCTACTGATTACTAACGTTCGATGCTCCGAAAAACCTAACGGTGTGTGTATATATATATATATACTATTATTAACTATATATGAGAAGAAAATCAGTATTCTACAGAACAATGGTATATTCATTACAGGTTTTTAAGAATCCCTCACGTTTTTTTAGCAGGTTCATAAGCTGAGATCTTCCACATAGAAGTAAACGTAAAATTAAGCAGTATCCAAGAATGTTTTGTTGCTGCTGTCATTTATTTTATTGATCTCAGAGGACCTGGATCAAATCCATGGATTTATTACAGCCAAGAGGCAGCGAGCCCCTGTCACTGGCAAGGGCCTTGGCCATCTGATGAGACAGTTTACCCAGTCTACTCTGTCTCAGTTTTGATTGAAAACATTCCTGGGAATAAATCCAAGGGTCCCCTTCCCTTGTATCTCCCTACAACATAACTCCTAGGCGACATTCCACTCAGCGATATTTTAAATACCCTCCTCTATGCCGCAAAGACACCACAAACATCCATGCTTTGTTCAAATTCGAACCTGGGCACAATGATATGGAAGCCGGCACCATTAACCAACAATTTTGAGGTTGCCTTAAACATTGCTTTGTAACAATTTCTTTAAACGGTTGCTGACGCTAAACGAAATCTTCAGCATATGCTAGAGTTTCTCTGTTTGAAGAGGCGACAGACCACTGTATTTGGTATAATGTCCTAAGCAGGATCTCCTATGGCAGTCAAAATTTGTCTTCCTGTCAGTGAATTTTCATCCATCGTGATTTAAAAACCGTCGTGCTGTTGGAAAAAGAAGAAACCCTATCACATCTAATATAAGCTATTTCAGTATGCTAGGTGCAAAAGCACATAGCTGCAGAGGTCATAAAACATATTGCACTAGGATACATGAAAAATCAACTGTACCCGCTCCTCCATTTGAAACATGGATCTTCCAATTATAACTGAAATTGCTAACCACCTCCACTAGAGAACACGCATGACAGAACGCGATAACACTTCGATGGTGCTATCTCTCTCTTACTTGGTGAAAAGGAGAAAGATTTGAGACCAAATCGACCAAATTTCTGTGTGATAACTTAACAACAGTCAGATTCTAGCTACTACATCAAAGACCATTTCACGAAACATGAGAAATCAATTTTGTGCTCGCCTACATTTGAACCACAGATAATCCATTGCGTAGTTGGATACACCTTAACAGCACAAGCGGGAAAATGTAATATTTCCATTTCCTTATACAGTGAACATTTTCATGATTAGAGAGAAAAATTAAATGAAGGAATGTTATTTCTTGCTCAAAATTAGTAACTTAATAAACTGGAGAAATGCCACTACATAAGTTGAAAAAGCCTCAGCCACAAACAGTCATACGTAAAAACCTACATGACAGATGCAATAAAAACTTTGGCAATTTATTCATCCACTTTTACATCCCAAACTGAAAAGGACCGCTTGCACTCAAATTAAGCATCGAATTTATTGCTGTTTAATTACACACAATTAGACAATCGCTCGAAATACCAATCCAATGGCAGCAGCCTATTAAACTTCCATTAAAAAAAGTTACTTCGGAAATTGCAATCACGGAGTTGAAACAATTTCGACGGCGATTAACTTTTTTCAAGACTGATGGGCACGATTGCCCCCCCCCCCAATCTGTATTCTTAATCTAAGAAAAATAAGAGACCTTTTTTCCCTCCTCTTACGTCACTTCACTACTACAACTTCTTTGCAGCAAACATTAAGAAATTTTCGACTTGCAGCACGTTCTTTTCGTTGCTGATGAAAAAACAATGAAAAACATTTTGAAATAAAGCCAATGTAAAATAATCCGTAGAAATATGACTGAGCAATGTAATTTTTCAATTTTTCCGGTTTACAGCAGCAGTTGTCAATTTTGAAATATGAAAAAGCCGAAAGCTTACGACGAAAGCCACACGACAATGTGACTTCAAGACTCCAAACGAGCAATTCTGATAATCCAGTTTGTATGCCAAAAAAATGAATTAAATAATTTACAGCTAGATCTGATCTTCGTTAGCTATACAATAAAAGAACTATTACTTCCTATGCATAACCCTGCTAAATTGACATATTATTTAATAACTAAATGTCTTGTCTCGGATAAAAGTTCCCCCGCAGCGAACGTTACTTTCTGTCATTTTTTTAGTCCAAAGGAGTAATTTTCCCAGAAGGACTATTAATTTCGTTTTGGCATTTTGCGTCGATTCACTAAAAGCGTTGTTTCACTTTTCAAATTGTTGCCACCAAATATTATCGCCCTACATTATATTTAAAGAAATTAAATAATGAAGAACTTGCATAAATGCATGTATGTTTCTCGCATTGTGATAAAACAACGGTACCTAGAGTCATCGAATTTTGAATATTGAACGTTTCCACTCGAATATGGGCATCTGGAAGCCCAAATTTGAAATCTGGAATTTGTTTTATTATCGATTTTATATTTCGTAAAACTTTAACGAATTTTTTGATTAGGAAACTCAAGAATTTCAAAGTGAGCAATGGCAACGTTGTACAGAAAAAACATTTTTATCTCTAGCGCGCGGCACCGTGTATCGGAAATTCTAAAGACATGCTCATTTTAAAATCATTTTGCGATATTGCTCTTGAACTGAATTTTATGGTTTATGTGTGAAGAACACGATATTTAATAAATAAAGGAAACAAACAAAATGTTAAAAATACCCCCCTTTGGACGTAATTTAAAATCTGAAACCTTTCAGATTTTTCTTTTCTTTTTTAATTTTTAATTTTTTTCTATTTTTTAGAAGTGCGCACAAATTATAACAGGCTGTCTACTATTTCACACATCGTATAATAATTTAAAATTTCTGCATGTATCATAGGAACAAACTTTCTAAACTGAAAGCACGAACAACAACATTTACTTATTTATGTTTATAAAATGCCAGATAAATTAAAAAAAGAAAAGAAAAGAAAATCTGAAAGGTTTCAGATTTTAAATTACGTCCAAAGGAGCTTTTTTTTTAAATATTTGTGTGTTACCTTTATTTATTAAATATCATGTTCTTCGCACTTAAACCATAAAACTCAGTTAAAGAACAATTTCGCAAAATAATTTTAAACTGAGCCTATCTTTAGAATTTCCTGTACACAGTCTCAAGTGCTGGAGATAAAAACGTTTTTTCTGCACAACGTTGTCATTGCTCGCTTTGAAATCCTTGAGTTTGTTAATCAAGAATTCGTTAACGCTTTACAAAATATGAAATCAATAATAAAATAAATTCCAAATTTGGGCTTCCCGATGCCCATATTCGCAGCAATATTACGTCATTCAAAATTAGATGGCCCTAGGTACCGTCGTTTTATCACAAATGTGACAAACATGCATACATTTATTCACATTCTTCATTATTTAATTTCTTTAAATATAATACAGGGCTGCAATATTGGTGGCAGCAGTTTGAAAAGTGAACCGACATTTAATGTTGCCGAGGCAAAATCGCAAAACGAAAACAATAGTCCTTCAGGGACGAAGACCCTTTGGACTGGAAAAAAAAAAAAAAAAGACAGAAATCTTTCTAAATTTATTTCAAACATTTCTCAGAAACAGCTTTACGACTTTAATGGTATACATATATAACTGCGGCACATGAGTATCCCTAATTTTAGCTTGCAACTCCTAATGGCATGAAGTTTGACCACCCATGGTATTTAATCTCAGATACAAATCTTATGAATCTAATGCCGCTATCCTAGACTTAACTCTCTGACATGCACTGCAGCTCTAAGTGAAGATTTCTCACGCTTCTCTGCACATGCAGGAGCTGAGTAATTGCGGTAAGCAATTAGAGGCCCACGGTCAGCCATCACTCGAATTGTGCATCGACTCTACTCAACAAAGGCCGAATGAACTTTTTCAGTAACTCGACGCAAATTGGCAAGGTAAGTCAGGAATTGCTTTTATATGACTCTGAAAAGGCCTCTTAATGGAAGAGGGGTAATCTGTCACGGGTCTAGGCATTTTAAGGCACGAAAAGAGATATTTTTAAATTGAAAAACCAGGGTTATTACAAAAAGCTACAAAAAAGGTTATCAATATCCTTAGACAGTGTCTGAAAAAAGAAGTGCAAAAAAATTGTCATCTGTTTAAGGATCACACACTTTAATACCAGCGCTTGATTTCTTTTTTATTTTATTTATTTACTATCGGAAGCACTCGATGCCAGTTAAGTGAGATTGAGAGTAATGCATCTAAAAGAGAGAGAACGATATCGCTGTAATCCTTTTCTAATAACGATGCAAAAAAATACGACTCAGAGTCTTACATTTTTCAGACTGATGCGGTATGAAAGCCACATAAAAAATTTCGATAAAAAAATTAGCTAGTTCTCTCTCGTTATATCAGCAACAATGGCACGCCGTTTTTAATGATTTTCGTCTTTCTAATCAAATGGTCGTAAAAGCTCAAGTACTATCCAATATTTCACTTATATTCAATTTTAGTCGATTAAACGTGGCAAAAAATTTAGCATAATTGATCAGAAATCAATAACGCAAACAGACACACAAGCAGACATTCTTCTTTATATGTATAGGTTTTGTAAAAGTTACACATTTTTGATTAACAAACTCTAAGATTTGAAAGCGAGCAATAGCAATATTTTTTGAAAAAAAGCACATTTTTATCTCCAATGCGCGAGACTGTTGCCACTCGGGAAAATGAGGACGAAAATTAGTGTTTTCAGAGTTTTGAATTAATATCTCGGCTGATTAAAGTCGTACAAAGATGGGTATAGTCGAACTGGCTTCCCACGAATTTTTGGAATCGGGAATAATGTATTTAATGTTTGGCAATGCTATTTTTATTTCGTCGTAAAACTTAGAAATAAAGATGATTTCCATCTCCAGCTTGCGAGACGGTTGCCACTCGAAAAACTGAAGGCGAATATTATCGTTTTTCCGAGTTTTTAATTAATATCTCTGATTTTAGCTATTTTTTTTTTTTT